>OX632356.1:14292873-14327873 GCA_951751655.1 Ophion costatus | reverse complement strand
CCGGTGGTGATACATTTCACTCAAGAATGCAAAATCCCTAACGAAAATGCTTTATTGTTGGCAACTGCCCAAGGAAACGCTGCTAAAAAAAAGAAAAAAAAAACCGAGGTCTTGGTTCCATTCCGAAAGGCAATGTCAATTGCATCCACCCCGTCTCAAAGCTCGATGACACTCGAGACAGGTCCTGACAGGTTTCTCGGAAAAACTGTAATCTTTAGGGATCAACGGGACCGCGGATGGACCACTTGAGCGCAGCTCTTGAAAAGTCGAGGTCACCATTCCAAAAGATAATGCCAAGATGTTTGCATGCGTGTCCATTCCTGTCACGAGTCTCGCCAACACTGTAGAGAGGTCTCGACAAGTCAGGATTTCTTGGAAAAACTATAAACTTTAGGGATCTAGTGACAAGGGCCGTTGGCGCCGATGGACCACTTGAGCTGCAGGACCAATAAAATCTTTCGACCCGAGACTTCCTGTTTTCGTCTCATGTTCCTCGAGCAATCTTCGCGTTATCGGGAAACTCTGTTTTTTCCCGAGAGAGGGCCGAACTTTTTTTCCCGAAGAGCCTTTTTAATGATCCACTCCGCTCAAAACTGACCGCACTTTGCATGAGGCAGTCAGTCTGTCAACATCGTGGAAGTTTTTTGTACTCGTCAAGATGGAACAAATCTTGCGTGACCAAGCCGTGCTTTTACGCTCGTTCGAAGATTTTGCTGCGTGGGAACAGCGATGCATGGAGTTCATCGACGGACTGGAAACGCGGAGTCGGATTAAGCGCCCGCGATTATTAATTGGGCATCACCAATCACTAATCGCCCAAATAGCGCGTCTCGAAGGATTGAGGAATTCTGTGCGGAGTCGTTTCGTACACACGGGCGCAGGACATGCTGATCACGGGTTAATCTGGCGCGAGATTGACACGTCCTTCAAAAGTCGCATATTGACCGGTTCCATCATCAATCGCAGCCACATCGAGCCGAAACACTTTCTTATCGATGCTCGCGCCCTAGTGCTTCAACATGTGCAAAATATTATGAACAAGCACAACAGCATTAAAATTAACACAGTGTTCAATGGTGAATTCGTGAGTGGCGATAAACAAGCCAATAAAAGTATCAGCACGCGAAACTGCGAACTATTTAGGACAAGCGATTTGAGCGAGTGGTATGAACGGCGTATTACGGAGCCCACTTTAACCTTACTCGACGAATTTCAAGAACGTGATAGTGGCTGGGCTCTGCAGAAAATACATAACCTCGCGATAAATGTCAATAAGTATAATCCGATGCGTGCCGGGTGCTCCATATCATCGCCACGGGAAATAATGATGAAGAGGGCCGTGGTTAACGTCAAATTGCGTGATAATGCATGTTTCGCATGGGCAGTTGTCGCTGCTCTACACCCAGTTGAACAAAACAGCCACCGTACATCTTCTTATCCTCATTATTCGACAGTGCTGAATCTGAAGGATATCGAATTCCCGGTGACGATACATGAAATAAAAAAATTCGAGCTCCAAAACAATATATCCATCAACGTGTATACCACCACCACGAAAAAGGACATCGTCCCAATACGCGTGACTCAGCAGAAGAAGGAGAAGCACATCAATTTGTTGTACATGCAAGATACTGAGGACGATAATGTGGGGCATTTCGTATGGATCAAGATCCTGTCGAGACTCGTGAGGGCGCAACTGAGCAAGATGGAGCATAAAAAATATATATGCGATCGGTGTGTGAATTTAGCATTATTAATACGCAATTATATATCTACTGAAGGAGAAAATTGGGGAAAAAAATCTTGTTTGTTTTGCAGATGTCTGCATTACTTTGGTTCCGAGAAAAAATTGCAATCACACGAGGTCGATTGTGGGGCGATATACGACTGTGCAATTCGACTACCAAACGACACCAATAAGTGGCTCCAGTTCAACAACTTTAGCCGGAAAGAGCGACATCCATTCATCGTGTATGCCGATTTGGAGTGTGTGTTGGCAAAGACCGACGGGGAGAACATAGCGAAAGCCATGTATCAACGCCATGAAGTGTTTAGTATTGGATATTATGTGTGTTGTTCGTTTGACGATTCATTATCTTCATATCACTCGCGTCGCAGCGCTGATTGCATATCGTGGTTTGTCGAATAACCAAAAAATCTAGCATTGCGGATAAAAGAAATTTTCTGCGACAATGTCCCAATGATTTATCTGACACCGAGCGAATGGGCAAGTTTTCGAGCAGCGACTCAATGTCACATATGTGCGAAACCATTCGCGGAAGAAGAGGTGCGCGTTCGAGATCATTGCCATCTGACTGGACGCTATAGAGGCCCTGCCCATTCCAACTGCAACCTCAATTATAAGCAGTCATTCTTCATTCCCATAGTTTTCCACAATTTGTCGGGTTACGATGCACATTTTGTCATCAAGGAAGTAGCCACAGCGTTCGAAGGAAAAACCGATGTGCTTCCAATCACAAACGAGAAATACATCTCCTTCACGAAGCATGTTGAAATTACAGACGATTCAAAACACAAGATCCAATTGCGCTTCATCGACTCATACAAATTCCTCAACACCAGTCTCGACAAATTAGCCGCATTCTTGAGCGAGGACAAGCTGAAAATTTTACGCACACAATTTCCAACTCTCTCGACAGACGATTTCAATTTGCTGACGCGAAAAGGGGTCTTCCCTTATGAATATATTGACGACGTGACCAAGCTAGACGACACTTGCCTTCCACCACATGACGCATTTTACAGTTCCCTGACAGATGCCACAGTATCCGAGAGCGAGTACACACATGCTGAGAAAGTTTGGGAGCGGTTCTCCATTCGAACGCTCGGCGACTATAGCGATTTGTACCTGAAGACAGATGTCTTGTTATTAGCCGATATTTTCGAAAACTTTCGAAATACGTGCATTGAGAGCTATGGCCTAGATCCCGCGTATTACTATACACTGCCCGGGTATACCTGGGATGCAATGCTAAAACACTCGAATGTCAAGTTTGAATTACTAACTGACATCGACATGGTTTTATTCGTTGAGCGGGGTATACGCGGTGGTCTCAGTCAATGCTCAAACCGATATGCACACGCTAATAACAAGTACATGGAGTCGTTTGATCCATCGATAGCATCGTCATACTTGATGTATTTTGACGTCAACAATCTGTATGGATGGGCAATGTGTCAACCTTTGCCATACGCAGATTTTCGATGGGTCAACGACGTCTCCAAGTTTGATCCATCTTCTTCGACTTCGATCGAAAATGAATGCGACAGGTGTTGAGGGCAAGAAAGAGACGAAAAAAGTTAAAGGTGTCAAGAGTAGCGTTGTGGCTAGGACAATCACATTCAACGATTACGCCCGATGCTTGAAGGAAGGCATTGAAATGAGCGGTAGTCAAACGTGCATTCGATCAAAGTTGCAGAAGGTCTACACCATTCGCGAGACTAAAATTGCTCTGAGTCCTCACACACAATTTTCACGAGTTTTATACATCAAGGATTTACAAAAATGTACACACAATTTTACATCGCGTTTATATACATGATAGTTTTTTACAACGGTATGCTGTAATGCCCCCATGGTAGGGTCTCAGAGGTCCCAGGTATGATATACCGTTTATCATCATGAGGACTCAGAGCAATTTTAGTCTCGCGAATGGTGTAGACGTTGTGCAACTTTGATCGAATGCACGTTTGTCTACGGCTCATTTCAATGTCTTCCTTCAAGCATCGGGCATAATCGTTGAATGTGATTGTCCTAGCAACAACGCTACTCTTGACACCTTTAACTTTTTTCGTCTCTTTCTTGCCCTCAACACCTGTCGCATACATTTTCGATCGAAGTCCAATGAACTCGGTCATAATTGCACCATTGCATTCGTCTTTCATGAGACCGGGTACCTTCTTGTTGACAAGCGGCATATCATACCTATTGTCCACCGGATAGTCGCTCGTATCGAATTTTACAATGTCGCGCTTTATGTCCATGTACATATCATCGTTCTCAATGTCATAGATGAGACTATCCGTATCGGTATACATGATTTTACACTTATCCCGATACAGAGGTACCATATACTCGTGATGAAATCCATACAAGCATGTTTTGGATATGTCGAGTATGCACATGCCCACATATATTGGCTTGTTGAATTTCACCTCGAGATTGCGCAATTCCACGGCAATGAGGTTTTCCGAAAAAACACTTCGGCTGTGGAAGTTTGGCTTCGAAATCATTGCCTCTGCACCATATCTACCCTCCCATTTTGTTAAAAACTTTACATCCACATGATTGCGCACGTTCTCCATCGTTTTGCCCAACACCGCATTGTTCATTAATTTGAATAAATTCTTTTCAAAATCATTTTTCGCTAGCGTTCGACATTGCGTATTTAACTCGATATATGAACGTAGCCATGGGGATTGTGTAAACTGTAGGACTCTATGGATTTTCGTGAGGCAAAGTCCATGACGTAAGCACTGCTGTAAATTTCGATAGTGAATGATGTAGCGTTTTTTATCACAGACGGTTGCTAACAGCTTTTCCCCCTGCTTACCCGGCGGTTTTTCATGTATTGGACAAAACGGCAGGTCTTTGTGCGCATCATGTAGAGATTGCTGATATTTTAAGTCGACTTCAAGGATGTAGCCTCTCGGTGAATCTAACGCGATGGAAGATGGATCAAACTTGGAGACGTCGTTGACCCATCGAAAATCTGCGTATGGCAAAGGTTGACACATTGCCCATCCATACAGATTGTTGACGTCAAAATACATCAAGTATGACGATGCTATCGATGGATCAAACGACTCCATGTACTTGTTATTAGCGTGTGCATATCGGTTTGAGCATTGACTGAGACCACCGCGTATACCCCGCTCAACGAATAAAACCATGTCGATGTCAGTTAGTAATTCAAACTTGACATTCGAGTGTTTTAGCATTGCATCCCAGGTATACCCGGTCAGTGTATAGCAATACGCGGGATCTAGGCCATAGCTCTCAATGCACGTATTTCGAAAGTTTTCGAAAATATCGGCTAATAACGAGACATCTGTCTTCACGTACAAATCGCTATAGTCGCCGAGCGTTCGAATGGAGAACCGCTCCCAAACTTTCTCAGCATGTGTGTACTCGCTCTCGGATACTGTGGCATCTGTCAGGGAACTGTAAAATGCGTCATGTGGTGGAAGGCAAGTGTCGTCTAGCTTGGTCACGTCGTCAATATATTCATAAGGGAAGACCCCTTTTCGCGTCAGCAAATTGAAATCGTCTGTCGAGAGAGTTGGAAATTGTGTGCGTAAAATTTTCAGCTTGTCCTCGCTCAAGAATGCGGCTAATTTGTCGAGACTGGTGTTGAGGAATTTGTATGAGTCGATGAAGCGCAATTGGATCTTGTGTTTTGAATCGTCTGTAATTTCAACATGCTTCGTGAAGGAGATGTATTTCTCCTTTGTGATTGGAAGCACATCGGTTTTTCCTTCGAACGCTGTGGCTACTTCCTTGATGACAAAATGTGCATCGTAACCCGACAAATTGTGGAAAACTATGGGAATGAAGAATGACTGCTTATAATTGAGGTTGCAGTTGGAATGGGCAGGGCCTCTATAGCGTCCAGTCAGATGGCAATAATCTCGAACGCGCACCTCTTCTTCCGCGAATGGTTTCGCACATATGTGACATTGAGTCGCTGCTCGAAAACTTGCCCATTCGCTCGGTGTCAGATAAATCATTGGGACATTGTCGCAGAAAATTTCTTTTATCCGCAATGCTAGATTTTTTAGTTCTTCGACAAACCACGTTATGCAATCAGCGCTGCGACGCGAGTGATATGAAGATAATGAATCGTCAAGCGAACAACACACATAATATCCAATACTAAACACTTCATGGCGTTGATACATGGCTTTCGCTATGTTCTCCCCGTCGGTCTTTGCCAACACACACTCCAAATCGGCATTCACGATCAATGGATGTCGCTCTTTTCGGCTAAAGTTGTTGAACTGGAGCCACTTATTGGTGTCGTTTGGTAGTCGAATTGCACAGTCGTATATCGCCCCACAATCGACCTCGTGTGATTGCAATTTTTCCTCGGAACCAAAGTAATGCAGACATCTGCAAAACAAACAAGATTTTTTTCCCCAATTTTCTCCTTCAGTAGATATATAATTGCGTATTAATAATGCTAAATTCACACACCGATCGCATATATATTTTTTATGCTCCATCTTGCTCAGTTGCGCCCTCACGAGTCTCGACAGGTTCTTGATCCATACGAAATGTCCCACATTGTCGTCCTCAGTATCTTGCATGTACAGCAAATTGATGTGCTTCTCCTTCTTCTGCTGAGTCACGCGTATTGGGACGATGTGCTTTTTCGTGGTGGTGGTATACACGTTGATGGATATATTGTTTGGAGCTCGAATTTTTTTATTTCATGTATCGTCACCGGGAATTCGATATCCTTCAGATTCAGCACTGTCGAATAATGAGGATAAGAAGATGTACGGTGGCCGAGGTCCGAGGTGTAATTGTCGAAGAGTCGGATAACGAAAATTAGTGAAGAAAAATGTCGAACCAAATTGAGGTGATTGATCTTGTCGATGATGAGATGGACGTTGTGAATATCGCCGATGACAACGAAGTGGCAGTTTGTGTAGACGAAAACGTTATCGATATCGTCGATGATGACGATGATGATTGGGCGGACATTGAAGTGCTTGCGCATGCTGACATGGACCTGACCGATATGGAAAGCGACACAGAATCGATTGATAGTGGATTGGGTGATCCAGCAGATGACGGATTCCATCATGTGCGTGAAATTATTGTGAACCAACAGCATATAAATCGACTGAATCGGGCCCTCATGTGTTGTGTGAAGTACGAATATTTCACTGAAAATGATCGGGCGAAGTTTTGCGTGTCATGTTACTTTGATATGCGGCATACGGTTGATCGACTAATTCAACGATGTGGCCACTTCAGTGAACGGCTTTGCAACATCCGGGGGATATTTTGCACCAACTGCGGCGGGCCGACTCACCAAGTATCCATGCGCGACACATGCCCCACCTGCCTGAACTTATACTGGGTCAATGGTTGGTATTAAGTTTAGTATAATTTAAAATATGATTATACTTGATAGATTAATAAGATGCATGATTTGTTATGTTTCAGGATAACGGATCCGCTGCGAATATTCAAAATAATAAAATACTAAAATTAAAAACATGCAACCATCACACACCCTCACACACACACACACACACACGCACACACGCACGCACGCACGCACGCGCGCACGCACGCACGCACGCACGCACGCACGCACGCACGCACGCACGCACGCACGCACGCACGCACGCACGCACGCACGCACGCACGCACGCACGCACGCACGCACGCTCGCACGCACGCACGCACGCACGCACGCACGCACGCACGCACGCACGCACGCACGCACGCACGCACACACGCACACACGCACACACGCACACACGCACACACGCACACACACACGCACACACACACACACACACACACACACCACAGGGGGAGTCTGAAACCCCTACGTGGCGCGTCCCCAGGCGGCGGATAGGGGGAGGCCCGCCTATATAAGTATGGACATGGATGTAGAAATATCTATATACATATAGCGATATCTATCTGTATGTGGATGTGGATATGGAGATGTCCATATAGATATACAGGGTAGGAGGCGATGGAAATACCTCCCGTGGACCAAACAGACACGGGGAAGAAACCTCGACAACAAATCAACATGGGAAGTACATCGAAGGATATAGCGATTAGGGTGCAGGGGCACGGAACCCCAGTACCGGCGTCTGACGGGGGCGGGAAAGCGGGCCCCGAGACGTCGTCATCAAACGACCGCAATACGGCAGAGGTGCCCCACTTGGCCACGGTAACATCTAATGCACCAAGAGAGGCTCGAGACCAAGCTGAGGAAAGCAGAAAGACGATGGCCTTCGACAGGCTGGGAGGGCAGATCACCGAGCTGCTCGAATTCATCAAGGGCAAGAACAACGTGCACGGTGATATACGGAGGCTGGCCAGCGCTATAAGCGGCTCCTACAACATCGTACGGAGAATTGAGGGAGCGATCACTCCTGTGCGACAGAGAACAATAACGTTACCGAAAGTCAGTGCAACGTCAACCCAGACCTCACCGACAGCAGGTACGCCACAGGACGAAAACACGCAAGGCGAAAGCACGCGTACACCGGCACGAAACGCGCACAGCAGTGATGCGAGAAAGAAGCGTACTCCGCCGTCAAGAGAGGTAAAAGTGATAAAGAGAAGGAAAGAACTAGCACACCCTACTCCCACACAAACGAAGCAGGGCTCGGGAACGAGCAACGAGAACCAAGAGTGGCAGACCGTACGTACCAGGAAACCTCGCAAGTCGCGGGGCATCCCGACGCTACCGAATGCGCTGATAATCAAAAAGACGGGAGAGCTGACCTACGCCGAAATCCTGAGCAAAGTAAAAAAAGACCCCGCATTGGGAGAGGTTGGCAAAAGCGGCAATAAGATACGCAGAACAGCAGCAGGCGATCTTATTCTTATCTTTGATGAAGTGAGGACCGAAGAGACGGCTCACCTACGCTCAAAAATCGAAAATGCGCTCGGCGAAGAGGCCACTGTGAACAGTAGAGTGCACGAGATGAACATCGAGATAAGAGACATCGATGAAATCGCCACCAAAGAGGAGATCTGCGAAGCGCTCACAGAACAGCTCTGCGTCGGAGGACAGATAGCACCTGTTGCGATCATGTCAATCCGCAAGGCGTTCGGAGACACGCAAACCGCGGTCGTGAGACTCGCAGTGGATGCTGCGAAAAAGGCAATCAGCGCAGCCAAAATACGTATTGGTTGGGTCGTGTGCCGGGTCCGAGAACAGCTACGGCCAATGAAGTGCTTCAAGTGCTGGCAGTACGGGCACACGTCACGCAACTGTAAAAGCAACAACGATAGGACTGAAAACTGCATCAAATGTGGAGGAGTAGGGCACAAAATCAACACGTGTACGGCGGAAGCACACTGCGTGCTCTGCGAGGAGAAGGGCAACGTAGCCTGTGGGCATGTGGCTGGAAGCAGCAGGTGCCCAATCTATGTGCTTGCACATGAGGCACTGGTCCAAAAACGCAGATGAGAGTCCTGCAACTCAACCTGAACCATTGCGAGGCTGCGCAGGACCTACTGATGCAGACATTGCGAGAACTGCAACCGGACGTAGCAATACTCTCCGAACCGTACAGGCAACTGGACGTCCAAGCCTGGCAGGCAGATACGACAGGCAAGGCTGTAGTCTGGTCGTGCAACGAACGGCCCATCCAGGAGTTTATTAAAAGGACAGAGGGAGGTTTCGTGAGGATAAAGCTAGGAGGCATCCAATTCTACAGTTGCTATGCCCCGCCGAGCATGACACCTGGCGAATTCGAAGAATTTCTAGACAAACTATGCAGAGACATCCGCGGTCGTAACCCCGTCGCAATCGCCGGAGATTTTAATGCTTGGGCAGTGGAATGGGGGAGCAAAAGGACAGACAAGAAAGGGCAAGCCCTACTCGAGGCTATAGCATCACTAGACCTAGTCCTACTCAATAGCGGCAACTCGCCCACCTTCTGCAGGGGCAATGCGAGCTCAATTGTAGACCTGACGTTCGTCAGCAACTGCCTCGCGAGAGACAATGACAGCTGGAAAGTGACCGGCCTGTACACGCTCAGTGACCATCAGGCAATCACGTGGGAAGTCCGCCTCCAAAAGCGGAGCGGGCAACTGCCGAAAAGAACGAACGACATCGGCTGGAAAGTGAGCATGTTCGAGGAGAACTTCTTCCGGCTAGCCCTGCACAAGGAAGTGGTCACCCACGGGGATGCTACCAGTAAGATGAAAACGGTTATGGGAAGAGTAGTCAACGCATGCGACGCCACGATGCCGAGGAAGCGCGACACGAACGTCCATGCACCGGTGTATTGGTGGAATGACACCATAGCCAGGCTACGAGCGAAGTGTAACAAGGCGAGAAGATTAGCTCAACGAGCCCGACGAAAAGCAGCGTTCCAAGTAATGGAAGAGAAGCACAAAGAAGCACGTACTAAGCTGAATCAAGCCATCAAGAGCAGCAAAAGACAGTGTTGGGCTGAACGGCTCGGTGAGGTTGAAGGTAATCCATGGGGTAGACCGTACAGGGTGGTCATGACGCGGCTCAAAGCACAGACGTTGCCAACACCGTCCTGTCCCGAACTACTACGGAAAATCGTAACGGCTCTATTCCCGCGACAGCCAGAGTATGAGTACCATATTGAACGGAGGGTGGATGAGGTCATCCCCCCTGTCACAGTGGAGGAACTTGTGAAGGCCTGCGGCAAAGTGGGACCAAATAAGGCACCGGGAATGGATGGTATTCCCAACACAGCCATCAAGGCAGCCATTAATGGTGCTCAAGAGATGTTCAGGAATATGTATGATACATGCCTCCAGGAAGGAGTCTTCCCGGACCCATGGAAACGGCAGAGGCTGGTGCTGCTGCCCAAGGGGAAAAAGCCTCCAGAAGAACCCTCTTCGTACCGTCCAATCTGCATGCTGGACACAGCTGGAAAAATTCTCGAGCGAATTATATACAATAGACTGGAGAATGCTGTTGGGGACTCCCTCGCGAACAACCAGTTCGGATTTCGGAAGGCTCGCTCAACGCTCGATGCGATAAATACAGTTATGGAAACCGCTAAAGGTGCTATTTCCGGATCACGCTGGAAAAGAGGAGCCAAAAAGTATTGCCTGGTGGCCACCCTCGACATAAAAAATGCCTTCAACTCGGCAAGATGGGACTGCATCTGGGATGCCCTAAACAAGCTGAACGTGCCGCAATACCTGACAAGAATTCTGATGAACTATCTCAGCAACCGATTCCTCAAGTACGATACGGAGGACGGTCCCCAAGAGTATAGAGTCACAGGAGGAGTCCCCCAAGGCTCCGTCCTGGGCCCCTTATTATGGAACATTATGTACGATGGACTGCTGAAACTTGCACCACTCGATGAGGCAAAGCTAGTGGCCTTTGCAGACGACGTCGCGGTGGTCATTGAGGCCAAGTACCTCGAGGAGATCAACAGGATCTTTGACGAGACCCTTGCGATAATCAAACAATGGATGGGTTCAGTTGGTCTGGAACTGGCGGAACACAAGACAGAGGCCGTCCTCATCACTAGTAGGAAAGTAACTGAGACCATGAAACTTACCGTAGGCGAACACGACATCGTATCACAACCGTACATTCGGTACCTAGGTGTGATGATCGATGCGCGACTGAACTTCCACCATCATGTGGAGCAAGCCAGCTGTAAAGCGGCAACCGTAGGAGCAGCACTCTCACGGCTAATGCCGAATGTTGGTGGCCCCAGGCAAATCAGAAGAACACTCTTATCGTCAGTGAGCACATCAGTCCTGACGTATGGCATTGCTATCTGGGCGGACGCATTGAGAATCAAAGCGTACAGGAAGAAGGCATCGGCAGTCTGCCGCCGTAGTGCGCTGAGGGTAGCATGCGCATACCGCACTGTATCGGAAGATGCAGTATGTGTCATTGCAGCAATGGTACCCATCGAAATACTTGCGAAAGAACGACGATCGCTGTATATGAGGAAGAAGACAACGCCCCTAGACTCGCGCGGGCTGCAAGCGGAAGAACGAAGGTTCAGCATGGAGCGCTGGCAGATTAGCTGGGATACATCATCCAAAGGACGATGGACTAACCGGCTCATTCCCCAGGTCGATAGGTGGGTGAATCGCAATCACGGCGAGGTGAACTATTATCTGACGCAAATCCTATCGGGGCATGGATGCTTCCGAGCGTACCTGCACAAGTACAAACTTGGCGAGTCGCCGGAGTGCCCAACCTGCAAAGGAATAGTAGAGGACGCAGAACATATTCTCTGCCAATGCCCGCGCTTCGACGCCTCCCGCGCTGAGATGAAAGAGGTAATAGGCAAAGAGATTACGCCGGAAAATGTAGTCGACGGAATGCTGGCCCAAGAAGCAGGCTGGGAGGCGGTGAGCAGGATCGCGGCAGATGCCCTGAAGAAACTGCGGCGAGAAGATAAGCAGAGAAGAACAGAACCATGAAGGGTAGATGAAATGTCCGAGGAAGAGCCTCGGACGAGGCCACCTTCGCGAAGTAGTGCCCAACGGCGGTTCCGCGGAGGAAATCGTGGCCAAGGACGAAAGAGGTTTAGGGTTTTAGTCGGTAGGGCACCTAGTGCAGAGCCCGACACACAGGTGCGCGCCACACAACACCTACGGTGCGTAACGCATTTCCCCCCTCAAAAAAAAAAAAAAAAAAAAAAAAAACACACGCACACGCACACACACATGCACACGCACACACACACGCACACGCACACGCATACGCGCACGCGCACACACACACACACACACACACACACACACACACACACACACACACACACACACACACACACACACACACGCGCGCGCGCGCACGCACACGCACACGCACACGCACACGCACACGCACACACACACACGCGCGCGCGCGCACACACACACACGCACACACACACACACACACACAAACTTTGAAGGCATTATAAAATTTTAATTGATAAAGTATTGTTTCATTGTGCTTTGATTAAAATAATTATTTTACCTCCACCCCGCGTCGATGTCGGCTTCCCCCTTCCAAAAGTCTTCGAACCACATGCCTACCCCCTCCAACGCACTCACACATGCACGCAAGCATGCACAAACACGCACAGACACGCACGAACACGTACAAACACGCACAATCGGACCACATGGCACCCCCTCCAACGCACTCACACATGCACGCAAGCATGCACAAACACGCTCAGGCACGTACGAACACGCACAAGCACGCACAATCGGACCACATGGCTACCCCCTCCAACGCACTCACACATACACGCATGCATGCACAAACACGCACAAACACGTACGAACACGTACAAACACGCACAATCGGACCACATGGCACCCCCTCCAACGCACTCACACATGCACGCAAGCATGCACAAACACGCACAAACACGCATGAACACGTCCACACACGCACAAACACGCACACACACACACACACACACACACACACACACACACACACACACACACACACACACACACACACACACACACACACACACACGCGCGCGACCCCCCTCGCCCCCTCCCTCGCTCCCATCCCCCCCGCTCCCATTCCCTCTCGCCCTCCCCTCCCTCCCCAGCCCCCCCCCTCTCCCCCCTCTCTCCCTGCCCCCTCGCCGCCCCTCGCCCCTCTGCCCACCCCTCCGCCGTACCTTCCCCGCGCCGGACACCCTCCCCAAAAAGTGAATTAGAACCGCTACAGCTATACTACTAACGTAGGACAGTTAATGGCGAACAGTATTAGCCCATGGTCGGCTCCAGTAGCCCACTCCAACAGTCGGCTCTCCGGGGCAGCCGATACTGGCCCGACATTGTAGTCCAGTCATTACGTACATTCAAAAAAGAAAATGAATTTGCGCTTCTAATTTTTTAATATGTTGTAGGGGATACCTAGAAAAGCTTAACTTGAGATTGTCGACCAAGCTTTCCTAGGAGCTTTCGCCGCCATGTTGAAAAAAGGGGTAAAATTTGTTTCTCGGCAATAACTCGGCTATCCGATGAGATTTCGAAAATTTTTGTAGGACACTTTTTGTAGCTTTCTTTGTGCTCTACAATAACGCCTGAATCATTTTTAGCGTTTCATGCATCGTTATCGAGATATCGATCGATAAAGTCAAAAATTTAGGACATAATTTTTGTTTTTTGCTTTTTTTTTCTTTGGGTCTTAATAAATATGAAAAATTGTGGAATTCAAACTTGTAGAGCATATTCAGACCTACAATTTCCTTCTTGGATTTTTTTATGTTGGACAAAAATTACGATCTCCAGCGCGCCGCAAAGTCGGTGAATCCACACTCAGCGTCGAGCGAGCTGCTCGCTCGGTTGTGTCTGGATGTCGAATCGAATGGGAAATTGTTCAGGAAATTGATGGGATAAAAAATAAGTACATAGAGCAACAAATTAAGGATCACACAATAGTAATTTATTAAACAAATAATTTGTTTGTGCAGTAAAAAATATTATTTTTTTACAATACAAAATAAACAAAACAAAATAAACGGAAAGAAAAATATTTTTTTCTGCACTCGAGACACGAACGATGGACTTTTTTCATGTCTTTTTTCGCTTGGATGGTCCAGGCTGAAGATCTTCGTCCTCCGTAAACTCTTCGAGTTGTTGTGTCTGTTGAAACGTTGGAAATGATGCTGATTCGATGAGAGCATCGTCATCATCATCGTTACAGACATCGTCGTCGTCGTCGTCAAGCAAAATGTCGACTCTGGCGACGTTACTGCATGTTTGCCCACTGCAGTGCATGCAAATAACGGAGCAACTGATTCCCGCTTTTCTGCACCCACAGGCGGCCTCACAATTTCCTTTACACTTACAGGAAATGAGCTTTAATAGTTCAGGCGGAGCGGGTTCGGCGGTGCTGGTGATTGGTTCGAGCCCTCGATTGGTCTGTCGCCAACCCCATCCTTGTGGATCCTTGAAAAATCCGAGCCAGGTTTGAACTTGGAGATACGTCCGGAAAATGTGTTGACGCACAGCGCTTTTGGTTGGCGGGAGTAGTGAGAGGTGATTCACTTTATTCGCTGTCATTGATTTTGCGAAGCGATGGAATCGCAAAATATTTATGGACTTCTCGTGCTTATCACCACCATATAGGGCGATAAGGAATTGCTCTCCCGCGCAAGTGAGAACCTCCGGATCGACCTTTTCTTGTTTGAATAATTCCACCGATGACCGTAGCTCTGGATTTTTCTCGAGAGTGTTAATGAACTTCGACTTGCCGATGTTATAGAAAGATGATGTCGTGTCGCAACCGCTAAAAGCGTGAATGAAAAGAATGTGCTCCAGAACTGACTTGTGTTTGAAACTGTGCGGCGAGTACAACTTTTCCGGCGTATTTCCTTTTGCTGGTTTGCGGAAAAATATATTATTTTTATCCGGAGCAAGCCCGGCGAGTAAAACCAGAAGATCGATATCTTCGCCGACGATTTCCACGGAGTCATGACTCGACGCTTCTTTAATTGCCGTGTTCACAATAAGAGTATCCGCGTCCTCAAAAGCCTGCTCCACTTTTATTCCGGTCGTTGTAAAGTAACGGCAAAGCATTTGCATTAGTTGGTTCTTGTTTTGATCCCTTGTGAGAAACTTCTCCTGGCTAACTTTTGGAGTAGTTGTCTCATCGAATGTGAACTCCGGCGATTGGTTTTTTCTCGAACGTCGTACTCTTTCCGAAGTTTTGGTTCCAGCGAGTGTCATATCAGTCGGATAACCGTCGAATATGATTGCAACCTTTCCTTCGAAGTTATGTTGTACGTATCTGACGTATTTCTGGCAGATAAGGTCAAACGTTTCGATTCGACCCCACACAACTTTGTGGAGAAGGAATCCACCGTCGATTATGCAATGATGTCTGTTGGAACGTTGTAAATTTTCGGTCAAAGGTTCGAAGGCTTTGTATAATAATGACTTTGTTCCTTTCCGCATTCCTTCTTCGGTGAACAGCGACAGCGGGAACGGAGCAAGTTCGTATGCCAGAAAATGTTTCAGATCAGTCTCGGAATTTTTAGCAATGCACATTCTTTGAAAAAGTAGCAGTGGGTTGATCGGAACTGGTGACGAGTCGACTTTAATGCTGGTAGTTACTGCCGATAAGGGAAGCACTTTATCCTTTCTCTTGAAAGACAAGGATGCGAAATTTGCTCCGACGATTTTGGTCATCATCTCGCAACCAATTTCGTATGCACGATGACAATTAATGTTATCGTTTGCGATAACTCCTGTCCCGATAGACGTCAATTCTTTTTGTTGAGGAAAAGGATTGTGACCTGCGAGCCACATGTCCAGTTTCTCCACGTCGGAATTGTCTCGAGAAATTCGCGAAGGCCTCATATCGACGTGCTGTTCGGTTGTGCAACAAGATACTCCGGAAAAGTTTTCAATCTGTTCACAAATGTTTTGGAGCTGGACCATACCCAAAGTCCACGATGCTATTGTGCTGTCCGTAATTCCCCGTCCCTGAGTTAGTCCTCCCGTTGTCTTCATGGATCGCATAAGAGTCTGCTCGATCGTCATGTCTGACATAATCCCAGACCAAAATTTGTCCGTGCGACGAATCGTAAAATATCCACTACGAGTGAACTTGATGTAATCTTCCATGGGTATTTTTTCATGCAAAGCTCGCATATCCTGTAGGTACAAGTGAGCAGACTTTGCATACAGGAAGTGACCGCTTGCGTGAAAATACGGAAGCATTTTTTCTATGGTATTGAGATGAAGTTCCCAATTACCCGATCTTTCTGCCTCCACAAAGTTTTTCACCAGAGAAACCATTCGGTGATACTGTACCCAGAGTTTCGCTGTGGGGCCTCGGTTTTCGATAGCATTCAATGCTTTCGCAAATTTCTCGTACGCGTTTTTCACCCCGTTGTTTTCTGCGGCTGTCAGGATGGTCGGTCGATTAAAAAGATCTTCCGCGTAGTAATCGAGTTCGTCACGTTCCTCTTCGTCGAATTCAAGCGAGTCCAACACAATTTTTGTCAACGCTGTGTGAGCCAAAATGTGAGCACGGACAGCTCGTGCATATGCATGACCGCAGAGTATTTTGACGACACAATTTTCGGCGTAGATTAACTTGAGAAGATCTTCGATTCCACTACCCGACATTATCGCACCAATCGTTCCCATAAACGACATCAGTAGATGAAATCCACCGAGTCTTACAACAACGTCTTTTAACTCCGATGTTGGATAAGCGGCTCCCACGATGTCCCGAGCTTTCCAGTACAGCGGCTGATCGAATGTGACGATTGTAGTTTTTTGATTACAGCGTTTGCTGTTCCGTACAGCTTCTTGAAGCGATGTAAAGATCGTCTCGTAATCGGATGGCGGTGCGTTGATAAATGGAAGGCACATAACCTTTGAGCGAGCGTAATGCAGATTGGCTGTTGCACTTTCCATAAATCCATTCCATCCTGGAATTCCGATGGAGCAATTCCATTTTCCGTATAGCCAAATGAAATCTGGGATCGTTGGTAATATGTCGCTCGAAAGTTGACGGAGAGGTTCGGCGACAGTTACAGACTGTAAGCCTGCCGATTTATGTTGGCTGTAAGACAGTACAGGAACCATGCCCAATTGTGCAATCTCTGAGGCCGATTTAATTTCGACAATACGCGGAATTTCTCTCTCGCGCTCAATAGCCGTGAAAGGAGTCACACAATGAATTCCCCCCATCGCATGAAACGTTCCACGGCCGTCGAGAGTGTTTATGTTGAAATCCGCATTATCAAATACGAATTGACTGAATGAATTTTCCAGGATTTCACTTTCAGGTCGATGAATGCACGAATTCTCGAAAATCGTCACTTCTCGATACGGTGCACTGAACCCCATTGCCGATAAAATGTTGATGAGGCTCTTGGAACCGAATTTCTTATACAGATAAGTTCCAACACCGATCTGCAGCGGAGAGAAAAAAGAACGAGGACGCACAGCCGTAATTATTGCGTGAGCAATCGATGTGCACTTTTTTTTCCACGAGTCCAGTGCGCCACGTTTATCTTTCATTATTGCTGTTGAAAGAAAAACTTGTAGAGATTCCGGAACAGCGGCTTCGACATCCCGTACAAATTCATCCGAGGGAGGATAATTTTGTTTGTCGTAAACGACGCCTCTTATGTCCTCTCGAATTATAGCAGCAGCTTCGCGAATAACTCGGAGTCGTTCCTCGTGAGAGTTCTGCTTCTTTTCCTGGTACCATTTATCCGCAAGAATTTTAAATCCGGTGTTTCGGAAACAAACGACACAATTTCGCTTTTGTTTCTCGATAATTAGAATGTCCTCGCCATATTTCGCTTCTAAATGTGCTTTAACCGTTTTTATGTGCGGAACAAAATTTCCATTTACGTGACTCATTAATTCAGTCATCGAAAACTGGCATTCGTCGGAATTTTCTTTTAGAAATGAGTAAATCCCCTCCATTGCCTCGTCGACTTTGTTACCTGTCGGTCGTCCTCTTTTCGCACCCTCCTCAGGTAGCGGGTTGTACACACGATGCATGCATTCGCGATGGTAGCGAGCTTCTACGGCGATGAGATCAGGTACTGAGCAGACACGCTTGACGATAGAAGCGGCAAATTCATCGTTACGTCCGAGCAGATATTTTAGGACGTTATCTTTCATAGACTTTTCTCGAACCGTTCGAATTGCGTGTCGTCGATGCATTGGTGTTTTTGTTTGATCGGAAAACGGTACTCCACAAAACAAACATTTATTTTTAAAATCGAAACGGTCTTCGAGCTGCTGTTGATGTTCGGGTTCCGGTTCAGGTTCAGGTTCCTGTTCTTCCGAGACTGATTTTGTTCGACGAGCGACAAACGACGCGAGTCTTTCGTTCGCATAATTCTTGTAACACGCCCTATGCACACTCACAGATTCGACACTTTATAGCATGCGTTGATGGTCCACATGTCCTCTTTTCTCACTCACCGTCAAGAGAGTTCGAACAGCTCTTTTTTTAGCAACATAAATGTCGTCGATTAACGCTTTTTTACAAATAAAACAGTCTCCCATGGTCACAAAATTGTTGAAACACGTGTGCTCACTTCGAAAGGCTCGAGGCAACTAACCGAGATGCTACGAAAAGAAGAACACGTTTCAACACGTAGACTCTAACAAAAGGGTCCCTTTATACCTGGCCCCTCCAACTCCAACGGACGCTCTATGCGGGCACTCCGTTATAACGAGTTTACAGCCAACTAGATATCGAAATTTTTGCCCAGAATATCGGAACCCTCGATTTACACTACGCACAGCAAAAACTCAACACGATACGATATACTAACTTGAGCGCGCTCGACGCTGAGCGTGGATTCACCGACTTTGCGGCGCGCTGGAGATCGTAATTTTTGTCCAACATAAAAAAATCCAAGAAGGAAATTGTAGGTCTGAATATGCTCTACAAGTTTGAATTCCACAATTTTTCATATTTATTAAGACCCAAAGAAAAAAAAAGGAAAAAACAAAAATTGTGTCCTAAATTTTGGACTTTATCGATCGATATCTCGATAACGATGCATGATACGCTAAAAATGATTCAAGCGTTATTGTAGAGCACAAAGAAAGCTACAAAAAGTGTCTTACAAAAATTTTCGAATCTCATCGGATAGCCGAGTTATTGCCGAAAAACAAATTTTAAGCGTTTTCCAAGATGGCGGCGAAAGCTCCTAGGAAAGCTTGGTCGACAATCTCAAGTTAAGCTTTTCTAGGTATCCCCTACAACATATTAAAAAATTAGAAGCGCAAATTCATTTTCTTTTATTTGCCTTTTTTTCGGACGAAATGACTGGACTATTGGTATAGTACCGGTTGCCGGGATTAGAAATGAATGCAGGACAATTAACGGCGGACAGTATTGGCCTACGGTCGGCTTCTTTCGTCTACGCCAACAGTCGGCCCTAGGTTGTTAACCGGCACTGTCCCCACATTGGCTTAATGTCGGATGCCGGGGCCCGAAAAGACGGTCGACTGAAAAATAGCAATGCCGTTGTTTCAATGTTGGGCCAACATTGGTTGACAACAATCGGTTAGCCAGTACTGGGCCGGACATCGGCCGTATTGTTCTTGTCGGCAATTTTTTCAGGGGTAATTGCAAAAGCCTTACCCATTTCTGTGCCCATATCAGCGGAAAACGGAAGAGTGGTTTTCATTGGTTAGTGACAAATTATTGCAATCAACAATTAACATTTGTTGTTATATTCGCCATTATCACCATAAACGGCTAGTAGTAAAAAATACAACATTCCTTCCCTTTAAACTTTTTTTGTATCTCGGCCCGTTCAAAAGTTATGGAAAGAACAAAGTTTTCAACGGCGCGTTGACCCCTTAAGAAGGCATCTCGCCAAAACGAGAAAATTTGTTTCGACTATTTTTACTGATTGAACTTTCTTTGTAACCCATTTCTATTTCTACGAATCGTCGTCCATGCCGCACCATAAGAAATTTTGAACGTTTACCTTTCGAGAAGAGGACGGTTGGGCGGAGGGGGCGTGGAGTGGAATTTACGAATATGCGGCCGTATCATAGAACAAACTTTTATTGATGTGGATTTAACCCGGAATGGCAAAAGGGTAGCTTTTCGATGCTTTTGTCTAAAAAAATTAAAGGGCATCTTCAACCCCTTAATTAAGAGATATTAGAAAACCAAAAAATCCGTAGCTCCTCCTTGTTTAGCCCTATATGTATGAAAATTGACATCAATGTATAGTATACGGAAAACGAAATGTTGTTGCAATTTAAAATTTTTCCTATCTCGGATCGTTAAAGAGTTATCAACGAAAATATTCCCTATTTTTAAGGGTGCGTTTCACCCCTTAAATATTGGGTTCCGCAGATATGAAAAAATACGTACCGCCTACTTTTATGTATTCAACAAACATGTCAAATTTCATCGAAGTCGGAGGGGGACAACTCGCGACCTTTCCTGGTAAGTCCAGTGAGTCCAATACAATCTTTGACAAAGCTGTCTGTGACAAAATGTGAGCGCGAACAGCTCGTGCATATGCATAACCGGAAAGAATGTTTTCGACACAATTTTCTGCATAAATCAACTTGAAAATCTCTTCAATCCCACCACTCGACATGATCATACCAATGGTTCCCATAAACGATATTAATAGATGGAATCGACCGAGTTTCACTATGACGTTTTTCAAACCCGATTTTGGGTGAGCAGCTCCCTTGATATCGCGAGCTTTCCAGTTCAGCGGCTGATCAAATGTGACGAAGGGAGTTTTTTGATGGCTTCGAGAAACGATGTAAGGATCGTGCCATAATTCGATGGCGGCGCATTGATAAACGGAAGGCAGATAACTCTTCAGCGATTATATTGCATATTGGTTGTTACACTCTCCATAAAACCATTCTATCCTGGAATTCCGATGGAGCCACTCCATTTTCCGTTAAGCCAAATTAAATCTGATATTGTTGGTACAATGTCGCTCGAAAGTTGGCGAAGAACGTCGACATTAGCGACAGTTATAGACTGTAAGCCTGCCAATTCATGGTTACTGTAAGAGAGTACAGGAACCATGCCCAATTGTGCAACTTCTGAAGCCGATTGAATTTCGACATTACGCGGAATTGCAGTCTCGCGCTGGATAGCTGTGTAGGGAGTCACGCAATGTATTCCTCCCATTGCGTGAAACGTTCCATGAGCGTCAAGGGTGTTCATGTTGAAGTCCGCATTGCCAAACGCGAATTGACTAAACGAATTTTGCAAAATTTTACTTTCAGGTCGATGAATACATGAATTCTCTAAAATCGTTATTTCTCGATACGGTGCACAGAATCCCATCGCCAATAAAATGTTGATGAGACTCTTTGAACCGAATTTTTTGTATAGGAAAGTTCCGACACCTATCCGGAGCGGAGAGACGAACGAACGAGGACGCACAGCTGTTATTAATTATTGCGTGAGATATCACTCTACATGTTTTTTCCACTGTTTCAATGCATCGCGTTTATCATTTGTCATGGTTACAGAAAGAAAAACTTCCAAAGATTCAGGAACAACGGCTTCGACATCTTTTTACAAATGCATCCGATGGGGGGTAATTGTTTTTATCGTAAACGACACCTCTAATTTCCTCGCGGATTATCGCAGCAGCTTCGCGAATAACTCTTAGTTTTTCTCCACGAGACTCCTTCTTTTTTTCTTCGTACCATTTCTCCGAAAGTATTTTGAAACCGGTATTTCGAAAACAAACCACGCAATCACGTCCTTTTTTTCGTTAATCAGAATGTCATCTCCGTACTTTGTTTGCAATGTTTTTTACCGTTCCGATGTGAGGAACCAAGTCTCCACTTATTTGGTTCATTAATTCATTCATAGAAAATTGAAATTCATTGGAATTCTCCTTTAAAAAAGAGTAAATTCCCTCCATTGCCTCGTCTGTTTTGTTCCCGTTAGGTCGTCCCTTCTTAATCCCCTCGTCGGGTAGTGAGTGGTACACACGAGAAATGCTTTCCCGATGGTATCGAGCTCCTACGGCGACGAGATCAGGTACACGCTGAATACGCCCGACGATTGAAATGGCAAATTCATCGTCACGTCCAGACAGGTGCTGCAGAACTTATTCTTCCATCAATTTTTCTTTCACCGAACGAATTTTTTTCCCTCTACATACCAGCAATTTTGATTCATCGCCGAATGCTTGTCCACAAAATAAACATTTGTTTTCACAATCAAAACTAGGTATGAGCTGCGGTTGTTCTTCGGGTTCTTCTGGTTATTCCGATGCAGATTCACTTCGTCGAGAGGCAAACGACGCTAGTCTTTCATTGCCGTATTTTTTTGTAGCACGCACTGTGAACGCTCACTAAATCGACACTTTGTAGCATGCGTTGATGCTCCTCACGTCCTCTTTTTACGCTCGCCGCTAAGAGAGCCTGAACAGCTCTCTTTTTGGCCACATAAATGTCTTAAAACACAGGTCTTTTGCAAATAAAACAATCGTCCATTTTTACAAAAAATTTCCAACACGTACGCTCGCTCCAAAAGACTCGAGACAACTGACTAAAATGCTACGAAAAGGAGCAGATGTTCCCGCATGAGTAATGCAAAAGGGTCTTTTATACCTGACCCCGAAACTCTGACGGACGCTCTATGGGTGCGCTCCTATGGCGGGACGAACAGTAATGTAGCGTTGGGCACGTTGCGGTCAACTTTGTGGCGCGCCAGGCGTCGTGGTTTTCGTCTGAAAAATAATAAAAAACGACATTGCGGGTATTAACATGCTCTACAAGTTTGATAATAGACATTTTTTCGATATTTATCATGGGACAGAAGAAAACGGCAAAAAACTAATTTCACTATCTGAATTTTGTATCTCGATGGCGGGCCGAGTTATTGCAAAAAAACTAAATTTAACCCTTTTTCAAGATGGCGGAGAATGCACATAGAAGATCTTGGTCGACCATTTGAAGTTAAGCTTTTCTAAGCCCCCTCCACACAATATCCAAAAATCAGCTTTCACGGTTCACTTGCATTTCTAACCCATTTTTGTCGAGGTAATGACTGGACTAAATAAACGAGAAGGCGAGTCGGTCATCTGACTTTAATACCAAACGTAATACTTTCGTATAATTGTAGCCTCGAGCTAAGTTAGTTCGGTACACCATTTCTTCTTCTTCAAGAAACCATCCGTAGATACGAAACTAGGCGGACAGGACTGCAGCATACATATAGTTTTCTGTTTTACATGAATATAAACACATCCACACATACACACATTTATCCTGTATAATCGTACGCTACGTTTCACAAGTGATCTTGAGAGAGAGTTTATAATTAATACCTCGTAGAAATCGAGAAACTGCGTATACGCGACACATGAGTTTCATGTACAGCAGGGTGATTGTTCTCCAAATTCAGTCCATTCTCTCCTTACCTTTCTTCACTCTTCCTTTGGTGCTTTTACTCTTTGTAAGTTCCTTCTAGTCTTTTTTTACCGAAAAACAATTTTTGCAGCAGCCGAACTGTTTGTTTTTATCTTGTCATATAGACATTGAAATGTAGACGAGAGGTTCCGTTTTGTACCTTTGAAACTTGGTAGGAAACATTGTATTATTCGGAAAAGTTATCCTCCAGTCGCCACGTTTTTTGATAAGGGATTTCCGTGCTGCTTTTGGAATGTTTATAATTTTTTTTTTTAATATGGTTAACGTGATGTCTATTCTCCTTAATAATGGATTTTCGTTTTTGGTGTGTAATTTTTAGATACTTCAATGTGAGTCAAGTTCTGTTAGCAATCCATAATAGCTATGAGATACAGCTCAATGTGGGCGGCTATATGTACAGGCGGTCCGAAGTTTCGCCACAGACGATGACAGTGAGCTTGACCAAGTGGCGCTTTTCGAGGCCGCGGTCGACGCCCTGCTTCTACGTCCACTTTGCCGCTCATCGTTCGCTCCTTTTTTCACTGTTACCTCGTTTCCCATGTTTCCCCCTCATATGAACAGACATGCATACAGATCATGGATGAACAGATTTCGAACGGGGAAACGAAACCAACGGTCAACCTTGGATCGCCGGCGGTCATCGATAAATGTAAATTTTGCAGATTCACTTACCAGAAAAAAATTCCGGATATTTGAGGAGAGGGGGCTGATAGAATGGTTTGTTCACAATCAGGTTTTAAAAAAATCAAATTTACATAATAGTCGGTAATAACATAATCATACGTTCATGCTAACATTAATATAAAAATCCTGCAATACCTTCAAAAATCATCAACTAACATTTAATCATTCTCTAGCCCAGTCACCAGATTTTAAATTTAAATTACAGTACATTCAAATAATTTTGAGATACGACTAATACCGTTTCATACAACAGAGTTCCGAAGAAAACGCAAAAGAAAAAAGGGTAATCGCAGAGGGGCGGTTCGTCACGACCGTCACGACAAGAATCGTTATAACTTGGTCAATGTTTGGAATTTTGACAAAATCTTTGCTTCTAAACTAGAGTTGAGACACTACGCTATAGAACGATGCAATAAAAATCGTATTATTATTGAGACTCTGTTTGATAATTTTTTGAGTACAAAGTACTCGAGCCCGAGTAGAAATATTATCAGGCTGGCCTGCCACTTGATTCGGCCCCGATCACGCTACAGTACGGAGGCCTACCTTACGGTGTGCCTTGATTTGCCTGATTTGGCTAATTTCAGGCGATAGTCAGGCAAACGGATTTACAGCTTACGTCAATTCGCTTGACGCGCTAGCTTTAAGAAATCATTAGATAACTAGACCTATTTACAGATTGGTGCGTTTCATACGCCTAACCTCTTATCCAACGTCAGACGAACTATACAGGGTGTCCCTCTTATCTCTGCTACCCGACATAACTGTGTAATTATCGATGTCACAAAAAAGTGTTCCAGACAAAAGTTGTACGGTGTGAAGGGGGCCATCAAATGCGACAGTTTTTTTTTGTTTCGGTGGAGGCGCTGATTTACAGTGAAGGCCACCTCCACTTTTTTAAATGGTATGGTACATTTTTTTCAACCGCCTTGTGGAGCACCTCTCCAGCCGCATAAAAAATATTCGGGTGTCAAAATCGTTCAAGGTCATTCGAAATCAGTATCGATGAAAATCGGATCGATACGAAAAATATTTTCAAATTTATATTTTATTTCAATAGATTTGCAAGACGACTTCCACCAGCCTCCGAACATTTTTGCAGTCGGACAGTCAGACACTGCTTCGATCATAAAATGCTTTCTGGAGTGATACTGTTATTCGCAGTGAAGGTGCGTTCTCGCATGTTCTTCGGTGTTATAGGCATATCTTGATAAAATTTACCCTGTAACGTCCTCCATAAAGAAAAATCGAGTGGGGTTAAGTCCGATGATCAAGCAGGATAGCCTATTCGTGATCCTCGGCTAATTTGCTTATTACCAAATTTCCGGTCGACAGCATTGCGAGCTATCCGTGCAAAATGAGCTGGGCCACCATCATGTTGATACCAGAATTTTCGCCGATCCCACAAGGTTAGATCTTCACGCAGCACAGGTAATATTTCTTCAAGAAACGCAGCGTACTTAACTCCAGTCTGATTACCATCAATGAAGTGTGGACCAATAATTCTATTTTTCCATATGCCACACCACACATGAACACTCCATGGTCGTTGATGGACAACTTGTCGTAGCCATCTGGGATTTTCCTCCGCCCAATAGTGCATATTGTGCGTGTTCACTTGTCCATGGTTTCTAACCAGTGGCTCGTCAGTAAATAATATATCATTAAAGAATTGTTCGCTTATCCACAATTGCTGCTGTGCCCACTGATAGAAGTTGATGCGATTTTGAAATTCATTCGCTTCAAGAGCCTGATACAGCGACATTCGGTATGGATGGAAACGATGACGATTATGAGATCAAACGAACATACCTGTAGTGAAGCTCGATCTTAATTGTATGAAGCGCCTCTTCCGAAGAGATCAGTGTGTAGTGCCCCCTCGATATGCCGATATTGCTACAATTTTTACAGTTTTTTGTTTTGGTTCTGGTCGGTGTGTATTCCGACAGGCAATTCATTCTTTCAAAGTGCTGCCGTAACCATTAGGGTTTCTAGTGTGTGTATCATTAGAAAAGGGGAAAATTTATTGGGTGGGACTGATCTCTTCGGAAGAGGCGCTTCATACAATTAAGATCGAACTTCACTACAGGTAAGTTCGTTTGATCTCATAATTGTATTACGCGCCTCTTCCTCGAGATCAGTGTGTAGTTATTTAAAGTTCGTTACGGCAGATATTTACGAAATCGGAAATTCGATATCATTTATTTTTATTTAATTAATTCTTTAACCATACGATTAAGTGTAATGCATAAGAACTTGTAATCTTATACATGGCTGCTATTTAGAATCGCTTTTCCAAACATGGCTTTGCTTATTACAATATGACGATCGTAGAACCTAGGGAAGGTACTCGAACGTTCTGTCCAACCTGCAGCTTTTCTAATAATGTCTACATTGACCCCACTCTTTTTTGCGGACGAGGTAGACGCATGACGAGTACTGTAAGCATCGAATGCCTCTGTATTCACCCCACTTTCCGTTAGGGTCTTTTTTATCCATCTGCTTATAGCTTGAGTGGATACTTGTTTGTGTGGTTTTTTTAGGGCTATAAAAAGACGAGATTCATTTCCTCGTATATCTTTTGTCTTATCTATGTACGTTACTAGTGCTGATGCCGGACAGATATATGCATTTTCAATATAGAAAGGAATGCTTAAAACTGGCTGCGCTTTATTTACTTTTGATGTTTTTAGTCGCGTCGGGATTTTAATTTCGATCAACTCTCCTGATTTTTCTATATTTCGAATGTCTATGGATGCGAGTGTCTGCATTCGTTGCGCTGTAACTAACGCTAATAATGTGACCAGCTTGAGAGTTAGTTTTTCGAAGGGAATTCCCTCGTTAGGACCCCATTGCGCAACGTGGCTTAATAAAAGTTGCGGGTCCCACGTCGAATCGTATTTGGGTTTTGTCGGTCTAAGATTTGCGATACCTTTAAACAATCTCCGCACTCTGGGATCTTCTCCCAATTCTGGCCCACGCAACAGAGCAATCGCGGATCGACAGGAGTTCAACGTGCCATAAGTAGCGCCTTTTCCAAACTCAGTGGACAAAACCTTTAGAACGTGTGACGTATCGCATTTGTAAGGGTCTATAAATTCATCATGGCAAAATAGCCACCACTTTTTTAAGCAGCCATCATATTGCTTCAGCGATGAATCTGAGAGTGAGGAAACCATAATAGTAAGTGCTTCTTTCGGTACGTTTTTTCTACCTAGTGCTTCCCTGATAGCAGCCCTGCAACCAGGGTAATTTTCTTCCAAATCGGGTGTGGTTGTCTATCAAGAGAGCGTAAAAGATTTATATTTGGTTGGAAATATATCGGTTCGCCATCTAGCATACCAGTGAAGACAGGAAATCAAACTTGAGCTGGCCAGTACGGTACAACCACGACACCTTTACCACGATCCTCTTTAAGCTTCCTCAAAACGCGTAAAACTATTGCAAATGGTGGAAATGCATGAAAAAAACATTGCCTCCAATCTACTGTGAACGCATCAACAGCAACTGAGTCCGTGTCTCTTGACCAAGAAATATAACGCTTACATTTCCCATTCGTCCTTGTTGCAAATAAATCTATTGCGGGCTCTCCCCATTTATTTTTAATTTTGCGGAAGGCCCAATTTGACAAGGCGTATTCTGTTTCCAGTTCAAGTCGTCTTGATTCAAAGTCAGCTTCATAATTTTCCTGCGACGAAATGTAAGATGCGTAAATGAAAATATTTCTTTGTTCGCACCATTTCCAAATCTTTTTTGTGAGTCCACTTAACACCGGAAATTTAATGCCTCCCATTTTGTTAATGTAAGCGATAGCCGTGGTATTATCGATTCTCAATAACACATCGCAGTCCTTTAGATTTTTTGCAAAGCATTTTAAGCCGAACAAAGCCGCCAATAATTCTAGATAATTTATATGATGAGCTTGCTCTTCTTGGCTCCAGTGACCATGCGTTCGGTTGCCTTCACAGCACGCTCCCCATCCAGAGCGTGACGCGTCGGAGGAAATTTCGAGGGCTGCTTTAAATGGTATTAACGAACGCACTGCTTTGTTTGTATGAATTTTCCACCAATCAAAATCAATCTGTAAATTTTTCGAAAGGTGCATTTGCGCTTCGAAATTTCCGTTGTTTAATGCGAGAGCCAAGAATTGTGCTCTCCCAAAGATCTTTATGTGAACCCAGCCGTAATTGATTGCTAAGCAACTCGAACCTAGTGTTCCAATCAATCCCGCGAATTGCCGGATTGTACAATGGCTCATTTCACTAAATTCTTTAATTTTTTTAGCAGTTTTGATCACCTTTTCTTCTGGAAGCCGGATAGTCATTTTTTCTGACTCATAAATGAATCCAACAAATTTACATTTCGTTGACGGAATCATCTGACTCTTCTTTTCATTGATAACAAATCCTAACTTCTCGAATAACTGTCTTGTTATAAGAGTATTCCGTAAACATTCTTCGTATGAATTTCCAAGCATCAATAAATCATCCAGATATATCACTGACAATAAACCTCGTTCTCTGAGATACGATACTACCGGCTTCATTAGTTTTGTAAACGTGTAAGGAGCCCTATTTAGTCCGAAAGGCAAACACGTAAATTGATACAATTTCGCTTCGAAGATAAATCGTAAAAACCTGCGATCAGATTTTGCAATCGGGATTAAATAATAAGCATCTTTCAGGTCAATTGATGTCATGAAACATCCACGGGTTATCATTTGCTTTGCCATTTTCCCATCTTCTAATTTAAAGTGAACCGTAGCTATAAACTCGTTTAACAACTTTAAATTCAGAATGAAACGGTGAGAGCCATCCGGTTTCGGTACAAGAAAAATTTTTGAGATGTATTGTCCGGACTCAGGTTGACACCCTTCTATAGCCCCTTTTTCTAACTATACTGCGATTTGCTCCCGAATCTCAAGTTTTTCTTGATCCGACCACCGAGATTCGACAAGCGGGATAAGTTGATGTACTTTCGATGTGAACGGTATCTTGTAGCTTGTAATCCAGCGCAAGATGGTTTCGTCTGAGGTCACTTCAAGCCAGCTGTGCTTGAAACGAGCTAAGCGACCGGCAATTTTACCTACATTTAATTTATCTTCTTCGGAAGCAGATGCTCTTCTTTTTGCTGATAATTCCGTCCGCGTAACATGGGTCTGTTGCCTCGATTGTAGTTGTTGTTGCGACTGTAATTGTTGTGACTCGGTTTGTACCCGCCCCCTCTCGAATACGTATTCAATCGACGCTGGTTTTGTTGAGGCGGGCCTCTCGAGCTTTTTGAATTTTTTCCTTGATCGAATATTTGCTTTACGGGTTGCTTCAAATCTCTCGATGATTGCTGCAGAACTTTAGCCGCTTTTATTTTTTCGCTCAGATCACTTCCAAACAGCCAATCGCCTGACGATAAATCCTTCAGTGTATCTCTTAACAGCGCCTTGATATTTTTTAGGATCAAATTCTTCCGGATCGATGTTTCGTCGTGCTGTAGATCCGCCAGAAGTTTCACAGCTACATTGAGCGGCTCCAAATATTTCTTCTTATCCGCCGGATTTGATTTAATTATTAGATCTATAACCTTTCCCACGCTTGAGAGTGAAGCAGCGACTTTTTCCTGTTTTTCAGTAATCCTTTCATCTCGTTTTATAATCGTACTGTCCAGGGCTGCTTTAATCTCCAAATTCAATTTTGGAGGATCGACGAAAGTGCAATTTTCCGGGGGTGAAATCTTTTTCCAAAAACCTTTCCGTTCTTCTGCCGGAAGACCTTTTTCAATAACCTCACACCAAAGCGTCGCAAGATGACTACGCACTGGCGGTGCTAACACCCGCTCCGGTCTAAGGCATTCTCCAACCACCTCCAAAATGTCTGCTCGTAGTTCAATTTCTTGCGCCTCTACAGACACCTCTCCTGAAGTGACCTTTTCCTTGGCCGTAATCGCGCCAGTAGAAACGACTGGGGCATGCGCGGCCGTTTGTAAAACGTTCTGGACGACGTTAGCCTCAGCATCGGAGATATTACATTCTGTGGCAAGTCGAGTATGGGAGATGTTGAGTGTCCCTGAACCTGCGTACCGAAATTTTCTTTTGGTGACTCGCTCCTTGAGTTCCTTGCATAATCCGTAGACAAAGCTCGGTCGCGACGACACGCATAATCGGTATGCGAAGAATCTCGTTCGTGTCGACGAGAATAACTGGGCCTAGAGCGTCGATCTTCGTCTTGAAAGTCGGAATAGTATGCGTGGCTTCCATCATCACTATGATTTTCGCCATGGTAGTAATCGGCGGGATCTCTTCTGTGCGATCCACTGCGCGATCGACGCCGCGTCGAGCTTTCTCTTTGATTAGCTATGATATTGGAAAAAAATAACCGAAAATACTTTGTTATTATTATTATTTTTTGGGATTATTTGTTTTCACGGGTCGGTTGCACCGTAACGTGAAATGTTTGACCTGCTGATCTTACACCCGCGATCGTTGAACGATCGAGAGACAGAGTCCGCATGGCATAATGTACGGGGGTATGTACACAAGCGATGTTGCACATCGTTGTGACATCCTTTTTGGTTTATGGTTGGACCAAAGAAACCACTATAACCCTTTCGTACAATTTCAAGAAGCACGAAGAAGTGATCCTATGTATGGGATTATGTACACATGCGATGTTGAACATCGTTGTGACATATTTTTTGGTTTATGGTTGGGCAAAGAAACCCATATCCCTTTCGTACAATTTCTAGAAGCACCCAAAAAATAAGCCAGGCTTTCTTTAGCCTTAAGGAAGCTTTCCAGTGTGACAGCCCGAAAAATCGCTGTTTTTCGCGATTTTTTTTTTTAAAGAACAAATAATCTAATCGGTCTGGTTTTTTTTTTGTATATTAATTGGGTATTGAAGAATACAAAACAATTTTTTAAAGATCGATTTATTTATTAATTAATATCTATAAAAATGATGAAACAATTGTTGCAGAAAATGCACTTGGATGTGGTGTCCACGTTGGGGGTCACAATTTTGATCTGAAACAAAAAACACAAAAAGATTATTGATCGGTATATAATTGGCTTTCGTGCTATGGAGGCTTTTTTTTTTTTTTTTTTGCAAAAATGGCGCCGGTTTGAACAAAAAGTATCGATTTTAGCATTTTTTTTGGCAGTTTTTTTTACAAAAAAATAGGAAGATGTCCAAAAAAAAAAAAAGCTTCCATAGCACGATAAACAATGACGTTAAGAATATTGTGTAAAAAATTCAACTCGATAGCTTTAAAACTCTGCCCTCCAAGTTGGACACCGTTTTGAAAAATGCTGTTTCGAGAAAAACGCGTTCAAAGTTTCGCTGTAGCTGTAGCGCTCCGTTGCCTTCTTCCAAGAAATGCTGTACAGTAACCGAAATAATCTGAATTTCGGCATGAAAATTTCAGGGAATATTCGGAAGAGTGTATACTATTCGATAAAGCAACAAAAAAAATCGATTTTTTGAAAATTTCACACTGAAAAGCTCCCTTAAATACATACTGCGATTACTATCACATTTTTTCTTTCCGTATTTCCGAACTTGTTCTTCCAACCAATTCACTCGATTTTTGAGTCTATCTCGCTCCTCTTCATCCGATGACCGATGTCTGCGTTTCCTTTTTCCCATTTTTCGATAACTTTCTCAATGACACGTGTGACGTGATCGGCACAAAGAAGAAGAATGGATTGCCTGTCGGAATACATACCGACCAGAACCAAAACAAAAAACTGTAAAAATTGTGGCAATATCGGCATATCGAGGGGGCACTACACACTGATCTCGAGGAAGAGGCGCGTAATACAATTGAGGATTCTCCACACATTTTTCTTCGAAATCGGATATTGTTTTGATAGAGTCCTACAACTAACACGAGGGGTAACAGCAACGGCACCCACGATAACAGTTTCTACATCTTCCGTGGTTCGAGTTTCAGTACGGTTTTTCTCAGCTGGATTAATACTACCCGTCTCGCGGAATGACGTGACTACCGCATCAAACGTTAGCCGGCTTGTACACCGTCGATCTGGAAATTGCTGGGCATACAACAAACGCGGTCTTGTGGAATTTTTTCTTGCTTCACCGTAACACCGTATCATGTCCACTTTTTCGAATTGCCGGTACATTATCAAATTATAAATAGCTCTTATCCAAATTCGAAATTAAACTGAACAACCTCGTTTGAGCTACATCCGATATAGATTAACGCGGATTGGTAAATAAACAGAAGGTATTCGAAGTGTTGTCGATGACTACGACCTCCGATATCTCTCATTCCAAGCTAATTTCGAACATCTATTTAGATTTGTATCATCGGTACTGACCTTAAATGACCTTGAACGACTTTGACCCCCGAATGCTTTTCATGCGCCTTCAGGTGCTCCACGAAGTGGTAAAAAAATGTACCATTCTATTTTAAAAAATCGGAGGTGACCTTCACTGTACGTCACGGTCTCCACCGCAATAAAAAAGGGTCGCAATTGATGGCCCTCTTCGCGTAGTACAACTTTTGTCTGCAACTTTTTTTTGTGATGTCGATAATTACCGAGTTCTTTTGGGTGGCAGAGATAAGAGGGATCCCCTGTATATATGTATTGGCGCGTCGTTAAAACGTCGAGACATATTGTCCGCTCTATGCATACATTTTTTATTATTCCGCATTTTTTTTCCTAATAAATCTGTAGTTCGGTTTCATCTGTTCCAAAAATAATTCAGTTAAATCCACTAAACGTATCTTTTTAATTATTTTAAATAAAAATTAAATCGAATTTTCGCAAAGACAAGTATTTTTCTATTCGATGGAATTAATGGTCTGCCTTTATTGCAATACCCTCATCGAAGGGGAGGGGGGTAGAGAGGAGGAAGGAGAGGAATTATGTGTATATATATAGGTTATGTTTGAAAAATCTATAGCATGATGTTCGATAAAACTCTCTAATTATCACAATGATATTAATTAATTGATATAGTTTATGCGATACAACAAATAATTATAGGCATTTATCTGGTCTCTTATGGTATATCTGCGACTAGGATGCTACTAACACATAATAGATCCTATTTGAATGAAATATTTTTTTGGTAATGCAATGAAGAATGTGAAGAGATGACGGTTTTTGAGGCAACAGCGAACTTCTCTCTTCGAACTGCATTTCAGGCATTGATTTTGTACCCTGATCAGGCCTTGATTTTTTACCCGAATCAGACTAAAGTTCGGCATTGCGATTCATAAATGATCAGGGCTTGATAAAAAAACCTGATCAAGACTGAAAAAGACATCAGGACGCCTGATCAGGTCTTGCTTGCTTGTAGCCGGAGCAAGATTTTTACTCGGGAGTTAGTGTATTGGGACGTGTTTCAACGCGGACTGTCACTGAGGAACAATCAAGTTGTTTTGCACGTGTTTCGGTTTTGTACCGTAAGTCCCGAGCCTCATGAAGCGCGTACATCAATTATTCCACATCCTTCGAAATCAGATCCCCATCGAAATGGCAATACGCTGGTGTCCATTGTCGAATCGTAGATTCACAAAAGAGATAATATTGCATAAGTGGGTCTTTTGTTTTGTCTTAATACCATTTCATTATTGAATTCACATTTTACTCTCACACTTTATTTATAAAGTGAAATTTATAACTCATGATTATAAATTTATAACTTTTGATTGAAAAATTGCAAGAAAAAAAAATTACGCGCCTTTATTAATCAAAACTTACGAATTAAATGACAATTTTTTTTTCTTTACATCTTTTGCAATTAAACATTTTTTTAAAATAAATCAGCCGTAGCTTAATATACAAGGTGAGTCACTAACTGTTGCCACCTTGAATATCTCTGTAATTATCGACGTCACAAAAAAATGTTTAAAACAAAAGTTGTACCATACGGAAGGGGTCATCAAAAGTGACCATTTTTTTTTATCTCAGTGGAGGCGCTGTTGCACAGTAAAGGTCAGCTCCACTTTTTTGAATAGGATGGTACATTTTTTTCAACTATCTTGTAGAGCATCAAAGACTGCATAAAAAAATATCTAGGGGTCAAAGTCGTTCAAGGTCATTTAAGATCAAAAAGTGACATAAACTTTATTTTTATGTGAAATTACCTTTATTCACAGTAGATTTTCAAAGTGATTGCCATTGGAATCAATGCAGTATTGCAATCTCCTCATCACGGGTTGTGTAGAATTTCTTATCACTTCGGCATTTATCGAATCACAGACTCGAAGATTTCTCTCACGCATATCATCCGGTGTAGTTGGACATTTTTTATAAACAAGATCTTTGAAGTATCCCCACAAGAAAAAGTCCAGAGGCGTCAAGTCTGGCGAGCGAGCCGACCACGATACAGCTCCTCCGCGTCCAATCCAATGATTAGGACATCTCTTTTGCAATTCATTTCTAGCTATCAGCGAAAAATGTGCCGGGCACCCATCGTGTTGATACTACATTCTGTTTCTTGTTTCTAAAGATAGTTCTTCCAATAACGGACCTAATGTTTCTGAAAGGAATGTGGTGTACTTCCTACCATTAAGATGCCCTTCGATGAAATAAGGGCCTATGATTCTATCCCCAATAATCCCACACCATACATTAACCGACCACGGTCTTTGGTGTACAACTTGCCGCTGCCAATGTAGATTTTCCGTTGACCACAAATGCATGTTATGCAAG
>OX632356.1:14282873-14287873 GCA_951751655.1 Ophion costatus | reverse complement strand
AATTTAACACAAAGATCGTAATTCACAAGTGATAAAAAGTTGCCACGATATTTTTCCCCTTCTGAACACGTATATCCATGATGCACGTATGTGTTATCCTGTCTCTTCCTCTATTTCGTACCTCGGTGCAATTATACTTGTACTGACAGGTCGAAGTGGTGTATAATTTAGCACTAAAGTATATCCTTATTTTCTCCGGTTCTGTGCGTCAAACAATACATACATACACATTCCTGTGTGTGGGTGTGAGCGCGCGCGTGTGTGTGGGTGCATATGTATATACTTGTGGCTGTATAAAAAGTGAACGCCGAGGCGAAATTCTCTTCCGCATTTTAGTAGCTCACTTTTTACGCGCTATCGAATGTCACAGGATGTTAATAAATATATGTGTACATCTGTCGTTCGAGTGCACACCTCCGTAGGGAATGTAATTTGGGAATGTAACAATAATTTGTCTATAAAAATCATTGAATTGGAAGCCGCAGGGTGTCGCTGCGGATCGTTTGAGTCCGAATATGCAATAGAAGAGAAGCACAATTAATAAGAGACGAGCCCGTTATACTGGAGGGATGCATATGTTGTATTTGTCTGAAAGAATAACGCATTCATCGATTCGAAACGAATGTCCACCCTGAAGGAAATTTACAGGAGTCAGGGGCCGATCGAAATTCATCTGCAATTTGCAGATGAGAGCAGAGAGCATTTGCAATGCTCTCTGCAGGAGAGGGAGAGGGAGAGGGAGAGGGAGCGAGAGAGGGAGAGGGAGGGAGAGAGAGAGAGATTTAATTTGATTTGATTTTGGTTTATTATGCCCTAGCACGCCATGGGGCAAAGTAGAAGATACAAAAAGAAATGAACACAAGTAACAGAACTTAAAACTAACAATAAGTCGCACAAATTAAATGAAGGCTGTATGCGGAAAAATAGTGGATCGCTGGCATGAAGGATACAGAACAGAGTGAGTAACAATAGTCGCGTAACTTTAAACTGGAACCGAAACCTAAAACTAAAACTAAAACTAAAATTTAAAAAATCGAAAGATAGAAAAAGCAAAAAATAAATAAAAATAAGATACGAGATAAAAATAAAAATAGAAAATAAAAACAGACACAGAAATAGAAAAGTGAAAATAGAAATGACGATTGGGCAGGAAACAGACACCGCGATAGTATTCACGCTAGCGGGCAACCGCGCTGAGACATACCGCCGAAGTCACAACGCAAGAAAAATAGTAGAGCGATTAGTGATTATATGAGCTCTGATTGCAGTAGGCGCTCATGGAGTAGACTTTTCAAAGTAGTAAGGGAGGGAGCGGCCTTAATGTTCAGCGGAAGAAAGTGCCAAAAGTGCGCAGCAAAGAGGCCGAAAGAGCTGTGATAGGTCGTGGTACGGTGATTCGGGATAGCAAAGGTGAGCGTTGTAAGTAATTCGCGGAGGTAGGAAGGAGCAGTCATGATAAGGCTGCGATAGGTGAGGGCTCCTCGGAAGTAAAGTCGTCTGTTGACAACCGAGAGCCAGCAAAGACGATGGCGATGTGCCCCCACAGGTTCACCATGCTCGATGTGGATAATAAAATGGATGCGATTGTGGGTCAGACGGTCCAGATACAGAGGAGTAGAAAGCATTGAGGACGTTGGAAGGGAAAAAGTTGAGCGGCGAGGAAAAGCGAGGTTTAGGGAGACCGCGACTAGCCAGCTCGCGCCACAGACATGACGGGTCGTTAATAGGGAGGAGCTTGTTCGCAAGAAAGGATCGTTTAGCCTGTCTTAGCTGGACTGTCAGAACGTCTCTCTTAGCGCGATATTCGGCATATAGAGCTGGGTTTTTGGAGTGTTTAGTGCGGCGCAAGGAAGAGTTTCGCTCTTTCATAAGGGAGCGGAGATCATTCGTGCACCACGGCGTTGGGCGGTGACGTGGACTAGATAGGTACAGGGGAGCGCACACATGAAATCAAATGATAGAGAGAGAGAGAGAGAGATAGAGATAGAGATAGAGATGGAGGTGGAGATGGAGATGGAGATGGAGATGGAGATGGAGATAGAGATAGAGAGATAGAGAGATAGAGAGATAGAGAGATAGAGAGATAGAGAGATAGAGAGATAGAGAGATAGAGAGATAGAGAGATAGAGAGATAGAGAGATAGAGAGATAGAGAGATAGAGAGATAGAGAGATAGAGCGATAGAGAGATAGAGAGATAGAGAGATAGAGAGATAGAGCGATAGAGCGATAGAGAGATAGAGAGATAGAGAGATAGAGAGATAGAGAGATAGAGAGATAGAGAGATAGAGAGGTAGAGAGGTAGAGAGGTAGAGAGGTAGAGAGGTAGAGAGGTAGAGAGGTAGAGAGGTAGAGAGGTAGAGAGGTAGAGAGGTAGAGAGGTAGAGAGGTAGAGAGGTAGAGAGGTAGAGAGGTAGAGAGATAGAGAGATAGAGAGGTAGAGAGGTAGAGAGATAGAGAGATAGAGAGATAGAGAGATAGAGAGATAGAGAGATAGAGAGGTAGAGAGGTAGAGAGGTAGAGAGATAGAGAGATAGAGAGATAGAGAGATAGAGAGATAGAGAGATAGAGAGATAGAGAGATAGAGAGATAGAGAGATAGAGAGATAGAGAGATAGAGAGATAGAGAGATAGAGAGATAGAGAGATAGAGAGATAGAGAGATAGAGAGATAGAGAGATAGAGAGATAGAGAGATAGAGAGATAGAGAGATAGAGAGATAGAGAGATAGAGAGATAGAGAGATAGAGAGATAGAGAGATAGAGAGATAGAGAGATAGAGAGATAGAGAGATAGAGAGATAGAGAGATAGAGAGATAGAGAGATAGAGAGATAGAGAGATAGAGAGATAGAGAGATAGAGAGATAGAGAGATAGAGAGATAGAGAGATAGAGAGATAGAGAGATAGAGAGATAGAGAGATAGAGAGATAGAGAGATAGAGAGATAGAGAGATAGAGAGATAGAGAGATAGAGAGATAGAGAGATAGAGAGATAGAGAGATAGAGAGATAGAGAGATAGAGAGATAGAGAGATAGAGAGATAGAGAGATAGAGAGATAGAGAGATAGAGAGATAGAGAGATAGAGAGATAGAGAGATAGAGAGATAGAGAGATAGAGAGATAGAGAGATAGAGAGATAGAGAGATAGAGAGATAGAGAGATAGAGAGATAGAGAGATAGAGAGATAGAGAGATAGAGAGATAGAGAGATAGAGAGATAGAGAGATAGAGAGATAGAGAGATAGAGAGATAGAGAGATAGAGAGATAGAGAGATAGAGAGATAGAGAGATAGAGAGATAGAGAGATAGAGAGATAGAGAGATAGAGAGATAGAGAGATAGAGAGATAGAGAGATAGAGAGATAGAGAGATAGAGAGATAGAGAGATAGAGAGATAGAGAGATAGAGAGATAGAGAGATAGAGAGATAGAGAGATAGAGAGATAGAGAGATAGAGAGATAGAGAGATAGAGAGATAGAGAGATAGAGAGATAGAGAGATAGAGAGATAGAGAGATAGAGAGATAGAGAGATAGAGAGATAGAGAGATAGAGAGATAGAGAGATAGAGAGATAGAGAGATAGAGAGATAGAGAGATAGAGAGATAGAGAGATAGAGAGATAGAGAGATAGAGAGATAGAGAGATAGAGAGATAGAGAGATAGAGAGATAGAGAGATAGAGAGATAGAGAGATAGAGAGATAGAGAGATAGAGAGATAGAGAGATAGAGAGATAGAGAGATAGAGAGATAGAGAGATAGAGAGATAGAGAGATAGAGAGATAGAGAGATAGAGAGATAGAGAGATAGAGAGATAGAGAGATAGAGAGATAGAGAGATAGAGAGATAGAGAGATAGAGAGATAGAGAGATAGAGAGATAGAGAGATAGAGAGATAGAGAGATAGAGAGATAGAGAGATAGAGAGATAGAGAGATAGAGAGATAGAGAGATAGAGAGATAGAGAGATAGAGAGATAGAGAGATAGAGAGATAGAGAGATAGAGAGATAGAGAGATAGAGAGATAGAGAGATAGAGAGATAGAGAGATAGAGAGATAGAGAGATAGAGAGATAGAGAGATAGAGAGATAGAGAGATAGAGAGATAGAGAGATAGAGAGATAGAGAGATAGAGAGATAGAGAGATAGAGAGATAGAGAGATAGAGAGATAGAGAGATAGAGAGATAGAGAGATAGAGAGATAGAGAGATAGAGAGATAGAGAGATAGAGAGATAGAGAGATAGAGAGATAGAGAGATAGAGAGATAGAGAGATAGAGAGATAGAGAGATAGAGAGATAGAGAGATAGAGAGATAGAGAGATAGAGAGATAGAGAGATAGAGAGATAGAGAGATAGAGAGATAGAGAGATAGAGAGATAGAGAGATAGAGAGATAGAGAGATAGAGAGATAGAGAGATAGAGAGATAGAGAGATAGAGAGATAGAGAGATAGAGAGATAGAGAGATAGAGAGATAGAGAGATAGAGAGATAGAGAGATAGAGAGATAGAGATAGAGAGATAGAGAGATAGAGAGATAGAGAGATAGAGAGATAGAGAGATAGAGAGAGATAGAGAGATAGAGAGATAGAGAGATAGAGAGATAGAGAGATAGAGAGATAGAGAGATAGAGAGATAGAGATAGAGAGATAGAGAGATAGAGAGATAGAGAGATAGAGAGATAGAGAGATAGAGAGATAGAGAGATAGAGAGATAGAGAGATAGAGAGATAGAGAGATAGAGAGATAGAGAGATAGAGAGATAGAGAGATAGAGAGATAGAGAGATAGAGAGATAGAGAGATAGAGAGATAGAGAGATAGAGAGATAGAGAGATAGAGAGATAGAGAGATAGAGAGATAGAGAGATAGAGAGATAGAGAGATAGAGAGATAGAGAGATAGAGAGATAGAGAGATAGAGAGATAGAGAGATAGAGAGATAGAGAGATAGAGAGATAGAGAGATAGAGAGATAGAGAGATAGAGAGATAGAGAGATAGAGAGATAGAGAGATAGAGA
>OX632356.1:14234402-14279402 GCA_951751655.1 Ophion costatus | reverse complement strand
TTGATTGATTGATTGATTGATTGATTGATTGATTGATTGATTGATTGATTGATTGATTGATTGATTGATTGATTGATTGATTGATTGATTGATTGATTGATTGATTGATTGATTGATTGATTGATTGATTGATTGATTGATTGATTGATTGATTGATTGATTGATTGATTGATTGATTGATTGATTGATTGATTGATTGATTGATTGATTGATTGATTGATTGATTGATTGATTGATTGATTGATTGATTGATTGATTGATTGATTGATTGATTGATTGATTGATTGATTGATTGATTGATTGATTGATTGATTGATTGATTGATTGATTGATTGATTGATTGATTGATTGATTGATTGATTGATTGATTGATTGATTGATTGATTGATTGATTGATTGATTGATTGATTGATTGATTGATTGATTGATTGATTGATTGATTGATTGATTGATTGATTGATTGATTGATTGATTGATTGATTGATTGATTGATTGATTGATTGATTGATTGATTGATTGATTGATTGATTGATTGATTGATTGATTGATTGATTGATTGATTGATTGATTGATTGATTGATTGATTGATTGATTGATTGATTGATTGATTGATTGATTGATTGATTGATTGATTGATTGATTGATTGATTGATTGATTGATTGATTGATTGATTGATTGATTGATTGATTGATTGATTGATTGATTGATTGATTGATTGATTGATTGATTGATTGATTGATTGATTGATTGATTGATTGATTGATTGATTGATTGATTGATTGATTGATTGATTGATTGATTGATTGATTGATTGATTGATTGATTGATTGATTGATTGATTGATTGATTGATTGATTGATTGATTGATTGATTGATTGATTGATTGATTGATTGATTGATTGATTGATTGATGATTGATTGATTGATTGATTGATTGATTGATTGATTGATTGATTGATTGATTGATTGATTGATTGATTGATTGATTGATTGATTGATTGATTGATTGATTGATTGATTGATTGATTGATTGATTGATTGATTGATTGATTGATTGATTGATTGATTGATTGATTGATTGATTGATTGATTGATTGATTGATTGATTGATTGATTGATTGATTGATTGATTGATTGATTGATTGATTGATTGATTGATTGATTGATTGATTGATTGATTGATTGATTGATTGATTGATTGATTGATTGATTGATTGATTGATTGATTGATTGATTGATTGATTGATTGATTGATTGATTGATTGATTGATTGATTGATTGATTGATTGATTGATTGATTGATTGATTGATTGATTGATTGATTGATTGATTGATTGATTGATTGATTGATTGATTGATTGATTGATTGATTGATTGATTGATTGATTGATTGATTGATTGATTGATTGATTGATTGATTGATTGATTGATTGATTGATTGATTGATTGATTGATTGATTGATTGATTGATTGATTGATTGATTGATTGATTGATTGATTGATTGATTGATTGATTGATTGATTGATTGATTGATTGATTGATTGATTGATTGATTGATTGATTGATTGATTGATTGATTGATTGATTGATTGATTGATTGATTGATTGATTGATTGATTGATTGATTGATTGATTGATTGATTGATTGATTGATTGATTGATTGATTGATTGATTGATTGATTGATTGATTGATTGATTGATTGATTGATTGATTGATTGATTGATTGATTGATTGATTGATTGATTGATTGATTGATTGATTGATTGATTGATTGATTGATTGATTGATTGATTGATTGATTGATTGATTGATTGATTGATTGATTGATTGATTGATTGATTGATTGATTGATTGATTGATTGATTGATTGATTGATTGATTGATTGATTGATTGATTGATTGATTGATTGATTGATTGATTGATTGATTGATTGATTGATTGATTGATTGATTGATTGATTGATTGATTGATTGATTGATTGATTGATTGATTGATACAATTTATTATGCCTTAGTTAAAAACTTTCGGGCAAATTATGCATACAGAAAATGAGTACTGATGCTCAATGTTAGATGGAACATGAAAAAACAAGCGAAAAATATTAACAGTAAGTGGTGAACTTAAAATAATCAGAAAATATAAATACAAGAAATAAACCTCAGAAAATATAAACATAAGAATTAATATAATAAAGTATAATCATGATATAATATGAAAGTAAGAATTAAACATGCTAAAAAATAAACGTAAGAAAACAACATAGTCGAATATAACCGTAAGAAATAACCATAAGAAAAAATTAGAGACATGAGAGATAATCGTAGCCTGAGGAATATACCAGAGCCTTAAAACCTAAAACTAAAACTATAGGCATTCAAGAGCTTGAGAGAACCTGAGATACCCAAATACGAAAAGAATATAATTCTTGAACGTACAACTTGAACGTAAATAGCCTTACCTAATCAGGTAGACTAGAAAAACTCAACGTCTTATAGCTTAGCCGTAACCGAACTAAAAATAAAAATAAAGATAAAAGGAAAATGAAAATAAAAATAAAAATAAAAATAAAAATACCGCACACTCGAATGCATGCCAGGGAAGCGAACCACAGCACGAAAATAGTTTTATCAAAATATTTTGAAGTGAAGCACATTTGGGATTTAGCCATTTGGGATTTAGGATGAGCCATTTGATACAAAACTCAAGCTCCTCATCCTGCCAGCTCACTACGAAATAAGTGTGCGAAAAGCCGCGATTTGAATATTTCAAGCGTTGGAGAGCTAGTGACACTCAATGGAAGGCGATGCCAAAGACGACAGCCCGACACAGCAACAGAGTCAAAGTAGATGGTCGTCTTGGCGAAGGGAATGGCGAACGTGGAAGGGGGTAGTCTCTGCGAGGTGCGAGCGTCAGGTCGGACTCTGATAAATAGATCTTGAATGTAGTCGGGTACCTTTCCATGCAGTACATTATGAACTAGGATCCCTAGGAAGTATGTACGCCTGTTCTTGACTGAAAGCCATTTGAGCCGATGTCTAAATGCCGTGATGTGAGCGTCCCTCCGTAAATTGAAGACGAACCGGACACAGCAATTGATAAGCTTTTGGAGTTTTGCGTTCAATGTGATGGGTAGATTACAAAAGACAATCGAACAGTAGTCAAGTCGTGGAAAGATAAGAGTGCTAATATGTTTAGCTCTAATGTCCATGGGCAAGGAGTTACGATGATGTTTAAGTTTGTGGAGGATGCCATGAACATCGCGCGATATGATAGCCACATGGCGCTTCCAGGAGATAGCTGAAGAAATCGTTAAGCCCAGATTACGCTGTTCCGAAACGTACGGCAATGGAGAACCACCGACCATGATAGGAGGAAGCTCGTCTAGCACTAGAGCTCTCGTGCGGGCACAGCTGCCTAGAACTAGAACCTTCGACTTCGGCAGGCTCAAAGACAATCCATTCCTGGTAGAATATTCAGCTATAGCCTTGACGTCCTCACTGATTAGAGCTAGGGTCTGATTCAGTTCATTGGGTAGGCAGCTGCGATAGACTTGGGTATCAACTGCGAAAACCATGTGATTCGAAAATCTCAAGCACTCAGAAATGTCGTTGACGAAAAGGGAGAAGAGAAGCGGACCCAAAACAGAGCCTTGGGGGACGCCTACATTTGTTGTGAGCCATGATGTGGGATCACCATTCTCGTCAACCACAGTCTCCATACGGTTGGTAAGATAAGAATAGATCCATCTGAGGACCGAATCAGCGAAACCTAACTTCTTGAGTTTGCATAAGAGGATATGGTGGGGCATCTTATCGAACGCCTTGCTAAAGTCGAACATAACCAGAACAGTTAACATGCCCATATCCGTGGCACGTCGCACATCATCACAAATCCTAATCAAAGCGGTTTCGGTTGAGTATCCAACTCGGTACGCAGATTGTCTTGAATCTATTAGCCTTTGTGATTCGACGAAACTTAGAATCTGATCCTTAACAATACGCTCAAAAAGTTTGGCGACCTCAGACAGATTTGCTATCGGACGAGTTTCGGACGGTGATTTGGGTGACCGAGTCTTAGATAAAGGCCGAATGAATGCTTGCTTCCACAGTGACGGGAAAAAACTAAGTTTTATCGAGTCATTAAATATGGTCGTAAGATGGTCGACAACTACAGAAGAGGCATTACGGAGGCTGAAGGCAGATACCCCGTCAGACGCCGCGGAGAGAGACGATGATTTCAGCGATGCGATCTGGCGTTGAATGGTCATACCGTTTAACTGAGTGAACGAAAAGCTGGGTACACGACTGGGGATCTCTGAGAGAATCAGTTTAATATCGTCCCAGGTCAGGACAACAGGTGAGGAGGAAACTGAAGAGTAATAAGAATTAAGAGAATTTGCAGAGAAAAAGTTTAGTGGCGACGTCAAGGTTGACTTGATCAGCCCTAATCGTCTGAGCTCCTTCCAAAGGACTGCCGGATCAGTTAAATGAGTGAGTCGTTGTCTGTGGAAGTCGTTTTTGGCTATACGGATGTCGTGAGTGAGTTGATCTCTATACCTCCGAAATTCTGCTAGACCAAGTAGGCTGTTGGTACGCCTCGCAGCTTGATACAACCGATCCTTAGCGCGGATACAGGATCGAAGCCCGTCGGTCAGCTACGGAGCAGGCGGTCTGGATGCTGGGAAGGTTTTCCATGGAGCGTGTATGTCCATGACAGATACGAGTGCAGAGGAGAAGTTTTGCACTTCCTTATCCATCATCGCTTCGGAGAGAGAGGGGTTAACCTCACCGATGAAAGAGGACACTGATTCGCTGTAGGGTTGTGCACTGAAAGCCGCTAAACACCGGAGTCGAAGGAGGCTAGTGCTAGGTGCGCTGAAACCTGCGGAGTACGTGATATCAAGCAAATCATGGCCGTTAATAAAAGGAGTGTCTGACCTAGAGTGGGCAGCCACCTTAAGGTGATCGTCGACTACGATAACATCGAGCCACGAACTAGATAAATCGGTGTGAAAAGACGCTCCCGAGTCCACAAGATTTAACGCTGACGTGAATATGAATTCCCTCAAATATTTCGACTCATGACACTCACGTGATAAGTTACAATTCAGATCTCCGGCTAAAACGATATGCTTGTAGGCGTGAGAAAACTCAAAATAAGCATCAACGAAGTCATCGAGGAGAAGCCCGTGTGGTCTTCTGTAAATGGACGCGAACAATAAAGGGTCGGCGCCATTTGAGGATATTTCCAATAAGATGAATTCCGGGGAATTTGAGAATTTGCTTGGGGACATGGCTAAAACTTTTGCTTTGAGGGATTTCCGTATGAAGACTGCGACCCCGCCTCCTTCCTTGCCCTCACGATCATTCCGTATAACAAAAAAGCCATCTAAATTTATGAGAGCATCATCGATGTGAGAGTGCAGCCAGGTCTCCGCGATAGAAATAATATGGTAATATTTCGCTTGAAAAGCCACACGAACCTGATCTATGTGAGCCAGCAGGGAGCATGCATTAAACTGGGCGATACGCAGTGGAGAATGAGGTCGGGAAGCGGCTGACTTGACTGTTCGGTGATTTTGTAGATTCTCAGGAGCGAGTCATTCCGACCCTACGAGATCATTTTCGGAATGGACCTCAAAACGCGGTTGGCCGTCCGCTTTCCTGGCGTAGATTCGGCCTCCCCTGGTCCACACATATTTGTAACCTGCAACTGGGGCTTTTGCTTTAACGCGCCGATATAGCCTATAAGTATCCGCAGGAAGCAACTCGTTAACAAAAATGTTGAAGTTTTGCGTGGCAGTAGAACAATCGTTAAAGACCTCAGACCATTTCAGCTCGCGCCTATCCCTCTTTTTGCTGATTAGGATGTCCCCAACCGCGCCAGAAGTTAATGTGACAATGAAAGAGCACTTGAGGTTGGGGACCGGATCGCCAACTGCACCCGTAGGTTTTGGGGGGAGTTTCCTAATCGCCAGTATGTGATGTGACAAGTCCGATGCTCCCAATGCCTCGAAGACGCTTGTTATAAGATCCTTAGGATTAGGAATATCCCGAATTGGCAGTCCAGCAATAACGATCTCCCCAGTAGTAAGCGACTGAGTTGCAGTGGCATCGGGAGCGCGGGCATGACGACGTGCAGCAGCATCGGTCTTCAGAGCAATGTTTGCCGTTTCAAGCTCAGTCACACGTCGCATGAGATCAGTGAGAGTGGCGTCCATAGGTGGGATCCGTTCGAGCTTAGCCCGAAATTCATTGTTAATCTGCTCTTGCGAGCGACAGAACGCCTGAATGGTAGAATTTGTTGCTTGAATAGAAGCATTCGTTTTTTCATGCATAGCGACCATTCGGGCGAGAGTGCTGTCAGTATTTTGCGACATGGCCAGAGAGGGCGTCGCTGGAGAGGGGGAAAGGGACAGGGCACGATCTCGAGATGAGTATGTTTAAGGTACTTCGGGATGCACTCTGTCGGCTAGCGTCAGGCGACGTAGGTAAGGACGTAAGGTTGAGGAGACAACAGTCCTGGACGGACGAGGTTAATAAGTAGCTACGGGCACATCCAGGGTGAAATAGCTGACCACAGGTGATGCAATCCTTGGTGTTGCCAGCGATATTTTTGCCACACTTTGAGCAGGAGCGGTCCATAGCTCACGTCGAACGCCACTGACCAAGCGTAGAAGTTAAATGTCACGATTTTCAACGAGTCAGGTGAGATGCTCGTGCTTTAGAAAGGTAAAGTTTTGCCTCACGAATTTCACTCAGAAATAATAACAGCACACGTATCGCGCGATAATCGCTATAATCCCCCAAGCACGCACAATCGATGATATATGTATAGAACGAAACACGCATACGCATACGCACGCTGGCCGGTTAAAGATGCGAGTCGCCGCATGAGCGAAGTAGGCGACGATCAGCAATAGTGGGGGAAGAAGCTTCCACGTTCCAAGACGTTGATATCGAGCCAAATTGTTGACGGATCGATCGCCGGAAGAGAGCCGCACACCACCACCACCAGCTACTGTAGTGTGTGCTCGTCCTAATCCACACACGAAGATGGTCGAAGATCGTCGAATTCGGGCGAACACGATCGAGGTGAGGATGGCCAGCCAAGATGGACACGATGCGATGGAAAATCAGTTTGATATCAGCGTTCGAATTCCAACGCTTTCCAGAGAAACGGCAGAACCCAGAGATGAGATGTGCTGCTTAACTGATGGAAAGCGAAAAGTGGCACGCTTTGATTCTGAAAGAAGAGCGCCCGCAGGCAGCAGAAAGCAGAATCACCGACCAACAGGAGGAGCGAAAATGAAAGACGTGTGGATCGACTCACCATTAGCTGAGGACTGGAGAGAGAGAGAGAGAGAGAGAGAGAGAGAGAGAGGGAGACAGACCGAGACAGAGAGAGACAGAAAGAGACAGAAAGAGACAGAGAGAGACAGAGATAGACAGAGAGAGACAGAGAGAGACAGAGAGAGACAGAGAGAGACAGTGAGAGACAGAGAGAGAGAGACAGAGAGAGACAGAGAGAGACAGAGAGAGACAGAGAGAGACAGAGAAAGAGACAGAGAAAGAGACAGAGAGAGACAGAGAGAGACAGAAAGAGACAGAGAGAGACAGAGAGAGACAGAGAGGCACAGAGAGGCACAGAGAGGCACAGAGAGGCACAGAGAGGCACAGAGAGGCACAGAGAGGCACAGAGAGGCACAGAGAGGCACAGAGAGGCACAGAGAGGCACAGAGAGGCACAGAGAGGCACAGAGAGGCACAGAGAGGCAGAGAGAGGCAGAGAGAGGCACAGAGAGGCACAGAGAGGCACAGAGAGGCACAGAGAGGCACAGAGAGGCACAGAGAGGCACAGAGAGGCACACAGAGGCACAGAGAGGCACAGGGAGGCACTGAGAGGCACAGAGAGACACAGAGAGGTACAGAGAGGCACAGAGAGGGACAGAGAGGCACAGAGAGGCACGGAGAGGCACGGAGAGGCACAAAGAGACACAGAGAGACACAGAGAGACACAGAGGGACACAGAGAGACACAGAGAGACACAGAGAGACACAGAGACACACAGAGAGACACAGAGAGTCACAGCGAGTCACCGAGACACACAGAGAGACACAGAGAGACACAGAGAGACACAGAGAGAGACAGAGGGAGACAGAGAGAGACAGTGAGTGACAGAGAAAGACAGAGAGAGACAGAGAGACACAGAGAGAGACAGAGAGAGACAGAGAGAGACAGAGAGAGGCAGAGAGAGACAGAGAGAGACAGAGAGAGACAGAGAAAGGCAGAGAGAGACAGAGAGAGAGACAGAGAGAGACAGAGAGAGACAGAGCGAGACAGAGAGAGACAGAGAGCGACAGAGAGCGACAGAGATTGATTGATTGATTGATATAATTTATTATGCTTTAGTTTCAAACTTTCGGGCAAATTTAGCTGACAGTAATGATTAAGAGCGTAAGTGAGTTCATGGTAGCACGTGATTAAGATAGCGAGATATAAGAGATGATGGATACAGTAGATAAAACCATGATGATGCGGTAACCAGAATAAAGCAAAAACTACAATTATATTAGCTTAATGACTAGTTAAACATAACCAAGCCAAAATTAAGTATAAAAAACAGGTCCCAAATATAAAGCAGCAAATAGAAGATAAAATAAGGAAATAGAACCAGAAATAAAACTAGATGTAAAGAGTGACGCCGAATCTGAAGCCGTGCATTCGTACACGCACAATCACGCAACTCGCGTGTCGCGCAAGCAAAATACTACAAAATCATACAACAATCGTAAATTGCGCAATCATACATGATAGAATGCGAAACCATGCAAAATCATACAAAATCATACCAGCATCGTGCAGCAATCGAATAGTGAACAAAGTCACGCGAATCATACATCGTCCAAGCAAATCATATTAGATCATACATAAGCAGAATCGTATTGGATCATACACGGTTCATAGATCGCGCTAATCATACGTCATAGAATGTAAGCCATATAAAATCATACAAAAAATCATACAATAATCATACAAAATCATACAAAAAATACAAAAAATCGTGCATATAACGCCGAACGCAAAACCCGGAGTTTAGAAGTTAGACGCCTCCCCCCGCTAGCTCACCGGCCAGCAGGTGATCGAAAAGTCGGAGCTTGAATACCTCAAGTGAAAGAGAGCTGGTTACACTCGGTGGAAGGCTGTGCCAAAACCGACTAGCCGACACGGCGACTGAGTTGAAATAGATAGTGGTCCTGGTGGAAGGGATAGCGAACGTGGAAGGAGGTAGTCTCTGCGAGGTGCGAACGTCTGGTCGGACTCTAGGAAATAAGTCTTGGATGTAGTTTGGAGCCCCGCCATTGACTACTTTGTAAACCAGGATTCCGAGAAAGTACATGCGTCTATTCTTCTCCGAAAGCCATTTGAGCCGGTGCCTGAATGCCGTGATGTGCGCGTCCCTTCGCAGGTTATAGACAAAGCGGATACAGCAGTTGATGAGCTTTTGAAGTTTTGCATTTAGTGTGGTGGGGAGATTGCAGAAAACGGACGAACAATAATCCAGTCGCGGAAAAATGAGTGTTTTGATAAGTTGAGCTCTGATGTCCGTAGGCAGTGAGTTTCGGTGATATTTGAGTTTGTGGAGGATGCCATGAACGTCGCGACATAAGATGGCCACGTGGCGCTTCCAGGAGAGAGAAGACGTAATTGTCAGACCTAGGTTGCGGTGCTCCGACACGTACGGCAATGGGGAGCCATCCACCAGGATAGGAGGAAGTTCATCCAGAGCCAGAGCCCTCGTACGAGCATTACTATCCAACACAAGGACTTTAGACTTCGGTAGACCTAATGATAACCCATTCCTCTTCGAGTAGTCGCAGATGGCCTTGACATCCTCACAAATTAACGCTAGTATCTGATTCAGCTCCTTAAGCGAGCAGCTGCCATAGACCTGAGTGTCATCAGCAAAGACCTTATGGTTCGAAAACCTCAGGCACTCAGAGATGTCGTTGACGAAAAGTGAGAAGAGAAGGGGGCCTAGTACAGAGCCCTGGGGGATACCTAGGTTTGTAGGAAGCCACGATGTTGCAGCCCCTCGCTCATCAACCACCGTCTGCTTTCGATCCGTGAGGTAAGAATGTATCCATTTGAGAGCAGAATCAGAAAACCCCAGCTTCTTCAGTTTGCATAGGAGAGTTGGGTGGGGCATTGTGTCAAACGCCTTGCTAAAATCAAACATGACGAGAACGGTTAGCATGCCCGAGTCGGCAGCGCGCTGTACATCGTCACAAATCCTGATCAAGGCGGTTTGCGTTGAGAACCCAACTCTGTACGCGGATTGCCTAGTGTCGATCAACTTGTGGAGTTCCACGAAGTTGACTATCTGATCCTTGACAATGCGCTCAAAGAGTTTGGATATCTCAGACAAATTAGCAATCGGACGAGTGTCCGATGGTGACTTGGGAGTCCTGATCTTGGACAAGGGCCGGATAAGAGCTTGTTTCCACCGAGACGGAAAATAGCTTAGCCTGATCGAGTCGTTAAAAAGTGCAGTGAGATGGTCAACTACGGCAGAGGAGGCGTTCTGTAGACTGAACTCAGATACTCCGTCGGAAGCACTAGCAAGGGAAGACGACTTGAGCGATTCTATTTGTCGTCGTATGCTGTTGCTATCGATTTGAGCACACGAAAAGGTAGGTGTGCGACTAGGGATATTCGAGAGAGTCAGCGAAACGTCGTCCCAAATCTGAACAACCGGTGACGAGGACACCGACGCGTAGTGAGCGTTTAAGGATTGGGCTGAGAAAAAATTAAGTGGTGACGTCATTACCGATTTGATCAGGCCTAGCCTCCTCAGCTCATTCTAGAGGGCTGCGGGGTCGGTTACTTGGGAGAGACGTAGTCTGAGGAATTCGTTTTTGGCTACCCTGATATCGTGAGTGAGTTCGTCTCTAGCTCGTCGAAATTCCGCCAGTCCCAGTAGGCTGTTTGCACGCCTCGCGGCCTGGTATAGCCGGTCTTTGGTTTTGATGCGAGATAGAAGTTCATCAGTCAGCCACGGAACGGGGCGACGAGACGCCGAGAATGTCCTCCAAGGAGCATGGATGTCCATGGCCGACTCTAGTGCGGAAGAAAGATTGTTTACTCCGATATCAATCACAGATTCAGTGAGGAAAGAGTTAGTCTCACTGAGGAAGGTAGATACTGATTCCACGTAAGATCGTGCGCTAAAGGCCGTTAAACAACGGCGTCGGAGGAGGCTATTGACAGGTTCGCTGAATTCGATAGAGTAAGCAATGTCGAGCATGTCGTGCCCGTTGATGAATGGAGTGTTTGATTTTGCGTACGCAGCAACTTTATCAAGATCATCAACCACCATGACATCAAGCCACGAGCAAGATGTATCGGTATGAAAGGACGCACCCGAATCCACAAGGTTCAGCGCCGACATGAAAACAAAGTCTCTGAGATACTTTGACTCGTGACACTCGCGCATTAGGTTACAATTCAAGTCTCCTGCGAGTATAATATTTTTGTAGGCGTGAGAGAAGCAAAAATAAGCTTCGATGAAATCATCGAGGAGAAGCCCGTGCGGTCTCCTGTAGATGGACGCGAATAATAACGGATCGGCACTATTTAGGGATACTTGCAATAAAATGAATTCAGGAGAGTTAGAGAATTGGCCTGGGGACATGGCAAGAACTTTGGCTTTGAGAGATTTACGAATAAAAACCGCGACACCACCTCCTTCTTTGCCCTCTCTATCATTCCGAATAACAAAACAGTCATCAATGTTTATGAGAGTGTCATCGATGTGGGAGTGCAGCCAGATCTCAGCTATTGAAATAATGAGATAGTAATTCGCCTGAAAAACCACCCGAACCTGATCGATGTGAGCCAGTAGGGAGCATGCGTTGAACTGTGCAATTCGTAATGGGGAATGAGATAAGGAAACGGCTGACTTATCTGCACGACGATTTTGCGGTTCGGCTACGGGTACGGCGAGTCAGTCGGGCCCTACCAGATCGTTTTCTGAGTGTACTTCGAAGCGCGGTTGACCATCCGCCTTCCTGGCATAGATACGGCCGCGCAAGGTCCACACGTACTTGCAACCTACAACCGGGGCCTTGGCTTTAGCACGTCGTAATAATTTATACTTCTCTGCCGGAAGCATTTCGTTCAAGAAAATTTTGAAGTCTCGCGTAGCGATGGAGCAATCATCAAAGACCATGGACCATTTGAGGTCACGTGTTGAACGCTTTTTGTCGATGAGGATGCCTGCGACCGTGCCTGAAGTCAGCGTGACAATAAACGAGCATTTGCGATTGGTGACCGATTCACCTACGGCCCCAGACGCCTTGGTGGGAAGTTTCCTCACAGCCAGTATGTGGTGTGAGAGTTCGGACGCACCCAGTGCCTCGAAGACGCCCATGATCAGATCCTTAGGGTTGTCAGTGTCATGTATTGGCAATCCCGCGATTACTACCTCACCAGTAGTGGGCGGAGGAATGGTGTTGACCTCCGGCGAGTGATCATGCCGCCGTGCGGCCGCCTCAGCCTTCAGGGCGATGTTGGCGTTTTCGAGCTCGGCAACACGTCTTTCGAGTTCGGTGAGGGTGGAGGCCATAGGTGGGATCAGGTCGAGCTTCGCGCGAAATTCATTATTTGTTTGCTCCTGGGAGCGACAAAAAGCATCGATGGTAGAATTGGTCTTTTCCTGCAAGGCAACCAGTTTCGCGAGAGTGCTATCGGAGGTTTGCGGTCGGGCTGGAGAGGGGGATGAGGAAAGGGCACGATTACTGGTAGCGGTGATTGGAATGATATTCAGAGTGCTTCGGGATGCAGTCTGTAGGCTAGCTATCGGTGGCGAACGTAGGGATGTAAGGCTGAGGAGACAGCAATCACGGACGGAGGAGGTCAGCAGGTAGCTACGAGCACATTCTGGGTGGAATAACTGGCCACAAGTTGTGCAATCGTTGCTAGTCCCAGCAATAATCTTGCCACATTTCGCACAGGTGCGGCCCATCGCACGTGTCGCTCAGTATAAGATGCTGTCGGCGATAAGTTACCGACCGGTGGGAACTGAGCAAAACAGTGAAATAGCTACTGACGGATACTGGGATTGGCAGTCGATGAAACAGACTGGAGACGGATGCCTTCGAAGGATCAAACAGATCGACGATCGATCGTTGGAGCACAGCTAATCCCCACAATAATCCACCGGTGAGATGTCCCACGGCGAGAGAACAGCTCGATTTTGGCGAAACGTTGACAGTTGAGGTTATGTCACAGCCTCACTGTGAAGTGTTGCAGATTATCTGAATAACTGAGGATGCAGCTCGCGGAGTCATGATATTGATATAGTTCAGATAAAAAGCAACTTTAGGGCAATGCTTCACCTGCAACAAAAACGCCCGAAGGCACGAATCGGCAGAGAACGCTCAAATAGAAGACGGAGCGGAAAGAGATAGCGTGCACGGGTACTCACGGTCCGAGAGAGGACAGTGAGTACCCGTGCAGAGGACAGAGAGAGACAGAGAGAGACGGAGAGAGACAGAGAGAGACAGAGAGAGACGGAGAGAGACAGAGAGAGACAGAGAGAGACAGAGAAAGACAGAGAGTGACAGAGAGAGACAGAGAGAGACAGAGAGAGACAGAAAGAGACAGAGAGAGACAGAGAGAGACAGAGAGAGACACAGAGAGACACAGAGAGACAGAGAGACACAGAGAGACACAGAGAGACTCAGAGAGACACAGAGAGACACAGAGAGACACAGAGAGACACAGAGAGACACAGAGAGGCACAGAGAGGCACAGAGAGGCACAGAGAGGCACAGAGAGGCACAGAGAGGCACAGAGAGACACAGAGAGACACAGAGAGACACAGAGAGACACAGAGAGACACAGAGAGACACTGAGAGACACAGAGAGAGACAGAGAGAGACAGAGAGGGACAAAGAGAGACAGAGAGAGACAGAGAGAGAGAGACAGAGAGAGACAGAGAGAGACAGAGAGAGATAGAGAGAGACACAGAGAGACAAAGAGAGACAGAGAGAGACAGAGAGAGACAGAGAGAGACAGAGAGAGACAGAGAGAGACAGAGAGAGACGGAGAGAGACAGAGAGAGACAGAGAGAGACAGAGAGAGATAGAGAGAGACAGAGAGAGACAGAGAGAGACACAGAGAGACAGAGAGACAAAGAGAGACACAGAGAGACACAGAGAGACACAGAGAGACACAGAGAGGCACAGAGAGGCACAGAGAGGCACAGAGAGACACAGAGAGACACAGAGAGACACAGAGAGACACAGAGAGACACAGAGAGACACAGAGAGACACAGAGAGACACAGAGAGACACAAAGAGACACAGAGAGACACAGAGAGGCACAGAGAGGCACAGAGAGGCACAGAGAGACACAGAGAGACACAGAGAGACACAGAGAGACACAGAGAGACACAGAGAGACACAGAGAGACACAGAGAGACACAGAGAGAAACAGAGAGAGACAGAGAGAGACACAGAGAGACAGAGAGAGACAGAGAGAGTCAGAGAGAGACAGAGAGGGACACAGAGAGACACAGAGAGACAGAGAGAGACACAGAGAGACAGAGAGACAAAGAGAGACACAGAGAGACACAGAGAGACACAGAGAGAGACAGAGAGAGGCACAGAGAGGCACAGAGAGGCACAGAGAGGCACAGAGAGACACAGAGAGACACAGAGAAACACAGAGAGACACAGAGAGACACAGACAGACACAGAGAGACACAGAGAGACACAGAGAGACACAGAGAGACAGAGAGAGACAGAGAGAGAGACAGAGAGAGTCAGAGAGAGACAGAGAGAGACAAAGAGGGACACAGAGAGACACAGAGAGACACAGCGAGACAGAGAGAGACACAGAGAGACACAGAGAGACACAGAGAGACACAGAAAGACACAGAGAGACACACAGAGACACAGAGAGGCACAGAGAGACACAGAGAGACACAGAGAGACACAGAGAGACACAGAGAGACACAGAGAGACAGAGAGAGACAGAGAAAGACAGAGAGAGGCAGAGAGAGACAGAGAGAGACAGAGAGAGACAGAGAGAGACAGAGAGAGACAGAGAGAGGCACAGAGAGGCACAGAGAGGCACAGAGAGACACAGAGAGACACAAAGAGACACAGAGAGACACAGAGAGAGTCAGAGAGAGACAGAGAGAGACAGAGAGTGACAGAGAGAGACAGAGAGAGTCAGAGAGAGACAGAGAGGGACACAGAGAGACACAGAGAGACAGAGAGAGACAGACAGAGACACAGAGAGACCGAGAGACAAAGAGAGACACAGAGAGACACAGAGAGACACAGAGAGATACAGTGAGACACAGAGAGACACAGAGAGACACAGACAAGGAACATCCCTCAGGTGACACCCTTCGATTTTGTTGAAATTTGGATATGTTATAAAGCACCGAAAAGTAAGCGATGCGTATTTTTTTTTTTGGCGGAAAAACGGTTTTAAGGGGTGAAACGCGCCCTCGAAAATAGGGGTGTTTTTCGTTTTTCGTCGATAATGGTATCGTTCCCATCTCCAATGTATAGTACATGAAAAAATAAACATTGTTGCAATTTGAATTTTTTTTATATCTCATACCGTTAAAACGTTATCGACGAAAAACGAAAAAACATCCCCATTTTCGAGGGTGCGTTTCACCCCTCAAAACCGTTTTTCCGCCGATAAAAAAAAATACGTGTCTCAAAATTTTTGATGCTCTATCACATATATGAGTTTCAACAAAATCGGAGGCGGACACCTGAGGGATGTTCCTTGAGAGAGTCACAGAGAGTCACAGAGAGTCACAGAGAGACACAGAGAGACACAGAGAGGCACAGAGAGACACAGAGAGACACAGAGAGACACAGAGAGACCCAGAGAGTCACAGAGAGACACAGAGAGAGACAGAGAGAGACAGAGAGGGACAGAGAGAGACAGAGAGAGACAGAAAGAGACAGAGAGAGACAGAGAGAAACAGAGAGAGATAGAGAGAGATAGAGAGAGACACAGAGAGACAGAGAGAGACAGAGAGAGACAGAGAGAGACAGAGAGAGACAGAGAGAGAGACAGAGAGAGACAGAGAGAGGCACAGAGAGGCACAGAGAGACACAGAGAGACACAGAGTGACACGGAGAGACACAGAGAGAGTCAGAGAGAGACAGAGAGAGACAGAGAGAGACAGAGAGAGACAGAGAGAGAGACAGAGAGAGACAGAGAGGGACAGAGAGAGACAGAGAGAGACAGAAAGAGACAGAGAGAGACAGAGAGAAACAGAGAGAGATAGAGAGAGAGACACAGAGAGACAGAGAGAGACGGAGAGAGTCAGAGAGAGACAGAGAGGGACACAGAGAGACACAGAGAGACAGAGAGAGACAGAGAGAGACACAGAGAGACAGAGAGACAAAGAGAGACACAGAGAGACACAGAGAGACACAGAGAGTCACAGAGAGTCACAGAGAGTCACAGAGAGACACAGAGAGACAGAGAGAGACAGAGAGAGACAGAGAGAGACAGAGAGAGACGGAGAGAGACAGAGAGAGACAGAGAGAGACAGAGAGAGATAGAGAGAGACAGAGAGAGACACAGAGAGACAGAGAGACAAAGAGAGACACAGAGAGACACAGAGAGACACAGAGAGGCACAGAGAGGCACAGAGAGGCACAGAGAGACACAGAGAGACACAGAGAGACACAGAGAGACACAGAGAGACACAGAGAGACACAGAGAGACACAGAGAGACACAGAGAGGCACAGAGAGACGCAGAGAGACACAAAGAGACACGGAGAGACACAGAGAGAAACAGAGAGAGATAGAGAGAGACACAGAGAGACAGAGAGAGACAGAGAGAGTCAGAGAGAGACAGAGAGGGACACAGAGAGACACAGAGAGACAGAGAGAGACACAGAGAGACAGAGAGACAAAGAGAGACACAGAGAGACACAGAGAGACACAGAGAGAGACAGAGAGAGGCACAGAGAGGCACAGAGAGGCACAGAGAGGCACAGAGAGACACAGAGAGACACAGAGAGACACAGAGAGACACAGAGAGACACAGACAGACACAGAGAGACACAGAGAGACACAGAGAGACACAGAGAGACAGAGAGAGACAGAGAGAGAGACAGAGAGAGTCAGAGAGAGACAGAGAGAGACAAAGAGGGACACAGAGAGACACAGAGAGACACAGCGAGACAGAGAGAGACACAGAGAGACACAGAGAGACACAGAGAGACACAGAAAGACACAGAGAGACACACAGAGACACAGAGAGGCACAGAGAGACACAGAGAGACACAGAGAGACACAGAGAGACACAGAGAGACACAGAGAGACAGAGAGAGACAGAGAAAGACAGAGAGAGGCAGAGAGAGACAGAGAGAGACAGAGAGAGACAGAGAGAGACAGAGAGAGACAGAGAGAGGCACAGAGAGGCACAGAGAGGCACAGAGAGACACAGAGAGACACAAAGAGACACGGAGAGACACAGAGAGAGTCAGAGAGAGACAGAGAGAGACAGAGAGTGACAGAGAGAGACAGAGAGAGTCAGAGAGAGACAGAGAGGGACACAGAGAGACACAGAGAGACAGAGAGAGACAGACAGAGACACAGAGAGACCGAGAGACAAAGAGAGACACAGAGAGACACAGAGAGACACAGAGAGACACAGTGAGACACAGAGAGACACAGAGAGACACAGACAAGGAACATCCCTCAGGTGACACCCTTCGATTTTGTTGAAATTTGGATATGTTATAAAGCACCGAAAAGTAAGCGATGCGTATTTTTTTTTTTGGCGGAAAAACGGTTTTAAGGGGTGAAACGCGCCCTCGAAAATAGGGGTGTTTTTCGTTTTTCGTCGATAATGGTATCGTTCTCATCTCCAATGTATAGTACATGAAAAAATAAACATTGTTGCAATTTGAATTTTTTTTATATCTCATACCGTTAAAACGTTATCGACGAAAAACGAAAAAACATCCCCATTTTCGAGGGTGCGTTTCACCCCTCAAAACCGTTTTTCCGCCGATAAAAAAAAATACGTGTCTCAAAATTTTTGATGCTCTATCACACATATGAGTTTCAACAAAATCGGAGGCGGACACCTGAGGGATGTTCCTTGAGAGAGTCACAGAGAGTCACAGAGAGTCACAGAGAGACACAGAGAGACACAGAGAGGCACAGAGAGACACAGAGAGACACAGAGAGACACAGAGAGACCCAGAGAGTCACAGAGAGACACAGAGAGAGACAGAGAGAGACAGAGAGGGACAGAGAGAGACAGAGAGAGACAGAAAGAGACAGAGAGAGACAGAGAGAAACAGAGAGAGATAGAGAGAGATAGAGAGAGACACAGAGAGACAGAGAGAGACAGAGAGAGACAGAGAGAGACAGAGAGAGACAGAGAGAGACAGAGAGAGACAGAGAGAGGCACAGAGAGGCACAGAGAGACACAGAGAGACACAGAGTGACACGGAGAGACACAGAGAGAGTCAGAGAGAGACAGAGAGAGACAGAGAGAGACAGAGAGAGACAGAGAGAGACAGAGAGAGACAGAGAGAGACAGAGAGGGACACAGAGAGACACAGAGAGACACAGCGAGACAGAGAGAGACACAGCGAGACACAGAGAGACACAGAGCGACACAGAGAGACACAGAGAGACACAGAGAGACACAGAGAGACACAGAGAGACACAGAGAGACACCAGAGACACAGAGAGGCACAGAGAGACACAGACACAGAGAGACACAGAGAGACACAGAGAGACACAGAGAGACAGAGAGAGACAGAGAAAGACATAGAGAGAGACAGAGAGAGACAGAGAGAGACAGAGAGAGACAGAAAGAGACAGAGAGAGACAGAGAGAGACAGAGAGAGACGGAGAGAGACAGAGAGAGACAGAGAGAGACAGAGAGAGACAGAGAGAAACAGAGAGAGACACATAGAGACAGAGAGACACAGAGAGACACAGAGAGACACAGAGAGACACAGAGAGACACAGAGAGTCACAGAGAGTCACAGAGAGTCACAGAGAGTCACAGAGAGACACAGAGAGACACAGAGAGACACAGAGAGACACAGAGAGACACAGAGAGACACAGAGAGACACAGAGAGACACAGAGAGACACAGAGAGACACAGAGAGACACAGAGAGACACAGAGAGACACAGAGAGACACAGAGGGACACAGAGAGACAGAGCGAGACAGAGAAAGACAGAGAGAGACAGAGAGAGACAGAGAGAGACAGAGAAAGACAGAGAGAGACAGAGAGAGACAGAGAGAGACAGAGAGAGACAGAGAGACAGAGAGTGACAGAGAGAGACAGAGAGACAGAGAGAGACGGAGAGAGACGGAGAGAGACAGAGAGAGACAGAGAAAGACAGAGACAGACAGAGAGAGACAGAGAGACAGAGAGACACAGAGAGACACAGAGAGACACAGAGAGACACAGAGAGACCCAGAGAGACACAGAGAGACAGAGAGAGACAGAGAGAGACAGAGACACAGAGAGACACAGAGAGACACAGAGATACACAGAGAGACACAGAGAGACACAGAGAGACACAGAGAGACACAGAGCGTCACAGAGAGACACAGAGAGACACAGAGAGACACAGAAAGATACAGAGAGACACAGAGAGACACAGAGAGACATAGAGAGACACAGAGAGACACAGAGAGACACAGAGAGCCACAGAGAGACACTGCGAGACACAGAGAGACACAGAGAGACACAGAGAGACAGAGAGAGACACAGAGAGACACAGAGAGACATAGAGAGACACAGAGAGACACAGAGAGACACACAGAGACACAGAGAGACACAGAGAGACACACAGAGACACAGAGAGACACAGAGAGACACAGAGAGACAGAGGGACAGAGAGACAGAGAGAGAGAGAGACAGAGAGAGAGAGAGAGACAGAGAGAGAGAGACAGAGAGAGAGAGACAGAGACAGAGAGAGAGAGAGAGCATAATGCCGGCTGCCAGAATCAAGCGAGGAGCCGGGATCACACGTAAATCACCGAATACATTTCGGAAGGTGTGTGCGAACCCTGCTTTATCGAGCTCGAGCAACAGACGTCGATATGTGATCGACGCGACAAAATGATTTCTCTGCACCCTCGCTGGAATTCGCGAGAACTGAAATTGTTGATTGTCACGCAAACTTTTCGGAATGTTTTTGACGTTAATCTGCAAAGTAGAGTCACCCACGTATCTCCGTAATTACTCGCTGGAATAAAACGGTTGAAATCTCAAAATGTTCATTTTCAGTCAGGGAACATCCGCCTTCGCTTCGTTAGACGATTTCATGTGCCAATTATTTTCTGTCCCCTTACTTTCGTTAGGGGCCTCGCGTGGTAAGAGAAACTGTTTTTTTTTTTAAATAGGGGAAGTCGAGGAGAAAGACGTAGTTCCTCTATTAATTTGATATCGACTGTGCAAATTTCGTGATATTCTGTAGAGCCGTTTTTGCGAACACTGGGCGTTCGTATGGCAGAACGCGTTTCTAGATACCCACTGATTTCGGAAACGGCTTTCCAGAATTTCATGAAATTGGGCCAGAAGTTGTTGGATTGATAGACGACCCGCGGTCTGCCCCTCAAATTTCTTGAACTGGAGAAAAAAAAGTAGGTTGTCTTACCATGCTGAACTTGTAATTGAAATAAAGATAAATAAAAAGTCTGGCTAATGCCACGACTTGGAGAGGAGCACAGCCGTGCAGCCACGTTAAAAACACGTATTTTAGCCCCTCAACCATTTTATTCCTCCGTATACTTCAGAAAATCCGTGGTATTCTGCAATTAGTAGATAATTGTTGATAATTTCGAGCAAATCTCGCACGATGTTGGAGAAACTAAGTTCCGGCGAATTTCGGCGAGGCGCTCATAACGCGTTCTGCAGACGACATACATCGATGTTGGCTCGAGCTCGGTGAGCCGAGAAAGTGACAGCTGAGCCCTGACCGTGAGTGTGTGTATATGTAGATAAGATGTTCTAATGAATGATCTCTTCCTTGTTTTCCAACGGAAAACAATGGGAAGAAAATGTTGTGTCGTCACAAGCCCAACGGGCTTACGGATCGTTTCATCGTGCGAGTCATCCGCGTAGCGTTACATCGTGCGACGTGGAGGTTCGGTACATCGCATAGAAATCTTTTTTAAGAACGAATTTCTCCTCTTTGCGGATCCGTACAATCACATGCGGGAATATAAATTATCAAATAATAATTTAACATAGTAAATAAAGGCTGATTTATACTCGAAATATTTTTGGGGGCAAGTCACGGTCTCCTCTTTATTAATTATCCGCCTTCTACGTCCAAACATTGTGAATGCATCCAACAATGTGAAAAAAATTAGCATTAGTTGTTCCATAGATCTTCATAATTGTTAAAAATAATTATGCTTAGTGCCGTGGAGATAAACGGGTTTCCTTGCGTCCATGCTGATAACTTTATCTACGGTGAGTGCGACAACTGTAGTTTGACCTGTGCTCTTTGTAGTTTGCAAGAAATGCAAGCTCTGTGCGGATACTTCTGTATCACGAACAAATATCTACACTACATGCATTAAAGAAACTGTGTTCAGATATAAGAAATAGGGAAACCTCACTCTTTGCTGTACCCGCAATAGTGGCCATGCGAAGAAGTACAAGTGGTTCAAGTACTGTTTTATTCGACATTCTGCACAGTACTGTCCATGTGAAAACTCTGACTCACATTTTATAACTTTTTCCGGAGGGATTCAGTGAATCATCAGAAGATTTTTCTCATCACTCAACAAGGTGAGAAGTTCTGGTAAGCAGTGGTAAGGCAAATAACTTGCCCAGCTACTTATCAAACTTGTAATTTTTTTTAGCATCGAGAGGAATGTTTTGATGGTTGACTAAATCCCTGTACACAAAGTTATAAAAAGTGTTACTTAGTTTTTCACATGGACAGTACTATCGAGAAAGTTTCGAGAATCGTTGCTTCCATCATTTGTAGTCCTTCGCATGGAGACTATTGCGAGTACAGGCAAAGGTGAGATTTTTCCAATTTTTATATGCGAACAAAGTTTTCTTGGTCTACTCAAGGTGGAAATTTGTTTGCGGCACAAGAGTATATGCAAAGAGCTTGCGCTACTTGCAAAACGCTAAGAGCGCACTGCGGAGTACAGCTTTCGCACTCACCGAACACAAAGTTGTAAGCGCTGACGTGATGTAATCTATTTATCTTTGTGACACAAAATGTAATATTTTAGAACAATTATGAATATTTATAGAATAACTGACGCCGAACTGGTTCACATTATTGTTTTATAATGCATCCGCAACGTTTGGATCTAGAAGGTGAGAATGTATGGAGTGGTTAAAATGATTTGAACAAAAGTTGAAAAGTGGAAAATCGCAAGAGGAGTCTTACGCAACCAATATCTACCGGTGCGTAGCGACACTGAGTACGAGACGGCGGCGGACAAGTGGTTAACGTTCAATGTCCGTAATCGCTGTATCGCTGGATCGAGTTCTGCTGATGTAATTTTTTTTCCAACACTGGTCGTGTTCTTTCACATATATTACAATTCAAAGGTAATATAATGAAAAAATACGTGTATTTGCATGAATCTTTATCGAATTTCGAATGTTATTTTGCTGTTTACTAATTTTTATTATTGCAACAGCTATTATATTTATAATTATCGACAAGTAAACGACCAAACGAATAAAGTTTTCCTCAAAGTGTATGCCTGTCATGATTTGTGAAATCCCTTATACCTGAAAGCGGGTAACGTATCCGAAACTGTTGTAAGCGCCTCGACCTGCAGACACAGATTTGAAAGGATGGGGGGAGGGCCAGGCTTGGAAAGCGCAAGTCAAACATCGATAAATAACGGTGTAAATCATTTTAATCAATAAAACACTGACTTACAATATGTCAGAATGTAAGGCTGTGCTTTCGACAATCGTCGGATGTGCTTTCGACATTACAAGTTGCAGGATGATATTTCTCTTACAGACACGGAAAACATAAATTAAATGGGCATCTGCCACATCGAATGAATGCAATTTTCTTCGCTTTCAGGTATAAGGGATTTCGCAAACCTCGAAAGGCATACACTTTGAGGAAAACTTTATTCGTTTGGTCGTTTACTTGTCAATAATTATAAAAATAATAGCTGTTGTAATAATAAAAATTAGTAAACAGCAAAATAACATTGGAAATTCGATAAAGATTCATGCAAATACACGTATTTTTAAATTATATTACCTTTGAATTGTAATATATATGAAACAATATGACCAGTGTTGGAAAAAAAATCACATGAGCGGAACTCGATCCAGCGATCTAGCGATTACGGATATTGAACGTTAACCACTTGACCGGCGCTGTCTCGTGCTCAGTGTCCCTACGCACCGGTCGATATTGGTTGCGTAACACTCCTCTTGCGATTTTCTCGAAAACACCTGAGTAGTACGCCTTGCTACTTGCACCTTATGTTGTCCTAATGGACTACTAAGAGTATAGAAGGATTCAAGAAAATCCCTGATCCGAACGTCGTGGCCTCCCTTTGTAAGAGGAGGAGACCGAGCTTGACTACTACAAGAATATTGCAAGTACCATCCAATTGCATGTATTTATATTGTCCATTTTTTATTTCTATTATTATAAAGTCATCTTTTTGCACATCGAAGTCGTGAATCTTTTTTAAAAACTGTGTAAAACGTTTTCTGAGAGGTATAGAAAGTACCGTATCCACCGATCACGACCGCGGTTGAGAAAAAAATGCAAATCAATAATTTAAATAGCTATTTTTGCGTATATTCTCGATGACAGTCGTAATCGTGAATGAATGCAAAAATAAATGCAAAAATTCGCACCCACCGCTGACAATCATAATCGAGAATAGTAGTATGGCTATGCCGGCCCCCATGTAGGAATCTACCTTACCGACGGTCGGTAAGGCAGATCCCCCCAGTCATGCCAGTTCCCCGTGAAGGAAGCTGCGGACGGTGGATGGTGGACGGTGGATGGTAGTCCAGATTCACATCCGAGTTTGGGAGTCTGCCGACGGTCAGTAGATTCCGCGGAAATCTACCGGTGGATTCTATCCCAGGTTTGACAATCTAGCTTACCGGCGGTAATTTGACAACGGAAAAAGCGGAGACCTTTTGTGCGCGAAATTCAAACGCGAGGTCCGCGATCAGGATAGTTACTATCGTGAAATTCTTCAGTTGGCAGATTCTCGTCGGTATCTACCGTTGGTAATGGAGGCGGGAAGTTCTATTTGACGCAGGACGTTTTGGCGGGAAATTCGCGCCATGCGTCGGTAATGCGTCCCGCATTGGCGGGAAATTCAATCAGGATAGTTCGGCGGTAAGACCTTTTGGTGAAGACACATATTCGCGATCAAGTTGTGTGTGTGACTCATGGAATTCGTTCCTACCGCCGGTAATGCAGATCCGGAATCGACCGTCGGTAATGCGACTCTGACAAAAGGCGAGTCATTCAAAACGCGATCCGGATTGTTCAGGTTACCCAGTGACAAACACGATTGATTATAAAGATACTTATGTTTATTGAGAATTCAAGATACATTGTTTACATTTTCTTCTGAGTGGCAAACGTCTCTCGCCGTGTTCGCGGCAACGCAGACACTCGACGACAGCGGGGTCACTTTTCAGGGATTCGGGTAATTCATCCTACGCGGAATCGACGCTGTGTACAGCGAAGGTGACGATAAATTCCTTGTGTAGCTGGGCGACGTCGATGGGTTCCATGGCAGAGAGAAATCCAACTTAATGAAACACTTTGGGGGATCATCCAACGGACAGGATAATCTCTCGACGAAACCGCCTTAACAGCAGGACATTTCGAAGGGCGCAGTTGGGTCAATCATGATGAGGGCAGGCTTCCGTCACTTTGTTCGACCTTCTTAGCGAAGGACAGGTCACGACGTCGCATGCATCGACTCCAAGATATTCGAGCAACTGCGGCTTCTGCTGTCCCTTCACGTAGATGGCGTTGTGCAGAACCAGTCGCAGTAGGGCACTTCTCCTGTGCTCCAGTCGAGATGATAGTAGTTGCGTTCGAGCCAGGAATTTATGCTTTTGTACCTGGCTGGGAGATCGTACTATGGTGTTGGTGGTTTGAAGAGGAAAATCAGCGAATGCACATCCGAATTTCGCGGAGCCACTGGCAGTTCCTGGACGACACACTCGTTGTTGTCCCGCTAGAAGCCCTGTGTATCCACCACGTACTCCATCGCGATTGATGATGAACGCTTGAGTCGCGCGTCTTTTATAAGCGGATTTGCTTCCCCTCCTAGAGACGTTTCTTCACATTCCCACTTATGGGATTGTAGTCTACGATGCGATCGTGCAAGATCAGGCAAGAAGCTGTAGTTTCCGCGGGAAAATTCGAATCAGTCTCTAGTTCTATCCGAGCGTCAACCGGTGCCTGCTTGAGCGCATCGTTCTGCTTCCTTCCAGCATGAGTTCCGCTTCCTTGCCGTAGTACGCAGTCTGGAAGCTTGCGTACATCTCGTACAACTGAGCGTACTGGCTGCGTGACACGTCGAGGTTGAGATTCCCGCCGGGGTAGCACTGCAAATTGCGGAACAGTTTCACGTGTGTTATTACGCAGTGATCGGAGCGGCTAACGTCGAATCAGCAGATCTCCAGCTAATTCGACGTCTTGACTGTCCAAACGTGTTTCGTCGTGTTCGGAAGCATGGGATACTCGTACAATTCCCACATGCGAAAGCACATAGTGATGTCCTTCTCAATGTGTTTGAGCAGACGTATTTTGTGCTTAGTTGACAGCATCACGTAAGGCATCTGCCACTCTATTTTGACGATTTCAATCTTGAATTCCTCGGTGGCGCCATTCTCCAGGGCTGTTTGAACAACCGCATTCGTGTCGTTCCTTGATCGCGTGAGAATCAGATCGTGCTTCGTGTTGATGATGATCTTGCGGTAGTCCTCAGCGAAGCCGAGAATCATGGCGAGAGGTATGCACACATCGAAGTAGCCCCTGTCGTTCATCAATTACTTCGTCTCTTCAAGCCAGTCGGAGTTTTCAACGATGAAAATCTGACCGGGGCTCAATGATGTATAACCCTTCATGAGACTCGTCAGACCAACGTTTTTGCTTGTGTCGATCTCGATGGCATTGATTTCGTAGCGAATTTCCTCGAACAGATACAAGATGGCGTTGTTATCCAACTTTGTCGCCGTGACTGCATTTCCGTTCGTTTTGCTGAGTCTACCGCAGAAGTGCAGCGAGCTTCGCGCCGGTAGAACGCACAGGTCCTGATGCTAAATGGATATGCGAATCTCATCGCTGTTGGCGAAGCTCGATGAAGTAAAGGGTTAATGCGTGTGATCTCATAATGCGTTACGGACTCGTCGAATACGACGGGCACGTGAACGTTCAACGCCTCTTCCATTCCAGCAGCAAAATATCACGCGATTTCTTCCACCAACGACAACTTTAAGTCGAAGGCTTCTCAGGAACTGAATGTTGCGACGTGTTATCGTTCTCGACACTCGTCGATGACTGATGTTCGGGCGACATGCTAACGCGATTGTATAGCCCTATCCGATCTTGTCGTATACAATACCCATGACGCTCCCCTCTACTTCGCTTCTTTGATGTGCAGTCTGATAGTGATGATTTCACCGCGAAAATTCACCACTTGTCCGTCCTGATCGACTATGCGCAGTTGCAGGTGGTCAATGACTTTAACGGTGATCGCGAGGTAAATCGCTTGTGAGGGAACTTCGATGATCTTATATCCTGACAGTACTACCGAGAAGAATTCGTAGATCGTGTGAGCTCGGTGTTCGTTGATGTATGCGCCGGACGTGACGTTGCATTCGACTCGCAGTGCGTTGACTCGGTGAATAGCGACCGGCAAGTCCGAGCTGTGAGTTGTATTGGGTGACAGCTCGCGCGAAGTGAAACCCAGCAGGCTAGCGATGGAGTCTGCTGGACGAGAATCCACGCTTCAGTTGCACTTGAGCACGCCACGCAGGGCGTTGTTGTTGGGCTTGAGGTTGAGGAAAATCCCTTTTCGCGCAAGCGCGTCCTGCAAGCACTTCTCGATATCTTCGATTTCGTAACTTCCCGTCGGCCACACAATCACCTCGTCACTCGCGTAAAACTTGTTTTTATCGGTATCGATGTTGAGTATGGAGTTGAAGGAGAGGAATTCCACTAGGCCGGGAACGTAGTTCTTGCTGGGCGAGAGTTTGATCGGCGGGAAGTACTGTTCCTTCAGTAAGGACGACGTGCCCGACAGGCTGAGAGTCAATGAATCTTCCATACTGGATCATGCGTGACTGAGTGCCGCGTGCACTCTCACAGCTGATTATATAAGAATTTGAGGCAAAAATGGCCGCACTCGTACGTGCCGAAATTCTGATATCTCGCGTGATTGTACTTGATCTCGTCAACTCCGAGGTAGTTCATGAATTGTCGAGGTGGTCGTAGATCGCCGAAGCTGTCAAAGTAGAGGACATTGTTGGCACTCTTTTGATAGGCCACCCAGTGCATTCCACCCCTGGGCAAATCGTTTATCATGAATACACCGCGAAAGTGCGGAATGCCCTGCGCGTATTTCAGCAGGTCGGCGTCCGTTAAAGGACGCTTGGGATAATTGAACTGTTTTTTCCCGCGCGCCTCCACGTGTATACCAAATACCTTTTTGTGAAGCTTGAGGTAGAGTCCCTTACCGAGAGCGATAGCTTCCATCGTCTCGTTGTGTCTGTGATTCTCCTACAATTGACGCTCGGCGGCTTTAGCGGTATTCACAACTTTTGCCACACCCACAGCGCCACCTACCAGCGCTCCCGTAGCATTCAAGCCAGCGAACAAGGGAATGAGGAACGGCAAAGTGCCGCACACTTTCTCCGCAACGGGCAGTACGCGGGGCACTAACACCTTCTTCCTTCCTCCAGCTTGCTTCACAGCTTCGCGAGCCTTCTTGAGCGCTGATCGAATGACTTCGCGAGAAATACTTCCGGTCGATCCCGAGGCGGCTGTCACTATTTTGGAAAGCGCGATGACGGGCTTTCGCTTCTTTTTCAGCCCCATTCCGAGTTTCGATTTGGCTTTCATGGTGTTTGCCACGACGTAGGCGGCAATTTTCTCGTCAATACTGGCGTCTCTTGCCAACACGCACTGCCAGGCCTGATCTGCCAAAACCCTATCGGCCGAATTGCGCGCCGCAACGTTCTCACGGTTTTGCGAGTACGCGATATCGTGCTCTTTGCAGGCTGCAACCAGAGGATTTATACCGGGATCACCGCGAGCAAGGCGTTCCGCTAGCCTCGTGCCTGGCCCGCAGTACTGATAACCCGGTATATGCAACTCGATCGGAAGCCTATTGATGAGCTTGTTCAGGACACCTCGACCTTTGTGCATCCCAACGTTCGGTCAGCGAATGAAGTCGAGGGTACATAAGCGGGCTGTCTATACGTTTGCGGCTCAGTCACGGATTTCCGAGAGTGAGTACACAAGCTACCGGTGATTAATTCCGATGCGCTCGTTGAGGGAGAAAAGCAGGGCACGAGACACGGCGAACTACTGTCCGACAGTATTCGCGCAGTCTTCTGCGACCCGTCAAACTCCGGCAAAACCAATGCGTTGCTAACGCTGATCACGCATCCCAATGGCTTGAGATTCGAACACGTCTATGTGTACTCTAAGATGCTGAATCAGCCAAAGTACAAACTGCTCGAGAGAGTGCTCGCACCGCTCGACGGTATCGGATACTTTGCATTCAGCGAACACGATCAAGTCGTATCGCCCGCAGACGCTCGTCCCAATTCCATCATCGTATTCGACGACATAGCCTGCGAGAAGCAGGATAACGCCGGAGTCTTCTACTGCATGGGCAGGCACAAGAATATCGATTGCTCCTACCTGTGTCAATCGTACGATCAGATCCCCAAACACCGGGTACGTGCTAACGTTAATCTGTTGGCAATCTTTCGACAGGACGAAATGAATCTCCGACACATCTATGACGATCATGTGAACACGGACATGTCGTCCGCGCAGTTCAGAGACTTGTACTCGATCTGCTGGAACAACTCCAGTCACGGATTTCTCGTGATCGACCGTGGAGGTAGACTCGACTGTGGCAGGTACAGAAATGGCTTCGACCGCTTTGCCATAAATATAACACGCACGGCGTGATTCACCCACACTGAATTATGGGCGGTCGAAGCGACAATGTGACGGCTGTGTTCCGTCAGATGGAGAAAATGAGGGATGCGATCAAGCGCAAGTACATACTTCTCAAGGCGGACAAGCAAACGACGGAGAGAGCTTTGAAAGAAAGTTTCAAACCAATCATCGAGCCTCTCGAATGCCTTGTTTGACACACGTTGCAATTGAGCGTCCAGATTCTGCAGAATCAAGTGAACGAGATAAATAAGACTGATTTGTAATGGTTTCAACATGTATTTTTTTCAATAAATAGTTGCACATTGTCAGTTATTTACGATCGATGCTGCATCCAACTTGATTTATTCCGCAGCCACCCAAATACTTCCCGAGCAATTTCCCGTTCGTGACTGTTTGTACCGTGTGCTCGTACATCTTCGGATCCTTCACGAATGTGTCCGCGATGCGCTTAGGCAAAAAGACTTGGTACTCATCGTCCAAGTGGCTACGCTCTCAGGCCGTACTTCGTCGTGACTTGTCTCAGCTCGGTGACACGGTAGATGCTGTTTATACTCCACGCTGTCAGTTTCTTTGTAGGCATGAAATCCTCGAGCCGAGCGACTTTGTTGAGCTTCTTGATGAGGTACACGATATCTAAGGCAAACGGCTGCCAGCGCGATGCTTAGATGCCCGCTATCCGCTCCATTGCGCGCGAGGGTGGGGCTCTAAAGTGTCCCCATGGCTACGTATCCGTGGTATCGGGGAGTAGGATCGTTTGTCGTCGTATGCACTGAGCGCCACGTTCGCGTGCCTCTCGGTAAACACTTTGTGCAAACGCGATCTGATCACGCACTGCTGTCTGCGCAGCGTCGATTTCTCCCGGAGGCAGTGCTCAAAGTCGTCAAAGGTAATGCTCGCCTCGACCACCACCCTCTTCACACCCTCCACCTGCTTCACACGATCACGGCCCTCGACCCTGACGCCGTACATCTTGCTGCGCGAGCCGACGAATTCCGTCATGATGCTTGCGTTGCACTCGTCCTTCATGAGACCAACCACCTTCTTCTTGGCTCGTGGCATGCCAAACCGGCTGTGCTGCGGGTTATCGGAAGTATCGAATCGCTCGATGTCACGGTTCATGGTGTCGTAGATGTCGTCGCAGCGAATCTCGTTCGGCAGGCTTTCGGTGTCGGTGTAGAGGAGGTTGCAGCTATCTGCGACAAGTCCAGTACGCTCAGGCTGACGTAGATGGGTTTGTTGAGGTAGACCTCGGCGTTGGTGAGCTGTATGATGACGAGGTTCTCCTCGAAGATGGAGTAGCTGTGGAAGATGTGCTTGGCGATGAGTGCCTCGGCTCCGTAACGTTCGCCCCAGATCTATACGAGCTTGACGTCAACGTGTTTGCGCACACTCTCCATCGTCTTTCCGAAAACCGCGTTGTTTATCAGATTAAAGCGATTCTTCTCGAAGTCGTTCGGCGCCTTCTCGCGCAATTCGCTGTTCAGCTCGATGTACGGTTTCAACCACGCACTCTGCTTGAACTTCAAGACTCGATGAACGCGTTCAGACTCGAGAGCCTGTTTCAGGTTACGATAGTGCAGGATGTAGCGATTCTTCGAATCCAGTGCGGTCATGAGTTTGGTCTGCGTTGAGCCTTGGGCGCTCTTGTGCTCGGGGTACAGAGGTAAGTCCTCGTGCGCGACGTGGAGACGTTCCAGATACTGCAGGTCCACTTCGAGGATGTACCCGACCGGTGAATCGTCTGGCACGTTGAGGAATTTGACGTTGCCAACCCACTGGAACCCGCCGTACGAGAGCAACTGCGTCATTGCCCAGCCGTAGAGGTTGTTCACGTCGTAGTACATGAGATATTACGTCTCTTCGCTCGCGTCATATAGTCGCTCATGTACTTGCTGTTGGCTCGGGCGTAACGGTTCGACCACTGACTCACCCAACCTCGTAGTCCCTGCCCAACAAACATGTGCATGTCCAAATCGGTCAACAGTTCCAGCTGAATATGAGTGTAATTGAGCATAGCGTCCCACGAGACGCCTGGCAGTGTGTATTAGTGTGCGGGGCCCAGGTCGTAGGCTCCGATGGCATCGTCACGGAAATTCTCAAAGACATCAGCTAAGTGCAGTACGTCGGTCTTCAAGTAGAGGTCTGAGTACTCGCCTAAGTTAGCGATGTTGAACTCGCTCCACACTCTCTTGGCGTGCTCGTAGTCTTCGTCCGGGATGTCGCGGTCATTGAGTGTACAGTGAAAGTCCTCTTTCGACGGCAGCTCGGTGTCGTTCAATTTGGAAAGTGAATCGTCGTACTCGTAGGGGAGCACACCGTTCCTCGTGAGAAGTTCGAACTTGGCGTTAGAAAGGTGCGTGAACTCGCTCCTGACAATCTTCAGCTCCTCCAAGTACGATGTGAGTTTTTCCAGCGACGATGCCATGGAACGAAACAAGTTGATGAATCGAAAGTTCACCTCCCTGTCTGCGACGTGTTTCGTGAACGAGAGGTAACGTTCTTTGGTCTGAGGCAGTACGTCAACTCGACCTTCGAAGCACGTGGCGATTTCGCGGATGATGAAGTGCGCATCGTAGCACCGCAAGACCATCGTCAACACGAAGCAGGAGCTAATTCTCACGCGATCGCGGAACGTTACGAATGCGGTTGTTCAAAGAGGCCTCGAGAATTGCGCCACCGAGGAATTCAAGATTGAGATCGCTAATATAGAGTGGCTGATGTCTTACATGATGCTTTCAATTAAGCACAAAATATGTCTGCTCAAACACATTGAGAAGGTCATCATTATGAGCTTTCGCATGTGGGAATTGTACGAGTACCCCATGCTTTTGACTACGACAAAACACGTTTGGACAGTCAAGACGTCGAACCAGCTGGAGAAACCGCGTTTCGTCATTCTCGTCTTCCAGACGAATTGCAGAGACGTTCGAACGGCAAACGCTAGCCGATCCCATCACTGCGTAAAAACACGTGAAACTGTTCCTCAATTCGCAGTGCTACCCTTACGGGAATCTCAACCTCGACGTGTCACGCAACCAGTACGCTCAGTTGTACGACATGTATGCAAGCTGCCAGACGGCGTATTACGGCGAGGAAGCAGAACCCATGCTGACGAAGACAGACTTCATCGCTCATGCGCCACTCATCGTGATTGACTGCTCGAAACAGAACGATGTGCTCAGGCAGGCACCGGTTGGCGTTCGTATAGAACTAGAGGCTGATTCGATTTTTTCCACGGGAACTACAGCTTCCTGCCTGATCTTGCACGATCGCATCGTAGACTGCAATCCCGTAAGTGGGGATGTGAGGAAACGTCTAGGAGGGGATGCAAATCCGCCTATAAAAGACGCGCGACTCATGCGTTCACCATCAATCGCGATGGAGTACGTGGTGGATACACAGGGCTTCCGGCGGGACAACAACGAGTTTTTCGTGAAGGAACTGCAAGTGGCTCCGCTCAATCGGGACGTGCAGCCACTGATTTTCCTTTTCAAACCACCGACACCATGGTACAATCTCCCAGCCAGGTACAAAAGCATAAATTCCTGGATCGAACGCTACTATCATCATCTCAACTGGAGCACGGGAGAAGTACCCTACTGCGAGAAGGTGCTTCGATCAGTTCTGCACAACGCCATCTACGTGAAGGGACAGCAGAAGCAGCAGTTGCTTGAACATCTTGGATGCGATGCATGCGACGTCATGACGTGTCCTTCGCTCAGAAGGGCGAACAAAGCGACGATAGCCTGCTGTCACCACGATTCACCCAACTGCGCACTTCGAAATGTCCTGCTGTTGAGGCGATTTCTTCGAGAGAGCATCCCGTCCGTTGGAAGATCCCTCAAAGTGTTCCATCAAGTTGGACTTCTCTCTGCCATGGAACCCATCAACATCGCTCAGCTACCCAACGAATCCATCGTAACCGTCACGGCATACAGCGTCGACCTCGCCTGGGATAAATTACCCAAATCCCTGAAAAGTCACCCTGAAGTCGTCGAGCGTCTGCGTTGCCGCGAACACGGCGAAAAAAGTTGGCCACTCAGAAGAGAATGAAAACAATGTATCTTGAATTCTCAATAAACATAAGTATCTTTGTAATCAGCCGTGCTTGTCCCTGGGTAGCCTCAACAATCCTGATCGCGTTTGAATTTCCTGCATTTGGTCAGGGTCGCATTACCGACCGTCGAATCCAGATCTGCATTACCGACGGTAGGAACGAATTCCCCTGAGTCACACACACAATTTGATCGCGAATAGGTGTCTTCACTAAAAGGTCTTCCCGCCAAACTATTCTAATTCACTTTCCCGCCAATGCGGGTCGCATTACCGACGCATGGCGCGAATTTCCCGCCAATGCGGGTCGCATTACCGACCCATGGCGCGATTTTCTCGCCAATGCGAGTCTCATTACTGATGCATGGCGCGAATTTCCCACCAATGCGGGTCGCATTACCGACGCATGACGCGAATTTCCCGCCAAAAGGTCTGCACTGAAGTGAACTTCCCGCCTCATTTACCGACGGTAGATACCTACGAGAATCTGTCGACTAAAGAATTTCATGATAGTAACTATCCTGATCGCGGACCTCACGTGTGAATCTCGCGCAAAAATGTCTCCGCTTTTCCCGCCGTCAAATTACCGTCGGTAAGGTAGACTTTCAAACCTGGGGTAGAATCCACCGGTAGATTTCCGCGGAATCTACCGATTGTCGGTAGACTTCCAAACCCGGGTTCGAATCTAGGCACCATCGGTAAGGTAGGTTTCTACCTCACCGGCCGTCGGTAGATTCCACATGGGGAACCCGCATAGCTGGTAGGAATCTGCCTTATTTGGATGCCGGTAAGGTAGATTCCAACATGGATAACCGGCATCGCGTGTCGTAATCTGCCTTGCCGGCCGTCGGTAAGGCAGATTATTGCGCGGGGAACCGGAATAGCTGTCGTAATCCACCTTACCGACCGTTGGCAAAGTAGATTCTTACATTAAGGGAACCGACATAGCTATACTACTGAAAATGAATGCGTAAATAATTGTTTGAACAATTATTTTTACCGTTGGTTTTTGCAGCGCATAAGGAGCAATGATATTTGCTGAGAGGTTAGAAAAAATACCGCACCTACCGATTGCAATTGTGATCGAGAATAAATACAAAATTACGCTTGACTACAAAAATATGTTAAGTAACATGGAATTGCATGTATTTTTATCTTCCTCTTCTTCATTTCTATTATTATAGAGGCGTCTTTTTGCAAATTGAGGTCGTAAATTTCAAAAAGACTGTGTAAAAACTTTGCCGAGAGGTATAGAAAGTGTCGTACTTACCGATCTCAACCTTGGTCGAGAATGAAAGAAAAAATAATTGTTCAAATAATCATTTTTTCAACAATTCAACATTCCAAAACAATTATTTTGCGTGATGAGTACCGTTGCATTTTGCAGCGCGTAAGCAGCAATCGTATTTGCTGCGAGGTATGGAAAGGACCGTATTCACCGATTATACCCGTGCTCGAGAATAAATGCAAAAATAATTGTTCAAACAATTATTTTTATGTCATTTGTACCGTTGTTTTTTGCAGCGCGTAAGCAGTAAACATATTTGCTGACTAAGAGACGTAGAAAATACCGTAACTGCTGATCATACCCGTGATCGAGAATAAATGCAAAAATAATTCTTTAAACAATTATTTTTGCGAAATTGATGCCGTTGTTTTTTGCAGCGCGTAAGCAGCAATTATATTTGCTATCTGAGAGGTAGAGAACATAGCGTATCTACCGATCATACACGTAATGGAGAAGAATAAATACAAAAAAATTTTTTTTGATATTTACTTTTGCATAATTTTTACTATTTTTTTTGCAGCGCGTAAGCAGCAGTCATATTTGCTGACTGAGAGGCATAGAAAATTCAGTATCTATCGATCAAACCCGTGATCGAGAATAAATACAAAAATATTTTTTTTTACAATTATTTTTGCGTTTGTTTTTGCAGCGCCTAAGCAGCAATCATATTTGGCGAGAGGTATAGAAAGTATCGTACTTACCGATCTCAACCTTGATCGAGAACGAATTCAAAAATAATTGTATGAATAATCATTTTTTCAACAATTCGACATTATTAAACAATTATTTTGTGTCATGAGTGGCGTTGCATTTTGCAGCGCGTAAGCTGCAATCGTATTTGCTGAGAGGTATAGAAAGTACCGTATTTACTGATCATACCCGTGAACGCGAATAAATGCAAAAATAATTGTTTAAACATCTATTTTTACGTAATATATACCGTTGTTTTTTGCAGCGCAGCAATCATATTTGCTATCTGAGATGTATAGAACATACCGCATCTACCAACCATACCCGTGATCGAGAATAAATGCACAAATAATTTTTATAACAATTATTTTTGCATAATTTTTTCTATTTGTTTTGGCAGCGCGTAAACAGCAATGATATTTGCTGACCGAGAGGTATAGAAAATACCCTATCTATCGACTATACCCGTGATCGAGAATAAATTAAAAAATTATTTTTTTTACTCCTATTTTCGCGACATTTTATGCCTTTGTTTTTGCAGCGCGTAAGCAGCAGTCATTTTTGGTGAGAGCTATAGGAAGTACCGCACATTCGTTAATGTAATAATTGTTAAAAATAATTAACATTTAACAATCATCTCTCTGCAGAAAAGCGCGAGCCGCCAGCAAGAACTCTTGATGCGAAATTGAGATTCTCCATGATATGATCTCGAATTTCGTGCGAAATCGGCGTTGTCGACAAAAACGAAATTCTTTGTCGACACTGGTGTGGGTATATACGTGTATATACCCACACGAGGTGTGTACTCGCTGCGAAGGGACAGCATCCGGGAAGAAAACAATATTCAGCCGCGTGCGCCCGGAGTAGAGCATACACACCGACGCATACGCGCGTTGCGTCGAGGCAAAACAATGTATGCCTCAACACCAGAAGGCGCGATACTCCGTCTCAGCGTGCGTTCGTAACGAACACGCGTTCGCCTCGAACGCGCGGTGTGGCATATACCGGTAGATAGCAGTAGTTCGAACGAGTTCTGCTCTACCGGCACGAGCCGGGGCTGCGTCAAACTTTTGCTTCGGGTGGCAGAGATGAGACGTGCTAATTTTAGTCTAGAAATTTTTAATCAGCCAAGGGTTAGTCCGATAACCGCACTGACAGGAAAATTCTACACATATTAACTAAATGGGTCTAATTGACTTTTTATTTTGTACTAAGGCGTTATACGCAGTTGCAAGGCCAAAAAAGTCGTTTTTTTAGGAATTTTTTCTGCAAAAGGATTCTATTCGGGCAAAAGGAAAAGTGTTAGGCAGTGTAGTGGCATGTTTTAGCTTTAAATTCGCATTTTTTATTTTCAAAAATATTCATTAACATTGCTCCTGTAGGAAGTCTCCTGGAGGTCTCCGAAAAAAAGGGTCCAGCGGTGAGCAAATTTGAATCTCTGATTTGGATTGTCTAAAATGAAAACACCAAAAAGATTCTTCTAGGGGATAGATGAATCCAGGTATTGATCGAAGGCATAGTTGAAATTTTAATTTTTGACAAAATGGTGGCTCCGGAAAGAAACATTTTCGATTTTCGACCAAATTTTTTTCGTTAAATCGTTGAAAAAAAATAGAAATCATTATCGGAAATCTTATTCCTTCGATCAATACCTGAAGAATATATGTGACAACATTGTGTTGAAATTGCAGACCGATCAGTTGAGCTGTTTTTGAGAAATCGTGCTCACCGACTTTGAAAACACCGTTTTGAGAAAAGCGCGTTTGAAGTTTCAACAGTCGTTCACACATATTTAAGATTCACTATGTAGCGCTCCGAGCGTCCTTACAACTATGTGTGTATTTCCGAGAATATTCGCTGGATCGATTTGAATTTTTCAGGGAATATGCTCACATATTTGTACATTCCGAAAATGCAATAAAAAAAATCGATTCTTTGAAATTTCTACCTGTGTATAACGCCTTAACTAGACTTTTCGTGAAGTAATTGTTTTTCCTATTGCATTCTATTATTTGAAGTATTTATTTCAATATCGTCCAATACCTAAATATTTTATTTATTCCTAATATATCTGTTATTCCGTTTTATCTGTTAAAAACAATTGAGCTAAATACACTAAATGTATCCACTTAATTTTTCAATATTTAAATTGCATACAATTTTTGTAAAGTCAAACTTTTTTCTATTGGATTGAATTAATGGTCTGTCATCATTGCAACAAATACTTACTTATTTGAATGAAGCTATTTACCAACATTTGGTAATGACATTTTTTATTTGATTCTGCAAATGTATTTATTGGTTTCCGTCCTGTTACCACGCGCATTAAATGTGTATATATGCTATACGTAAAACAACCTGTGTGAAGTTAGCATCTCACAAATAAACTCCATATAAAGTGGCATCCCGTACAGTTCTACAGTTATTGATAAGTTTTGATAATTGTTCTGTCGATTTTACGATCGGAAACGCATTTTGAAAAAATGAGATGCTAACTTCGCAAAATGAGTCATAGCATCTCGTAAAATAAAAATTCTGCTGTTTCACATACACCTTCCATATGATGGCCCAAAAAATCGATTCGAGGTAAATATACATTTGCTACATTCCAATCCAAATATCGACGATTCAAATCAATTTTTCATACGTTCGAAGTGAAACGATACGTGAATCAAAGACATATATATTAGAAGTAAATAAAGATCCATTTCATTCAAAAAGATGTTCCCAGAATTTAACATAAATATATATTTGAATTCAATGGACGTTTGTTCGAGCTAATAAAGATATTTTTACTCGAAAATATCTCCCTTACGTTTAAAAAAGGAATGTGCTTGATTCTAATCTTTATTAATTTATTTTAAAAATATTTAATATTTAGCAAGAAAAGCTGGAACAAATAAAAATATATATCTCAAACAAATAGAATCGTAGTAGATCGTGAGACAAGGAAAGTACCTATTTGATTTAAATAAATTATATTTATATTGAATAGATCCTATTTAAAATAATTATTTTATTGGCTGTGTAATTATAGGAAGTGGCCTCAAAAAAGTACTCAAAGATGCATCCCCCGTGGGGGAAATTTCTTCAACCGCCGTTAAATGCTGCGCTCCCCCCCCCCCCCCCCCCCGGCCGGCCACAATTGCTTTGCGCTGTGTCCTCAATTGATTGCAAAGCAGGCCCTACCTTCCTCTCAGCAGAAAAAAAATTCTTGCCAAATATTCGTGCAGGTCAACATTTATTTGACGTTCATTTTGATGATGTTCATTTGATTCAGATGATGTTCATTTTGCGCTGAGGATGTGTATTTGCATGGTATACACGCGGGGATCAACAGGCGTCGGGATGTCGGACGTCGCCGGACGAGCCTCAGATTCATCGTTGACCCGAGATATTGCGATCGAGCGAAAGACGGAGCTAATAATAAGAGGCTGGCATAGCCAATCTTGGCTCTTTTCATCCACGCCCTTCCCTTCGCTCTCCTTCTTCTTTCTGGATGAAGTGTGCTAAAATGTTGCACCGACTACGCGCACGATCGGATATCTAGGTTTTAATGCTGCTCCTGCTCCTGCTGCGGTCAACGCGTACGCATTAATAGCCATCTGTACTATACCCGAATTTTGTATAGCATATCGGTAAGTACTACGTAAAAAACTTTTAAAAGTAAAAAACCGCCAAATAATCTTAAAAAACTCTTGAAAAAATTATCGGTCGTTTCACTATCTACAAAATTCTAATTAACCTCAAAATATTTGGGTCTTCTGAGCACAATAGTTTCATTTACATTATTACTTTTTCAATACGAATGTACAAAAAAAGTGAAATAACTTTCTATGAAAAACCCAATTGTGAAACTCTAGAAATAATCTTTTTCTCAATATTTTATTTTATAAAACCATATTACTATTATAATAACAAGTTCGAATCACGATTATATACAAGTACAGCGCATGCATCATATAAGTACTGCATGTATGCATTTACTAGAAACGTACACAAAATGGTCAAACCCTAGAAATACTATTTTTCTCAATATTTTATTTTAAAAACCATATTACTATTATAATAGAAAGTTCGAATCACGATTATATAAAAGTACAACATATGCAATACACAAGTACTGTATTTACGTACTTAAGGGGTTATATACAGTCAGGAGGCCCAAAAAGATCGATTTTTCAAGAATTTTTCTTGAGAAGACCTTTAAATCTTTTGACGTAACAAATTGTATACATATTATGGTAACATTTAACTGTATTTTAACATTTTTTATGTGTAAAAATAATTATTTTGAAAGCTGCTTAAGGGGTTATATACAAAGTTGATGGACAAAATTGAGACATGTTCGGGAATGTTTTTAAGGACGTTATGAAGATTTTATTGGAAAAAACTAAATACAGTTTGTTGGAACTGGTCTCGGAGAACAAAATTAGAATTTTAACAATAAAAAAATATTAACAATTGTAGGACCTATGGCCCTTCCCCGAAAAGCGTTTTTTTTTAAAGGCTTGCGGTGAACGTGATTAAAGGCGAATCGCTCAACTGAAATTAAAAAAGTCAAAAAATTATTGAACGAGAGTCTCATTCGGTATACTTGAACGGTTTGTTTAGCGAAAAAAAAACTTTTTTTTAAATACAAGAAACATTTTGCAAAATAAATCGATTTTTGAGGTGTTGAGAATTTCGAACAAAAAATTGTGTAAAAGCATCGCACATTTTTTATGAAAAAGGAACCGTTCAAGTATACAGAAAGACATTCTTGTTCAATAATTTTCTGACTCCTTTATTTCAGTTGTGCGGCTCGCGTTTAATCACGTTCACCGCAAGCCTAAAAAAAAGGCTTTTCCGGGGGAGGGATATAAGTCCTACAATTGTTAATATTTTTTTATTGTTAAAATTCTAATTTTTTTCTCCGCGACCAGTTCCAACGAACTGTACTTAGTTTTTTCCGATAAAATCTTCATAACGTCTTTAAAAAAATTCACGAACATATCTCAATTTTTTCCATCAACATTGTATATAACCCCTTAAGAAAAAAAGCTCGGAGAAGAAGGACGTTTCCTCAACAACTTGACTATCCGGTTAAGAAAGACATAAATTGACGCAATTTATTATATAACTACAAACCAAATTTCTGAGTCCGAAAAGTATAAATAAAAAAAATCAGCGCTGAACCCCTAGATCACACGTCTCGTGAAATCTCACTTTATTTGCATACTTTGAAAAGTTACGTGGACGCATTCACTTTGTACTCTATTGCAGAACCACCATACATCTCATGAAGTCTATTGCGTCGTATAAATGTTCATGTAATGGACATAGCTTTGGCAGGCTCGAGGTTTTTATTACAGTGCGCCCCACTTGCTGGTGGAGAAGGAATATCGATATTACTCTCCACACCTATCCCTCCATTTCCGATAGTCCGTCCAAGTACCGTCAAACATCGCATTTCTAACAATGCTGTCTACCTGATGCGGTAACTGATGCGATGTTACAATTTGATATAATCGAGGTAGATAAATTGCTGCCAAAGTTATCTATGCAAGCAGTACGAACGTGTCTGTAAGGAAGTGGTATATCTTCTCGAACTTTTTCACTTAAGCATGCACGCCAAGTTTTTGCACAACATTTCCAATGATACATACATACAGTACTTGTGTGATGCACACGTTGTACTTTTATATAATCATGATGCGAACTTTTTAATATAATAGTAATCTCGTTTTTTCAAATAAAATATTCAGAAAAATATTATTTCTAGGGTTTGACAATTTTGTGTACGTTTCTAACAAATTTGCTTAGCGTTTTCATAAAAACTTATTTTACTTTTTTTTGTACGTTCGAATTGAAAAGGCAATAATGTAAACAAAATCCTTGTTTGAAAAAAACCCAAATATTTCGAGGTTAATTAGAATTCGATACATAGTGAAACAACCAATAACTTTTTTAAGGGCTTGTTTAATACTTGGCGTTTTTGAAAACCTTTTGAAGTTTTTTAGGGACATTTAATATCTTTATGAAACGGAAATCTTAATTACCGTGACACTCGGGACATTGGGTCTAAGGGTAAAAAAACTAGCAAATAACCCCCAACCCCAAAAGGAATTGTGTCATTCCATGCGCCAAACACCCTGTGTATGTTCGTCGAAAACGAGGTACTGAATGGACATTACGCGAAACAAGCGATGTTCCTCGGGCGTACTACTGACGAGATTGTACGTCGTGAGAATGATGTCGGCGTCGTCGAGGTCACCAGCTCGCCAGCCCCTCCTCATGTCCTTATGCTCGTCTTGCGAACCTGGAAATCAGCGCGAGCTTATTTCTCCAATTTTTCTATATCGTAAACACATTTTGGACTCCTTATAAGCTTTTATTTAACTTGACTTCGTATAAGATGCCAAACGGAAAATCGAAATTTCGCCCACTTCCCAACTACCCACGAAAAAATGTACAACTGGTCCGACATTGGCCCAGTAGTGCGCCAACTCTCCTGTATGGTTAGCCGTTGTCTGGCATGAATGTCGGTCCATTAATGGACCGTTGTCAGAATGATATCCTCGCACCAAGGCGGCTACCGATATCGTATCGACGTTAGAAACAAAACCGACCCGACAGTAGTACCAAGGTTGGCCCAAGTTACAGCCAATATTGTACCAGCGTTGGTGCTGACGCTCGTGCCAAGGTCGGCCCAAGTCAGGCCATCGTTGGTATAAAGAGCGGCCCGACGCTTGTGCCAACATTGGCCCAAGTTGAAGCCAATATCATACCAACGTTGGTCCAGTCCATAACCAACAGTGGTACGATAATGCCCCGAGTATCGACCGATACAGCTCGGTGCTTTTCCGGTCACTCGTGTTACAATTTTTTAGTTCTTCATTTTCATCATTTTTGTCGTCACCGTGTTCAATAATTTCTTCCACATACTCAAGAGTGTTCTCAAATTCCGCTTTTTATTATTTACAGGGATTTTTTTCTCTGTTAAACATGACCCTTGATTCATGACACATTTTTCGTGCTTCAATTGTAGTGTATTCCAACATAATTTTTTTCGCACTTTTTTCAGTTTATTATATCTCTTTTGTTTATTCATATTGCGAATACGGTAGGAGCATAAGGGAAAAAATTACTATTGCACGAAAAAGCGACGATGGACTAGACTCTTTGTTTGCGGTCTGCACCGCTACGATACTGAATGGCGACTGGCGAGCAATTCATAAGATACGTAACGGGGAGTATTACCGGCTCGTGATTGGTTCAACCTATTCACGCTAACAGTCGGTTCTTCGTCGTTAGTCGATACTGTCCCAACATTGGCATATTTCGGTATGCCGAGATTACGTATGAACGTAGGACAGTTAATGGCGAACAGTATTAGCCCATGGTCGGCTCCAGTAGTCTACCCCAACAGTCGGCTCTCCGGGGCAGCCGGTACTGGCCCGACATTGGTATAGTACCGGTTGCCGGGATTAGAAATGAACGCAGGACGTGAGACAGTATTGGCCCACGGGCGGCTTCTTTCGTCTACGCCAACAGTCGGCCCTAGGTCGTTAACCGGCACTGTACCCACATCGGCTTATTGTCGGATGCCGGGCTCCGAAAAGAGGGTCGACTGAAAAATGGCAGAACCGTTGTTTCAATGTTGGGCCAACATTGGTTGCCAACAATCGGTTAGCCAGTACTGGGCCGGACATCGGCCGTATTGTTCGTGTCGGCAATTTTTCATGGGTATTTAGGGGGCGTACACAAATTACGTAACGCCAAATTTCCCAATTTTTTACCTCCCCCCCTCCCTGGTAAGGGAACCGTAAGGCCTCATCTGAACTGCCCCACTCTATTCCATTACGTAATGGGTGCTTTGTCGCCAATAATTGCGTTTTTCTTTCAAAGAAATAACTAATTCTGAAAGGATCGGGTTTACACTCATTTTATGAAGTATATATTCATTTAGTTTTATACCAATTTCTATGAGTTAAAAAAAAATCGAGATATGAGAGATTCTCCGTTAATTCAGGCACCTTTTTTCAACCATCTCATATCTGCCCCATAATTGGTTATATCAAAGTACTACTAAACGGCATTCTATGTGAATTTTTTTAGATTTTTAAATTTGACATTTTAGAAAATGCCGTTCTTTTTCCAAATGAATATATCTCGGAAACTAGAAGTAACTGAAAAAAATGGCTGTACATAAAAGTTGTAGTTTTGTGTTAGCTTTCGAGCGAACGACTTGAAATACTTTTACGTTCCGGTAATGCTGATTTTTTACCAAAAAAGGGGGGAAATTATTTTTTTATTCAAAAACAGCCTTTCTGGCTGTAAAAATTACGGAATTTTCCAGAATGCCTGACGATATCGCAAAAAAAATCGCCAGAGTGGCACGGAACGAGGTTCCAATATAAAAAAATTAATTTGCGTGGTTTCATTTTTTTTACCCTAGAACCTCGATCCGTGCCACTCTGGCGATTTTTTCGCGGTATAGTCAGACATACTGGAAGACTCTGTAATTTTTCAGACAAAAAACGGCCGTTTTTTAATGGAAAAAAATAATTTCCCCCTTTTTTGGTACAAAATCGTCGTTACCGGAACGTAAAAATTATTTCAAGTCCTTCGCTCGAAAGCTAACACAAAACTACAACTTTTATGTACAGACATTTTTTTTCCGTTTCTTCTAGGTTCCGAGATATATTCATTCGGAAAAAAACGGCATTCTCCTAAATGTTGAATTTAAAAATCTGAAAAAATTCACATAGAATGCCTTTTAGTAGTACTTTGATATAACCAATTATGGGGCAGATCTGAGATGGTCGAAAAAAAGTGGCCGAATTGACGGAGAATCCCTCATATATGTCTTGATTTGAGGACGAAAAAAAATCTATTCATTGTCCTAAATTTATTTAATGTACTAAAAAGGGGAAAATATTTTTTTACCAGTTCACCTATATGTGACTAAATAAAAGCTTGGGCTGCTCAACATTTAGACACAATTTTTAATTTAGCTCAATCCGTCAACATATCAGATGTATATAATTTACTGTAAAACAACCTTAGATTTTTCAAAAAAAATCCTGAAACTGACAATAAACGTGTGTTAATATCTTTGCTAATTACTACTTTGTCAAATTAAATGCGGCTAATGAAACTGAATCGATGAAATTAATTAAACATTTAAGAAGTTGAGCGCCACAAGCTTTTATTTAAAGTCGCATACAACTGATTGGCAAAAAAAATGTTTACTTTTTAGGACAATAAAAGTTCAATCCAACCATCTGATAGGACGCAAGTTTTAAGGCGGCGAAAATTCCTACGGGCTGATGGCTAATCATCGAAGCATCGGCGGCCACGACTCTTTGCATATTCGCTGAGAGTTTCAGGCACTTCTTTATCAGCGCCTCGACCACGTCCCACAATGAAAGTAAAAGCTGAGCCGAGTTCAGTAACTCGGTCCCGTGGTACTTGTTCCGAAATGTGTAGACCAAGTCGCGCCAACCGCCGAATGAGCGGGTATTTATTATCGTCGTAGCTCTCTTTTGCGAACAATGCGACATCAGGGGGAGTTCCATCAACAGGGCGTTCTAAAAAACTCAAGTACACCCTTCTTCTCTGGGGTCTGCTAGGCCGAGACCTCGATGTCTGAATCCGAATCGACTAAATTTTTGTTATGATGAAAACGTGTGTATACATGGTGTTTGGCGCATGCACCGATACATTTTTGGGGGATTGGAGGGGGGCATTTGCTAAA
>OX632356.1:14209799-14234202 GCA_951751655.1 Ophion costatus | reverse complement strand
GAGAGAGAGAGAGAGAGAGAGAGAGAGAGAGAGAGAGAGAGAGAGAGAGAGAGAGAGAGAGAGAGATAGATAGATAGATAGATAGGAAATTTATTATTCACGGTTGAACAAAATCAGAGTAAGCACCTGTTTGTTACAACACGTCAAGATAGACGGAAATGTGGATACAGCTCACAAAGCAAAGCGCATACATGTTGCAAATAACAGTATCGTGATTAAGTAGACTTAAATCTAAGTCGTGCAGTGGCGCTCTCTTACAGTAAATAGAGTGAGTGGTAGAACTACGAGTAAAGAAGATTAAAAAGTAAAGTGCGGAAAAGTAACACTAGTGATAAAGGTATAACTAAAAATAAAGTAGCAGTATAGTACCGTAGAAAATAATAGCAGTAATGCCTGCACACCCAGAGAAAATCAGATCAAATCAAAAGCCCTCGAGTAAGCGCTAGAGGCCTAGGTTGAGTCGTGGAGATACCACGTCTTTAGACGCGATTTGAACATGCCCAACGATTCCGACTCGCGAATAGATGCAGGGAGCGAGTTCCAGATAATCGGTCCTGATATAGCGAATGCCTGCTTATACGCCTCGGTACGATAGCCCGGCACCACGAGGATGCGAGGGTGCCTTGTGGGACGAGTCGGTAGATGGACGAGTAGCAAGTCACGTAGAAAAGTCGCAGCGCTCCCCTGCAGTGCCTTGTAGACCGTGCAAGCGATGGCGCAGTCCCGACTCTCACCGACAGTGAGCCAGCCGAGCTTGCGTCTAAACGGGGAGATGGAGACGTCGCGAGGAAGACCGAAGATATACCGGTTACCCTTATTGATTAGGCGCTGTAGTTGCAAATCATTGACAACCCCAGCACCCAGAAGAACTGAGGAACAGTAGTTCATGTGCGGTAACAGCAAGGTGGAGACCAGTGTTGTCCGGAAGCTCTCATCCGTGTAGTCGCGAAGCTGCCACAGCTTATATAGCACCCTGTTAACTTTAGCCGTCACCCCGGCAATATGGTGTGTGAAGGAGAGTTTTGAGTCGATTTCCACACCTAGGTTCCTTACTACAGAGACGAAGGGAACGGTGATCTCGCTAACTCCCAGCGGAGGTAGTTCAGAGAAGTCGATCTGGTTGATGAGTCGCTTGTTGCCTATGATGATGGCCTTAGTTTTCAGGAGGTTAAGCTTTAGCTGATTCCTCAACGCCCAGTCACGTATTCTGGCGACGTCCCCATTCAGCTGACGGATGCTGTCCGCGAGGTCAGGAGGTGAGCAGCTAGAGTAAATTTGGAGGTCGTCGGCATACAGTAAGCGTTTAGCTGACCGGATGACTGTACCAATATCGTTGACAAAGAGCGAAAACAAGAGGGGTCCTAAGACGGAGCCTTGCGGAACGCCGGCATTTGTGCCCAACCAGCCGGATAGGGTTCCATCCGGGGCTTTGACTGCCTGCAGTCGCCCACTAAGGTAGGAGTGTATCCATGCGATTGCTCCACTAGCAAAGCCGACGTCGCGCAGCTTACGAAGCAGGAGGTGATGTGAGACGGTATCGAATGCCTTGGAAAAATCGAACAGAATAAGCACAGTCACTTCCCTCCTGTCCATACCCATCCTGATGTCATTGAGCAACTTTAGCAGAGTTGTTTCCGTTCTATGAGCTCCGCGAAAACCACATTGGAAGGGGTCCAGTAGGTTGTACTGCTTAATGTACTGTGAGATCCTGGTATGTATTAGATGCTCCAGAACTTTGCTGAGAGTGGGCAGCAGCGAGATAGGTCTGTAGTCACCGACATTAGTCGGCGAAGCCACCTTCGGAAGCGGTATGATCATCGCACTTTTCCAGAATTGAGGGAAAATGCATTCGCGGATAGATTTGTTGAATACCGTGACAAGGATGTTGAGAAGTAGGCCGATAACTCGAGTAATCATGCGTCGAGTAAGCCCGTCCGCACCCTCTGCATTGAAGCGCGAAGCCAAGAGAGCTCTCTCGACCTCCATCGAAGAAACGTTATCGAACTCAAGCAGCGGACGATCCAACATCGGCGGAGGGGCTAGATGACAAGTATAGACTTCGTCGAGCAGCGTCGTAGAGATACCGGCAAAGGCCGCATTAAGCTCCTCTAGCGGGACAGCGAGCCGTGGGACAGTACGCTCCTTAGACAACCCGAGGCTGCGTAGCTCGCGCCACATAGCCTCGGGGGATAGACCAGCAAGACGTGTTTTGTAGTAGCTCACTCGAGCCGCCGAGAGTTGGGGACGAAGCGCGTCGCGGGCCAGGCGGTACGCAGTAAGGTTACATTCCGTCTTATTTCTGCGGTAGCGACAATAGTAAGAACGGATACGTTGCACCGCAGCCCTGAGCTCCTGCGTCACCCAGGGAGCATGCCTTACAGAGTTGACTCTAGCTCTAGTGACAGGGGCTATTAGGTCCAAGGTGGTGAAAAACTTCCCGTAGAAGGCGTCGAGGAGCGCGTCTACAGAGGAGCCCGGAGTTGCTAGTGAGTCCCAGTCGACGGCCCCAAACGGTTCCCTGGCGTCAGGACTCGTAAGTCTTCCCAGCTTGCGGGTGACGATAGTTTTAGCGGACGGTTTTATTCGATTGATCCTGATAGCTGCGTATATACGGTGGTGTCCAGCACCAAGCGGGTAGTCAGTCTTACCCCAGGAAAGCACCTCATCGGACTCGTCCACCATGCAGAGATCAAGCCACGTCTCGGAAGAACCCGTGCAATGCGTAAAGCCATGGTAAACAAGCTTAAGTGAGAGGTCTCCCAACAGACCTCTGACGTATTGAGCATCGAAGCTGCCACCAAGCTGGTCCGCGTTGAAATCTCCCATGATGACCTTGTGACTATAGCAACCCATCGCGTCTCCAAGCTCCTGCCCGAAGTCCTGCGGAATCGTAAAAGCGACGTGACGGGGACGGTATACCACAGCCACGAAGATCGACGGCGCGCCCGAACAGCCAAGTTCGCACATGATGTACTCGATAGTACCAGTGCCAGTGATTGATGACCTGGCGATGATCCTAGCAGTGAGGGATTCATGTATGTAGAGAGCCACACCTCCTCCATGCACATTGCGATCGTTCCTGATAATAATGTATCCCGATAAGGTGACAAGTGAGTCCGGAATCGAAGGAGCAAGCCAAGTTTCGGTGACGGCAATGACGTGAAGTAGAGTGGTTTCATCGAGAAAGCCTTTGATAGCGTCGAGGTGCGAGCGAAGCGAATTGGCGTTCACGCAGCAGAAATGGAAGTCACTGCCGGTGGACGCCGACAAGTGTACAGGCGGGGCTCGCTATTCTTGCAGATTAGGATAGAGGCTCAATAGCTTGGCGACGTCTTCGATGGTGCTCACAGTGTGTGCAATGCCATCATCCGCTTTCTTGGCAAGGACCATATGGTTCTTGCACCAGACGTATTTGAAGCCGGCGGATTTGAGTGATTTTCTCGCGGAGGTCAAGACCTGCATGACTTTGCCAGGCAGGAGCTCATTAACATTGATGATGGTATCAGCCGAGGGGGGTGTAAAGTCGACACCTGCGAGCAGTTCCTGATCCAGCATCGAGACCCTCAGCATCCCTTGCCTGCGTTTTGCTGCGAGGAGACGTAGAGCCAGACTGGAAGAGTTGCATACCACAACAAAGGACGTCCTAGAGGGCACAGTGCCTGAGCGCGCCCTTGGGGACCCAGTCACTGCGGTGGTCTTTTTCCGAAGTAGCCGGGCACTGGCAAAATCGCCAGGATTAATGACAACCTTTAATCCGGCAGCCACCACCGAAGCGAGTTTAAGGAGAGCAGTCTCCTCAACGGCGCCAAAGGTGAAGCCGGACACAGTAATCTCCTTGAGAGTACCCTGGTTTGACAGCGCACGCTACACATGCTCTGCAGTCGAGTTGCTAGCTGCTGCAAGCCTAGAGAGCTCCTGGGCAACGCTGGTACACGACGAAGATGCCGCAGCAGACGGAGCAAGCTGATCGACCCGGGCTTCCAACTCACGCAGTGAGTCCTTAAGAACTTGGTTCTCCTTGGTGAGGTTTTCGGTCAAGACTGTCAGTGAGTCAGTGACTTTGGTGAGCCTGACAGTAGTAGCCCTCTGGGAGGCAAGGTCGGCTTTTACAGTACTGAGATCGGAGCGAATACCTGGAATGTCATCGAGTATGATTTTGTAGCTTGCAAGCGTCTGATTAATCGCGGTCAGACCATCCATAACATTGTCCAGGGTAAGCGCTTGCGTTTGTCGGTCCTAGGCGGCTGCATCGCCTTCTTGGATGGAGGCTTAAGTTTGCCGTCGTCGCCATCTCTATCCCTTTTTCTTGAAGAGCCGCGAGAAGAGACGGAGCCCTCGGAACCAGTCGGTGAGCCAGGCCGCGAGTCGGCAGGTGATGATGGTCCAGACATGTTAACAGCCGTGAATTGTAGTTGCCAAAATTTATCGTGCGCGGGTTTCAGTCACGTAATCTACGCGGTCACGGATGGCCGGCAGAGAACTCGCTAGTGCTGCTGCTGGTAGACGAAACGCGGCGCGACAGTGGACAACTTCACGTTGGTCAGAACGTGAGTCAAATAACCGTCACAATACCAGCCAATGAAAAGTCGCTTTGATATAGTAGCTAACTTCACGTTGTCCAGACCGTAGGTCGAATAACCGTCATGTGGCCAGCCAATGAAAATCGCGTGGGTATAGTTGCTAACTTCACGTTGTCCAGACCGTGAGTCAATAGGCGTCAAGTGGCCAGCCAATGAGATGCTTTAATTACCGCAATCGCTACAGTTGGACTCACTGAGATAGTGCGAGGGAGATGGAGACAGCGTGCTGATCGAAGAGGCGACAGCGCATGCGTGGAGGCAGAGCGCTAAGCCGGCGGCCGATCCGGTGGGGTGCGGGGTGCAAGGGGACGACTGCGAGAGTGAGGTTATGGCGTCGGAGCTTTTCACCACGAAAAAGAACCCACAAGAAGCCTTGAGATGCGGAAAAAAACTAGTGCTCCGGCGAGAAACGGTATTTAGCGTGCCTATCCTACAACAAAGATGCCCGGGGGCAGAACGCGGCAGGAAACAATGGCCAAAAAGCAGGAGCGAGAAGCGGAGTGACAGGCTGTACTCACCGAGAGAGAGAGAGAGAGAGAGAGAGAGAGAGAGAGAGAGAGAGAGTGAGTGAGAGAGAGAGAGAGAGAGAAAAATTGGAAACAAACAGTAACAGCTATCTGTTCGGTACTAGTAAAAAATTGATCTATGTTACAATTTGTCGGTCTCCACTTACAACGGTGTGCATGTCAGGAAATTAAGTAACCGAGTCCCTCAGTTTCTTTTCCCCTTCTTCGGTCTCGTCGCATTTCGACTAGGCATCTTTCGCCTCTGGTGGTTCTAGTTCTCGCTGTCACTATCCTTGATACGATGGACGATCTTACGTTGCGTTTCAACTCTGCAATCGGTCACATTACTATAGTCGTCCGCTAAAAGCAGACCACACGAGACTCGTTCGTTTTCCCCTTCAATATCGATGAAGATTACGAACGAACGAATGAAAACAAATAATTCGGGCGATAGGAGTTGCGAAAGATGAAAAATTTACTCACACATGGTTAACTTGTTATCAGCTTTCGTTGGAAACTAAATTTGCGAAAATTTTTTAGGAGGACGTCAGAGGACGTTTTGACGACCTTCGTCCCGGACCATCGCGTACCAATATTACTTCGAACATATTTTTCCTCTTTTCTCTGTATACTCGACGGTCCCCGACAAATGTATGACGAAAAATGTTCTCCCGCGTACGCGCCGGGATCCGCGGTGAGATACTATCAAATTTTCGTCTTAATATTACGACGTATACGGGGGTCGTTTGTATATAAATTAATTTTGTAACCTTAAATAGGGCAGTTTTTCAATGCACTTATCCCCTTTCATTGCATATACGTTTTCATTGCTTGCTGGCTTCCACGCTCTAACCCTACTTAGAGGTTAGAGCCGGCAGAAGCCATACATTTGAAGAACCCGGCTATTGACGTTTCTAGCGTGTCATCGTTTGTTTGGAGCAATGTTGCCTGGGTAACGCGAGGAATCGCAGAACGAGTCGACAAACGGTGCACTCCCGAGTCAAAATGTTCGACCCGCTTTCAACCCGCAAAATGAAGGCTTCCTTTCCCGAGCAGAAATCGGCGATAGCGGATTATCGGGGATCTAAAGGAGGGTAAGGTGTTTGGAAACACCATGCGTTAGGGCCTCCGTTGAACCTCCGGAATGGCAGAAAGTTCACTTTTTGACTAAAAGGAGGCTAATAAGGTCCACAACTCAACGGGATCGGGTTGAAATTCTGAACTTTGAATGATTAGAACGCTCAAAACTCCGAAAGTATACTACTCCGAAAGATAAAAATTCCGAAACAATTTCACCCGACAGACCAAAACTCCGAAATTCTGAGTTGAAATTCCAAATTTTGAATGATCAGAATCCCCAAAACTCCGAAAGAGTACTACCCCGAAAGATCAAAACTCCGAAAGAAATTTGCACGACACGCCAAAATTCTAAAAATCTAAACACTGTCAACATAAGTCGACTATGGCCGTTTTGAAAGTTTCAAAATTTTCAATAAATCGACGAATTATTTCGAGAATTTTTTTATTAAGGAGTGATTGTACATCAATTTTCTAATTTGCCTAGAAAATGTCTAGATCAACGTTCTACATCATAGTTGGCTGTAAATAATGTACAACGTATAACATTGTCTAGACCACTTTCAAAATTGATGTCGAATCACTTCGATATAACAAAGAAAAATTCTCAAAATTATTCGTCAATTTATGGAAAATTTTGAAACCTGTAAAACTTCCATACCCGAATTATTTTGATGGCGTTCAGATTTTCGAGTTTTGGTCTTTCGTGTAAAATTCTTTCGGAGTTTTAAGCGTTCTGATCATCAAAGTTCGGAATTTCAACACGAACCTATCTTGAATTTCGGAACATTAAAATTCTGAATTTTAAACCGTCGAAGCATTCAAATTTCGGAACTTCAACCCGGCCCCAACTCAACCTACGGAACCTCAGGTGAGCCTACTTCGAGCGCTCTCGCAGAACCTAACGGCTCCCCTTTCGGCCTACTCTACACTGCCAAAATAAATCTTTATTTGCTTACAATGTATACTGTACATCTACGTGTACTATATGCATAAAATAATGAATAAATCCAAAATAAAATGAATCCCTTAATCGAGAGTTTTACGACAACGATTTTTCACCGTAATTCGTCATTCCCTAGCCTATTGATATAATTTTTTTCAAAGTCAAAGTCAAAGTCAAGGTCAAAGTCGTTCAAGGTCATTTAAGATCAAAAAGGGACATGAACTTTATTTTTATGTGAAATTTCCTTTATTCACAGTAGATGTTCAAAATGATTGCCATTGGAATCAATGCAGTATCGCAATCTCCTCATCACGGATTGTGTAGAATTTCATATCACTTCGGCACTTATCGAATCACAGGCTCGAAGAATTCTCTCGAGCATATCATCCGGCGTAGTTGGACGTTCTTTATAAACAAGATATTTCAAGTATCCCCACAAGAAAAAGTCCAGAGGCGTCAAGTCTAACGAGCGAGCCGGCCACGATACAGCTCTTCCGCATCCAATCCAATGATTAGGACATCTCTTTTGCAATTCATTTCTAGCTATCAGCGGAAAATGTGCCGGGCACCCATCGTGTTGATACCACATTCTGTTTCTTGTTTCTAAAGGTATTTCTTCCAATAACGGACCTAATGTTTCTTGAAGGAATGTGGTGTACTTCCTACCATTAAGATTCCCTTCGATGAAAAAGGGCCTATGATTCTATCCCCAATAATCCCACACCATACATTAACCGACCACGGTCTTTGGTGTGCAACTTGCCGCAGCCAATGTCGATTTTCAGTTGACCACAAATGCATGTTATGCAAGTTAATATTTCCATAATTCGTAAGTGTTGCCTCATCAGCAAATAAAATCCGATTAATAAATGAGCCATCTCTCTGAATCTGGCGTTGAGCCCATCGGCAGAATTCAGTGCGAGTCATGAAATCCGTACCAGTTAATTCCTGGTGGAGACTGATGTGGTAAGGATGATATTTATGATGATGTAGAACACGTAGAATACTTATTCGGCTTACGCCAGATTCCCTCGCAATTTGACGAGAACTCGCGCAAGGGTCTCAATGAATGGCGGCAAGAACACCAATTTCCGTTTCTTCGTTACTAACTCGCTTTTGTCGGGTACTTTCCCGCCGGGTTAAGGATCCAGTTGTCCTCAGTTTAGAGTACGAAAGTTAAAATGTACGGCGTGTAGGATGAGAACATTCAGGAAATCTTTCAGCGTATAAGTCTCCAGCTCTCACTGCATTTTTCTGCCATTCTCCGTAAATTAGAAGCATATCAGACTGCTGTTCAAAAAAATACATCATTTACATTCGCTTGATTCATTAATACTAGTCTCACCATTCTTACTATCGTTATCTTGGGTTTGTTTGGGCGAAACATTGTACATTGTTCCGTGTACATTGTAGGTTTGGTGCCGTTGTTTACATACAAGACAATGGCAAGACTTCGGCGATAAGTGCCGAAGTGATAAGAAATTCGTGATGAGATTGCAAAACTGCATTGATTCCAATGACAATCACTTTGAACATCTACTGTGAATAAAGGTAATTTCACATAAAAATAAAGTTCATGTCACTTTTTGATCTTAAATGACCTTGAACGATTTTGACCCCTAAATGATTATTGATGCAGTTTTCGATACTCAACAAGATAAGTAGTATAGCTATAGCGGTTCTGGACCAAGGGGAGGTGGTCTGTCAAGAATGGGGAAGCCATGGTGGCGACACTGTCGAGGGGAGGTCGCCAGGCGCGTGTGACGTCACAGAGGGGACCACTATGGAGGGAGTAGCCAAATGGTCCGAGGAGCGACTGGGAGGGGAGTCAGGGTTGATGCGTGTTTTGTGTGTGTGTGTGTGTGTGTGTGTGTGTGTGTGTGTGCGCGTGTGCGTGCGTGTCCGTGCGTGTGCGTACGTGTCCGAGCGTGCGTGCGTGCGTGCGTGTGCGTGCGTGTCCGTGCATGTGCGTACGTGTCCGTGCGTGCGTGCGTGCGTGTGCGTGTGCGGGCGTGTCCGTGCGTGTGCGTACGTGTCCGTGCGTGTGTGTGTGTGTGTGTGTGTGTGTGTGTGTGTGTGTGTGTGTGTGTGTGTGTGCGTGCGCGTGCGTGCGTGTGTGTGTGTGTGTGTGTGTGTGTGCGTGCGTGCATGGCGGCCTTTCAAAGCCCCCTAATTTATGACATGCAGCTGGTGCCATTCCAAAAGACAATGCCAAGATGTTTCCGCCCCGTCTCAAAGCTCGCCGACACTCGAAACAGGTCCTGACAGGTTTCTCGGACAAGCGTGCATGCGTGCGTGCGTATGTGACAACCGGGTCGGGAAATTTTCTGTAATGTGAAAACGCTAGGCGCCACATGGGTGGTCTTTATTTATGACATGCAGCTGCCCTGCTTCTATCTCAAAGACAATGGCAATTGCATCCGCCCCGTCTCAAAGCTCGCCGACACTCGAGACACGTCCTGACAGGTTCCTCGGGAAAACTATAGTTTAGGGATCTATCATCAAGGGCTGTTGGCGCCGATGGACCACTTGAGCGCAGCTCTTGAAAAGTTGAGGTCACCATTCCAAACGATAATGCCAAGATGTTTGCATGCGTGTCCATTCCTGTCACGAGTCTCGCCAACACTGCAGACAGGTCTCGACAAGTCAGGATTTCTTGGAAAAACTATAAACTTTAGGGATCTATTGCCAAGGGCCGTTGGCGCCGATGGACCACTTGAGCTGCAGGACCCATAAAATCTTTCGACCCGAGACTTCCTGTTTTCGTCTCATGTTCCTCGAGCAATCTTCGCGTTTTCGGGAAACTCTGTTTTTTCCCGAGAGAGGGCCGAACTTTTGTCCCGAAGAGCCTTTTTAATGATCCACTCCGCTCAAAACTGACCGCACTGTGCATGAAGCAGTCAGTCTGTCAACATCGTGGAAGTTTTTCCTACTCGTCAACATGGAACAAATCTTGCGTGACCAAGCCGTGCTTTTACGCTCGTTCGAAGAATTTGCTGCGTGGGAACAGCGATGTATGGAGTTCATCGAAGGGCTGGAAACGCAGAGTCGGATTAAGCGCCCGCGATTATTAATTGGACATCAACAATCACTAATCGCCCAAACAGCGCGTCTCGAAGGATTCAGGAATTCTGTGTGGAGTCGTTTTGTACACACGGGCGCAGGACATGCTGATCACGGGTTAATCTGGCGCGAGATTGACACATCCTTCAAGAGTCGAATATTGACCGGTTCCGTCATCAATCGCAGCCACATCGAGCCGAAACACTTTCTTAACGATGCTCGCGCCCTAGTGCTTCAACATGTGCGAAATATTATCAACAAGCACAACAGCATTAAAGTCAATACAGTGTTCAATGGTGAATTCGTGAGTGGCGATAAACAAGCCAATAAAAGTGTCAGCACGCGAAACTGCGAACTATTTAGGACAAGCGATTTGAGCGAGTGGTATGAACGGCGTGTTAAGAAGCCCATTTTAACCTTACTCGACGAATTTCAAGAACGTGATAGTGGCTGGGCTCTGCAGAAAATACTTAACCTCGCGATAAATGTCAATAAGTATAATCCGATGCGTGCTGGGTACTCCATATCATTGCCGCGCGAAATAATGTTGAAGAAGGCTGTGGTTAACGTCAAATCCGACGATAACGCGTGTTTCGCATGGGCAGTTGTCGCTGCTCTACACCCCGCTGAACGACACAGTGACCGTACATCTTCTTATCCTCATTATTCGACAGTGCTGAATCTGAAGGATATCGAATTCCCGGTGACGATATGTGAAATAAAAAAATTCGAGCTCCAAAACAATATATCCATCAACGTGTATACCACCACCACGAAAAAGGAAATCGTCCCAATACGCGTGACTCAGCAGAAGAAGGAGACGCACATCAGTTTGCTGTACATGCAAGACACTGAGGACGACAATGTGGGGCATTTCGTATGGATCAAGAACCTGTCGAGACTCGTGAGGGCGCAACTGAGCAAGATGGAGCATAAAAAATATATATGCGATCGGTGTGTGAATTTAGCATTATTAATACGCAATTATATATCTACTGAAGGAGAAAATTGAACAAAAAAAAATCTTGTTTGTTTTGCAGATGTCTGCATTATTTTGGTTCCGAGGAAAAATTGCAATCACACGAGGTCGATTGTGGGGCGATAAACGACTGTGCAATTCTACTACCAAACGACACCAATAAGTGGCTCCAGTTCAACAACTTTAGCCGGAAAGAGCGACATACATTCAGCGTGTATGCCGATTTGGAGTGTGTGTTGGCAAAGACCGACGGGGAGAACCTAGCGAAAGACATGTATTAACGCCATGAAGTGTTTAGTATTGGATATTATGTGTGTTGTTCATATGACGATTCATTATCTTCGTATCACTCGCGTCGCAGTGCTGATTGCGTATCGTGGTTTGTCGAAGAACTAAAAAATCTAGCATTGCGGATAAAAGAAATTTTCTGCGACAATGTCCCAATGATTTATCTGACACCGAGCGAGTGGGCAAGTTTTCGAGCAGCGACTCACTGTCACATATGTGCGAAACCATTTGCGGAAGAAGATGTGCGCGTTCGAGATCATTGCCATCTGACTGGACGCTATAGAGGCCCTGCCCATTCCAACTGCAACCTCAATTATAAGCGGTCATTCTTCATTCCAGTAGTTTTTCACAATTTGTCGGGTTACGATGCACATTTTGTCATCAAGGAAGTAGCCACAGCGTTCGAAGGAAAAACCGATGTGCTCCCAATCACAAAGGAGAAATACATTTCCTTCACGAAGCATGTTGAAATTACAGATGATTCGAAACACAAGATCCAATTGCGCTTCATCGACTCATACAAATTCCTCAACACGAGTCTCGACAAATTAGCCTCATTTTTGACTGAGGACAAACTCAAAATTTTACGCACACAATTCCCAACTCTCTCGACGGACACTTTCAATTTGCTGACGCGAAAAGGGGTCTTCCCTTATGAGTATATTGACGACGTGACCAAGCTAGATGACACTTGCCTTCCACCACATGACGCATTTTACAGTTCCCTGACAGATGCCACAGTATCCGAGAGCGAGTACACACATTCGCAGAAAATTTGGGAGCGGTTCTCCATTCGAACGCTCGGTGACTATAGCGATTCATACTTGAAGACAGATGTCTTGTTAATAGCCGATATTTTCGAAAACTTTTGAAATACGTGCATTGAGAGCTATGACCTAGATCCCGCGTATTACTATACACTGCCCGGGGATACCTGGGATGCAATGCTAAAACACTCGAATGTCAAGTTTGAATTACTAACTGACATCGACATGGTTTTATTCGTTGAGCGGGGTATACGCGGTGGTCTCAGTCAATGCTCAAACCGATATGCACACGCTAATAACAAGTACATGGAGTCGTTTGATCCATCGAAAGCATCATCATACTTGATGTATTTTGACGTCAACAATCTGTATGGGTGGGCAATGTGTCAACCTTTGCCATACGCAGATTTTCGATGGGTCAACGACGTGTCCAAGTTTGATCCATCTTCCATCGCGCTAGATTCACCAACAGGCTACATCCTTGAAGCCGACTTGAAATATCCGCAATCTCTACATGATGCGCACAAAGACCTGCCGTTTTGTCCAATACATGAAAAACCGCCGGGTAAGCAGGGGGAAAAGCTGTTAGCAACCGTCTGTGATAAAAAACGCTACATCATTCACTATCGAAATTTACAGCAGTGCTTACGTCATGGACTTTGCCTCACGAAAATCCATAGAGTCCTACAATTCACACAATCCCCATGGCTACGTTCATATATTGAGTTAAATACGCAGTTTCGAACGCTAGCCAAAAATGATTTTGAAAAGAATTTATTCAAATTAATGAACAATGCGGTGTTTGACAAAACGATGGAGAATGTGCGCAATCATGTGGATGTAAAGCTTTTAACAAAATGCGAGGGTAGGTATTGTTCAGAGGCAATGATTTCGAAGCCAAACTTCCACAGCCGAAGTGTTTTTTCGGAAAACCTCATTGCCGTGGAATTGCGCAATCTCGAGGTGAAATTCAACAAGCCAATATATGTGGGTATGTGCATACTCGACATATCCAAAACATGCTTGTATGGATTTCATCACGAGTATATGGTACCTCTGTATCGGGATAAGTGTAAAATCATGTATACCGATACGGATAGTCTCATATATGACATTGAGAGCGATGATATGTACATGGACATGAAGCGCGACATTGTAAAATTCGATACGAGCGACTATCCGGTGGACAATAGGTATGATATGCCGCTTGTCAACGAGAAGGTACCCGGTCTCATGAAAGACGAATGCAATGGTGCAATTATGACCGAGTTCATTGGACTTCGATCGAAAATGTATGCGACACGTGTTGAGGGTAAGAAAGAGACGAAAAAAGTGAAAGGTGTCAAGAGTAGCGTTGTGGCTAGGACAATGACATTCAACGATTATGCCCGATGCTTGAAGGAAGACATTGAAATGAGCCGTAGTCAAACGTGCATTCGATCAAAGATGCACAAGGTCTACACCATTCGTGAGACGAAAATCGCTCTGAGTCCTCATGATGATAAGCGGTATATCATACCTGGGACCTCTGAGACCCTACCATGGGGGCATTACAGCATACCGTTGTAAAAAAAACTATCATGTATATAAACGCGATGTAAAATTGTGTACATTTTTTGTAAATCCTTGATGTATAAAACTTGTGAAAATTGTGTGTGTGTTTTTGTAAATATTAACTCGATGTAAAACTTGTTAAAATTATGTTAGTTGTTGTAAATATTTAATTGTGCAAGGACGAATTTATTATTTTGTGTAAATAAAGAAACGGACTTTTTATAATCCCATGTGTTTATTCACTCTATCCATCTCCTCGTGCCCACGTTCCACGAAAAAGGGATTATCGACGGGGGAAAAAAGCAAGCCTGTTGTGGAGTCGGTTGGAGGCCTTTGGGTTTGCCGACATCCAAGACACGTTCGAACACGTTCAAGAGTCTCTCAACGACATTCATAAAATGTTTGACAACATTCATGAGGGGCTTGAAGACTCGTAAGAGAGAGACGTTCAAAGACATTCGCAAGGCGTCCGAAGAGTTTCAAAAGACTTTCTACGACGTTCATGAGACGTTTGAAGATGTCCGTGAGACGTTAAAGAGACTTTCGAAAACGGTCATAAGACGTTTGAAGGCATTCGCAAGAGGATCGAAGACGTTTAAGAGACTTTCAAAGACATTCGCGAGGGGTTTGAAAACGTCCAAGAAACTTTCGACTACGTTCAAGAGATTTTCGACCACATTCATAATACGTTTGAAGACATTCATGAGGGATACGAATACGCTTAAGAGACTTCCAAAGATATTCACGAGGGCTTTGTCGACATCCAAGACACTTTCGAACACGTTCAAGAGACTTTCAACGACATTGATAATACATTTGACGACATTCAATGAGGGGCTTGAAGACTCTTACGATAGACTTACAAAGAAATTCACGAGGGGTTCGAAGAGTTTCAGGAGACTTTCTACGACGTTGATGAGACGGTTGAATATGTTCGTGAGACGGTCAAGAGACTTTCGAAAACAATTATATGACGTTTGAAGATATTCATGAGGGATTCGAAGACGTTCAGAGACTTTCGAAGACCTTCAAGAGATCTTTGACGATATTCATAATACGTTTGAAGACATCGATGAGGGGTTCGGAGACTTTGGAGAGACTTTCAAAGACATTCACGAGGGGCTTCAAGACATGCACGAAACTTTTGAGTACGTTCAAGAGACTTTCGCCGACGTTCATGAGACGTTTAAAGAGGTTTGTGAGACGTTTGTGAGACGTTTAAGATTCTTTCGAAGACGTTCACGAGACTTTCGAAAACGTTCATGAGACTTTCGACGACATTAATAATAGGTTCGAAGATATACATGCGGGATTCTAAGACGCTTTCGAGGCTTTTAAAGATATCCACGAGGGGTTTGTTGACGTCCAAGAAACGTGCGAACACGTTCAGGAGACTTCCAACGGCATTCATAATACGTTTTGACGACATTCGTGAGGGGTTCGAAGACGCTTAAGAGAGACTTTCAAGGCATTCACAAGGGGTTTGGCAACATCCAAGACATTATCGAACACATTCACGAGACTTTCGACAACATTCATAAAACGTTTGAAGACATTCGTGAGGAGTTCGAAGACGCTTAAGAGACTTTCAAAGATTTGCACAAGAGGTTTGAAGACGCTCAAGAGGCCTTCGAGTTTATAATGCGATCTTCGACGACATCCAAATACCGAAGATTTTCACGACATTTGAGTTTGGCTGGAATTGTGTGGGTTTGTTTGGGTGAATCCCAAAGAGACTTCCCAAAATCCCGCTTAAGAGACTTTCAAAGATTTGCACAAGAGGTTTGAAGACGCTCAAGAGGCCTTCGAGTTTATAATGCGATCTTCGACGACATCCATATACCGAAGATTTTCATGACATTTGAGTTTGGCTGGAATTGTGTGGGTTTGTTTGGGTGAATCCCAAAGAGACTTCCCAAAATCCCGCTTAACGAGTAAGGCCACTGTAACGGCCCAAAAAAAAAGGTTTTTTCCCTAATATTTTGCTCCCGAAATTGAAGGTATTTGAAAAAAAACTTTTAATGGTGTTATCGGGCATACATTAAACTTTATTATAAAATTTTTTTACAGTAAAAAAAAAACAAAATGGCGGTTCCACAGCTATCTTCCCGGGACATGTTTTGCTTCCAGGGCTCCGCGGCACGCAGCACCACTGGTGCACTTTTGAATCTAGAACAAAAAAAAAAAACCATTAATCTACAGGGCTATAGCTAGAGAATGTCGATCGGATTTTAAAAAGTATCAATTTTTGTGGATTTGGCGTGCGTTTGAAAAAAAAATTGATTTTTGACGAAAAAAACGGCAAGTTTTTTGTTAATAAAAAATCAATAAATAAAGTTCTTGAAAATTCCGATCGACATTCTCAAGATAATGTAAATGTTCACATCTGGTTAAAATTTCAAGTAAAAAAAATGAAAATTGTTCGAGTTATGCTGCGTGCCATTTTGAAAAACCATGTTTCGAGAAAAACGCGTTTAAAGTTTTGCGAATAGTTTTTTATTGGAAAAAATTAAAAAAAGAAGTTAAAAAAAATTTTTACCGTTAGTCTGCAATCCCAGCACCATACATTTGTCCTTCGATAGCCAAATTTTCGTCTTCTTCGTCTTTCCTGGTTGATTTTTGGAGCGCGCGCGCACTTTTGGCCGCGTCGCTCAGAGATGTCTCCGCGTGCGTGATGCGTTTGGCGTCGGCTTCGATGCAGAAATTATATAACTGTACACCAATTTCCACCTCCAACATCTTGAATATTTGCAAGACGTTGGTAAGGCCGCCATTGAATATGCAAACAGCGATATCCGTCGCAATATCTAGTACAGTTTTTCCGCTTGAGGATGATTTGGGGGCCAAACTCCAAACGGTAGCGGTGAAACTTTCGTTATTGTTTTGAGTATAGGCCCCCAAGCAACGCTCCAGCAACACGTCCCGGCTCAATTCCATGTAGATGGGTTTGATGGCTTGATAAACCTCCTCACTCATTGGCTGATTGTGATGATACGCATCCAAGGCATTTTCTGCTTTCGCTTTCTTCCAACTGCACCAATTCTCCGAACATTTTTCGTGCTGAGCCTTTTCATCCGTTGACATTTTGTGAAAAAGGGTTGCCCAGATCTCATTTTTCATATTTTTGATGGAATCGGAATTTCGACGGATTGCTAGCCGTAATAAATGCTTAGTTCGTCAATCAATTTGGCAGTGAGTTTTCCTCTTCCCCCGAGACCTTTTGTTCCTTTTTTTAAGTTTCTCAATCGAGTGCCCATTCTTTTTTGCACGTGATCTATGCACTCTTTTTTTTTAACATCAACATTTTCATAAGGCTTCGAATCCACGATGCCTTTGAAAGTTTTGGAATCGCCATCTCCGATATAATTGCAGTCGTTTCGGAGCAAGTTTTGACACGCTTGGCGGCGACCTTCATTTCCTAAGGACAACAAATTTTTTTTCGCACAGGACCTTTTTTTTCTTATTCTAGAGGGTTTAAACTATTTTTTAAGCCAATAAAAAAAAATCGATTTTTCAAAAAATTTACAGTGGCCTTACCCCTTAAGCGACTTTCAAAGATTTGCACAAGAGGTTTGAAGACGCTCAAGAGGCCTTCGAGTATATAATGCGATCTTCAACGACATCCATATACCGAAGATTTTCATGACATTTGAGTTTGGCTGCAATTGTTGGCTGGGATTCACCCAAACAAACCCACACAATTCCAGCCAAACTCAAATACCATGAAAATCTTCGGTATATGGATGTCGTCGAAGATCGCATTATAAACTCGAAGGCCTCTTGAGCGTCTTCAAACCTCTTGTGCAAATCTTTGAAAGTCTCTCAAGCGTCTTCGAACTCCTCACGAATGTCTTCAAACGTTTTATGAATGTTGTCGAAAGTCTCGTGAATGTGTTCGATAGTGTCTTGGATGTCGCCAAACCCCGTGTGAATGCCTTGAAAGTCTCTCTTAAGCGTCTTCGAACCCCTCATGAATGTCGTCTCGTCAAAACGTATTATGAATGCCGTTGGAAGTCTCCTGAACGTGTTCGCACGTTTCTTGGACGTCAACAAACCCCTCGTGGATATCTTTGAAAGCCTCGAAAGCGTCTTAGAATCCCGCATGTATATCTTCGAACCTATTATAAATGTCGTCGAAAGTCTCGTGAACGTTTTCGAAAGTCTCTTGAACGTCACACGAACATCTTCAAATGTCTCATGAGCGACGTAGAAAGTCTCTTGAAACTCTTTGAACCCCTCGCGAATGTCTTTGAAAGTCTCTCTTACGAGTCTTCAAGCCCTTCATGAATGTCGTCAAACGTATTATGAATGTCGTTGAAAGTCTCTTGAATGTGTTCGAAAGTGGCTTGGATGTCGACATACCCCTCATGAATATCTTTGGAAGTCTCTTGAGCGTTTTCGTATCCCTCATGAATGTCTTCAAACGTATTATGTATGTCGTCGAAAGTCTCGTGAACGTCTTCGAAAGAATATTAAACGTCTCACAAACGTCTCACAAACCTGTTCAAACGTCTCATGAACGTCGGCGAAAGTCTCTTGAACGTACTCAAAAGTTTCGTGCATGTCTTGAAGCCCCTCGTGAATGTCTTTGAAAGTCTCTCAAACGTCTCCGAACCCCTCATCGATGTCTTCAAACGTATTATGAATATCGTCAAAGATCTCTTGAACGTCTTCGAAAGTCTCTGAACGTCTTCGAATCCCTCATGAATGTCTTCAAACGTCATATGATTGTTTTCGAAAGTCTCTTGACCGTCTCACGAACATCTTCAACCGTCTCATGGACGTCGTAGAAAGTCTCCTGAAACTCTTCGAACCCCTCGTGAATTTCTTTGAAAGTCTATCGTAAGAGTCTTCAAGCCCCTCATTGAATGTCGTCAAATGTATTATGAATGTCGTTGAAAGTCTCTTGAACGTGTTCGAAAGTGTCTTGGATGTCGACAAAGCCCTCGTGAATATCTTTGGAAGTCTCTTAAGCGTATTCGTATCCCTCATGAATGTCTTCAAACGTATTATGAATGTGGTCGAAAATCTCTTGAACGTATTCGAAAGTTTCTTGGACGTCTTCAAACCCCTCGCGAATGTCTTTGAAAGTCTCTTAAACGTCTTCGATCCTCTTGCGAATGCCTTCAAACTTCTTATGACCGTTTCCGAAAGTCTCTTTAACGTCTCACGGACATCTTCAAACGTCTCATGAACGTCGTAGAAAGTCTTTTGAAACTCTTCGAACGCCTTGCGAATGTCTTTGAACGTCTCTCTCTTACGAGTCTTCAAGCCCCTCATGAATGTTGTCAAACATTTTATGAATGTCGTTGAGAGACTCTTGAACGTGTTCGAACGTGTCTTGGATGTCGACAAACCCAAAGGCCTCCAACCGACTCCACAACAGGCTGGCTTTTTTCCCCCGTCGATAATCCCTTTTTCGTGGAACGTGGGTACGAGGAGATGGATAGAGTGAATAAACACATGGGATTATAAAAAGTCCGTTTCTTTATTTACAGAAAATAATAAATTCGTCCTTGCACAATTAAATATTTACAACAACTAACATAATTTTAACAAGTTTTACATCGAGTTAATATTTACAAAAACACGCACACAATTTTCACAAGTTTTATACATCAAGGATTTACAAAAATGTACACAATTTTACATCGCGGTTATATACATGATAGTTTTTTTCTTACAACGGTATGCTGTAATGCCCCCATGGTAGGGTCTCAGAGGTCCCAGGTATGATATACCGCTTATCATCATGACGACTCAGAGCGATTTTCGTCTCACGAATGGTGTAGACCTTGTGCAACTTTGATCGAATGCACGTTTGACTACGGCTCATTTCAATGTCTTCCTTCAAGCATCGGGCATAATCGTTGAATGTGATTGTCCTAGCCACAATGCTACTCTTGACACCTTTAACTTTTTTCGTCTCTTTCTTACCCTCAACACGTGTCGCATACATTTCCGACCGAAGTCCAATGAACTCGGTCATAATTGCACCATTGCATTCGTCTTTCATGAGACCGGGTGGGTACCTTCTTGTTGACAAGCGGCATATCATACCTATTGTCCACCGGATAGTCGCTCGTATCGAATTTTACAATGTCGCGCCTCATGTCCATGTACATATCATCGCTCTCAATGTCATATATGAGACTATCCGTATCGGTATACATGATTTTACACTTATCCCGATACAGAGGTACCATATACTCGTGATGAAATCCATACAAGCATGTTTTGGATCTGTCGAGTATGCACATACCCACATATATTGGCTTGTTGAATTTCACCTCGAGATTGCGCAATTCCACGGCAATGAGGTTTTCCGAAAAAACACTTCGGCTGTGGAAGTTTGGCTTCGAAATCATTGCCTCTGAACAATACCTACCCTCCCATTTTGTTAAAAGCTTTACGTCCACATGATTGCGCACATTCTCCATCGTTTTGCCAAACACCGCATTGTTCATTAATTTGAATAAATTCTTTTCAAAATCATTTTTGGCTAGCGTTCGAAACTGCGTATTTAACTCAATATATGAACGTAGCCATGGGGATTGTGTGAATTGTACGACTCTATGGATTTTCGTGAGGCAAAGTCCATGACGTAAGCACTGCTGTAAATTTCGATAGTGAATGATGTAGCGTTTTTTATCACAGACGGTTGCTAACAGCTTTTCCCCCTGCTTACCCAGCGGTTTTTCATGTATTGGACAAAACGGCAGGTCTTTGTGCGCATCATGTAGAGATTGCGGATATTTCAAGTCGACTTCAAGGATGTAGCCTGTTGGTGAATCTAGCGCGATGGAAGATGGATCAAACTTGGACACGTCGTTGACCCATCGAAAATCTGCGTATGGCAAAGGTTGACACATTGCCTACCCATACAGATTGTTGACGTCAAAATACATCAAGTATGATGATGCTTTCGATGGATCAAACGACTCCATGTACTTGTTATTAGCGTGTGCATATCGGATTGAGCATTGACTGAGACCACCGCGTATACCCCGCTCAACGAATAATACCATGTCGATGTTAGTTAGTAATTCAAACTTGTCATTCGAGTGTTTCAGCATTGCATCCCAGGTATACCCGGGCAGTGTATAGTAATACGCGGGATCTAGGCCATAGCTCTCAATGCACGTATTTCGAAAGTTTTCGAAAATATCGGCTAATAACAAGACATCTGTCTTCAAGTATAGATCGCTATAGTCACCGAGCGTTCGAATGGAGAACCGCTCCCAAATTTTCTGCGCATGTGTGTACTTGCTCTCGGATACTGTGGCATCTGTCAGGGAACTGTAAAATGCGTCATGTGGTGGAAGGAAAGTGTCATCTAGCTTGGTCACGTCGTCAATATACTCATAAGGGAAGACCCCTTTTCGCGTCAGCAAATTGAAAGTGTCCGTCGAGAGAGTTGGGAATTGTGTGCGTAAAATTTTGAGTTTGTCCTCAGTCAAAAATGAGGCTAATTTGTCGAGACTCGTGTTGAGGAATTTGTATGAGTCGATGAAGCGCAATTGGATCTTGTGTTTTGAATCATCTGTAATTTCAACATGCTTCGTAAAGGAGATGTATTTCTCCTTTGTGATTGGGAGCACATCGGTTTTTCCTTCGAACGCTGTGGCTACTTCCTTGATGACAAAATGTGCATCGTAACCCGACAAATTGTGAAAAACTACTGGAATGAAGAATGACCGCTTATAATTGAGGTTGCAGTTGGAATGGGCAGGGCCTCTATAGCGTCCAGTCAGATGGCAATGATCTCGAACGCGCACATCTTCTTCCGCGAATGGTTTCGCACATATGTGACATTGAGTCGCTGCTCGAAAACTTGTCCACTCGCTGGGTGTCAGATAAATCATTGGGACATTGTCGCAGAAAATTTCTTTTATCCGCAATGCTAGATTTTTTAGTTCTTCGACAAACCACGATACGCAATCAGCACTGCGACGCGCGTGATATGAAGATAATGAATCGTCATATGAACAACACACATAATATCCAATACTAAACACTTCATGGCGTTGATACATGTCTTTCGCTAGGTTCTCCCCGTCGGTCTTTGCCAACACACACTCCAAATCGGCATACACGATGAATGGATGTCGTTCTTTCCGGCTAAAGTTGCTGAACTGGAGCCACTTATTGGTGTCGTTTGGTAGTCGAATTGCCCAATCGTTTATCGCCCCACAATCGACCTCGTGTGATTGCAATTTTTTTTTCGTTCAATTTTCTCCTTCAGTAGATATATAATTGCGTATTAATAATGCTAAATTCACACACCGATCGCATATATATTTTTTATGCTCCTTTTTGCTCAGTTGCGCCATCACGAGTCTCGACAGGTTCTTGATCCATACGAAATGCCCCACATTGTCGTCCTCAGTGTCTTGCATGTACAGCAAATTGATATGCTTCTCCTTCTTCTGCTGAGTCACGCGTATTGGAACAATGTCCTTTTTCGTGGTGTTGGTATACACGTTGATGGACATATTGTTTTGGAGCTCGAATTTTTTTATTTGATGTATCGTCACCGGGAATTCGATATCCTTCAGATCTAGTACTGTCGAATAATGAGGATAAGAAGATGTACGGTCACTGTGTCGTTTAGCTGGGTGTAGAGCAGCGACAACTGCCCATGCGAAACACGCGTTATCGTCGGACTTGACGTTAACCACAGCCTTCTTCAACATTATTTCCCGCGGCAATGATATGGAGCACCCAGCACGCATCGGATTATACTTATTGACATTTATCGCGAGGTTAAGTCTTTTCTGCAGAGCCCAGCCACTATCACGTTCTTGAAATTCGTCGAGTAAGGTTAAAGTGGGTTCCGTATGACGCCGTTCATACCACTCGCTCAAATCGCTTGTGCTAAATAGTTCGCAGTTTCACGTGCTGACACTTTTATTGGCTTGCTTATCGCCACTCACGAATTCACCATTGAACACTGTATTGACTTTAATGCTGTTGTGCTTGTTGATAATATTTCGCACATGTTGAAGCACTAGGGCGCGAGCATCGTTAAGAAAGTGTTTCGGCTCGATGTGGCTGCGATTGATGACGGAACCGGTCAATATTCGACTCTTAAAGGACGTGTCAATCTCGCGCCCGATTAACCCGTGATCAGCATGTCCTGCGCCCGTGTGTATGAAACGACTCCGCACAGAATTCCTCAATCCTTCGAGACGCGCTATTTGGGCGATTAGTGATTGTTGATGTCCAATTAATAATCGCGGGCGCTTAATCCGACTCTGCGTTTCCAGCCCTTCGATGAACTCGACACATCGCTGTTCCCACGCAGCAAATTCTTCGAACGAGCGTAAAAGCACGGCTTGGTCACGCAAGATTTGCTCCATGTTGACGAGCAAGAAAAAAAAAACTTCCACGATGTGAACCGACTGACTGCCTCATGCAAAGTGCGGTCAGTTTTGAGCGGAGTGGATCATTCAAAAGGCTCTTCGGGAAAAAAATTCGGCCCTCTCTCGGGAAAAAGCAGAGTTTCCCGATAACGCGAAGATTGCTCGAGGAACATGAGACGAAAACAGGAAGTCTCGGGTCGAAAGATTTTATGGGTCCTGCAGCTCAAGTGGTCCATCGGCGCCAACGGCCCTTGGCAACAGATCCCTAAAGTTTATAGTTTTTCCACGAAATCCTGATTTGTCGAGACCTGTCTACAGTGTTGGCGAGACTCGTGACAGAAATGGACACGCATGCAAACACCTTGGCATTATCTTCTGGAATGGTGACCTCAACTTTTCAAGAGCTGCGCTCAAGTGGTCCATCGGCGCCAACAGCCCTTGACGATAGATCCCTAAACTATAGTTTTCCCGAGGAACCTGTCAGGACGTGTTTCGAGTGTCGGCGAGCTTTGTGAGACGGGGCGGATGCAATTGCCATTGTCTTCGAGATAGAAGCAGGGCAGTTGCATCTCATAAATAAAGACCACCCATGTGGCGCCTAGCGTTTTCATATTACAGAAAATTTCCCGACCCGGTTGTCACATACGCACGCACGCATACACGCTTTTCCGAGAAACCTGTCAGGACCCGTTTCGAGTGTCGGCGAGCTTTGAGACGGGGCGGAAACATCTTGGCATTGTCTTTTGGAGTGGCACCAGCTGCATGTCATAAATTAGGGGGCTTTGAAAGGCCGCCATGCACGCACGCACACACACACACACCCACACACACACACACACACACGCACGGACACGTACGCACACGCACGGACACGCACGCACACGCACACGCACGCACGCACGCACGGATACGTACGCACACGCACGGACACGCACGCACGGACACGTACGCACACGCACGGACACGCACGCACACGCACACGCACGCACACGCACACGCGCACACACACACACACACACACACACACACACACACACACACACACACACACACACACACCCTGACTCCCCCCCCCTCCCCCAGTCGCTCCACGGGGTGACCTCCCCTCGACAGTGGCGCCACCATGGCTTCCCCATTCTTGACACACCACCTCCCCTTGGTCCAGAACCGGCCTAGCTATACTACTCCTCACCAACTAAATAATACCTTCATGCAAACGAGATTAAAATTAAGTTGCCATTATAATACAAACAAAGCAACCAACCACGATAAATAATA
>OX632356.1:14182299-14204799 GCA_951751655.1 Ophion costatus | reverse complement strand
TAGCCAGTGGTGATTAAGAATATTTATTTCCGGCTAGACGGTGATGACTTTTGCTTTTCGTTCAATAAAATATAAAATTGTATCCTGGCTACTACCCAGCTGAAGCTAGAGAACGGCTTGATATAGCTAGAATTTTGTTCGTACGTTGTTTACATCACTGCACAGTATTTCGATGAGCTTCGTGATGTACTAATTAAAAATTCGGTATTTTTTCTGTAAATAAATTAAACACATTCATTTTGAATTTTATTAATAACGCTTACGTGTGAGGTGGTTTCGATCTCGGGACACTGGATTGGGGGATTGCGCCGTTGTCGACTGAGCCAATCCCAGTTGTTAATTATGATATTTCGCAACGGATACATATGTGGCAATGCACAAATTTGGGGTATTAAGAAGTAGGCCTAGTCACAATGTATGCAAATAACATTATCGAATTAACATGATAATTTCTTTCTCATTCAAAGCGATATGTGTGTGGAGTTACATAATCTCAAATTGAATTTGTGTCCTTATTTTGGCTAGTGGCAAATTAATCGTTTTGGCATTATAGAAGCTATAATGTTATAACGATGTAAATAGATAGTCAGAAAGGAAGTGAAAAAATTGTAGCGGTCGCGAGCGCGTGCTGTTCTCTTTTTTTTTAATTTGTAACGCTATCCCTATCTCGGGTTAGCTAGGCAGGTACGATGTAGGGGCTGCGTGAAATTATGATCATAATGCAGCGACATCTATAACCGCGATCGGCGGGACGGCGACTAGCCGAGGGACACATTTCGCCATTACGGAGTCTTGGCTAGTTCATGGCGATGTACCCAACTGAATTTTATTTTCTATTCATAACGCCATTTGTAACTCGAGTTAGCTAGGCAGGCACGACGTAGACACTGCGTAGAATTTTTATCATAAAGCCGCGACATCTATAACCCTAATCGGCGGGACAGCGACTATGCAAGGAACACATAGCCGCCATTACAGAGTTTTGTCTACTTCATGGCGATGTACCCAACTGAATTTTGATCCCTATTCGTAACGCCGTCTATAACTCGAGTTGGCGAGGCAGCTATGACGTAGCCACTAGGTGGAATTTTGACCATAACGCAGCGACATCTACAACCACAATCGGCTAGATAGTGACTAGCCAAAAAAACCCATAGCTGCCATTACGCAGTATCGGCTAGTTCATGGCGAGGTAGCCACGGAAATTCGTTTTTGGCATTCGCAACAATATCTGTGCCTCAAGTTATCTAACCTGCCGTGAGCTGTTTGTTAGACGGTACATGTATTTCACATAACCTCACTGTGTCGTTAGTAACTAGCGTTGGCTAGTTCATCACGTTCGAGTCAATAGGTGGCACGTTTATGGTAATACAGCGACATCTACAGTAACGATCGCTTATGCAGTAGATAGACCAGGGCTAGATGACAAAATATTTACAATATTACTAGGTCACAGTGAGGCAGCCACTAGGTAGTTCGTCTGATATCAATTGGGCGAACCAGATACTAGCATGTAACTCAGACAGGCTAGCGCAATTTCTGCTCGCGCTAAAGCCCATCTTACTGTATAAAGAGTCGCGGCGTGTTAGTTGGTGTCTCTGTGGTGTCACATCGAATCAGTGATGTCGAATCGAAAATTCTTTTTTACTTGGTGTCACCACGCTGCCGCGTCTCTTTATTCATATTTTTATACAGGGTGTCGCTCGTATCTCTGCAACCCGAAATAACTCGGTAATCACAAATATGACGTCACTAAAAAAAATATTCCTGACAACAGTTGTACGGTGTGAAGGGGGCTATCCAATGCAACAATTTTTTTTATTTCGGTGGAGGCGCTGACACACAGTAAAGGTCACCTCTACTTTTTCTTAAATGGAATGGTACATTTTTTAACCATCTTGTGGAGCACCCCAAGCCGCATAAAAAACATTCGGGGGTCAAGGTCATTCGAGGTCAGTATTGATGATACAACTCTAAATAGGTGTTCGAACTTATCTTGAAATGCGAGATATCGGAGCTCGTAGTCATCGACACCACTTCGAAGACCTTCTGTTGATTTACCAACCCGCATTCATCTTTACTGTATGTAGCTCAATCGAGGTTGTCGTTCGGTTTGAGTTTGAATTTGGATAAAAGCTATGCATGAGTAGAAAATATACCGGCAATTTCAACAAGTGGACATGAAACTGTGTTACGGTGAAGCAAGAAAAAAAACTACAAGAGCCCGTTTGTTGTATGCTGAGCAATTTCCAGATCGACACCCGTGAAAGAAATTAGGAGGGCAGCCATAAAAAAAATCGGGCCCCGTGAGGGTTTGAATATGGATTCCCTACTAGGGCTTTCCCCAATACAATCGGACTAGGCCCCGACAGGAAAATAATAGGGTTGGGTAATTTATTTAAAAAAGGCCGTAACGAGTAAAATGATAAAGGGCCCAGACGGGATTCATCAGGGGAGTGGTTGTTACAGGGCATACAATATAAACTGTAAAACTGAACTTGTTTTTTATTTTCTAATTTCGAGGTGAATAATAAATAATCCTTTATTTGAAGAAAATAGTTTTTATTATTGCTAAACATCTCGCTTGCTATGTATCCACTAATAAAGTTTTTATTATTGCTAAACATCTCGCTTGCTATGTATCCACTAATAAAGTTGATCATTATAGGGCACCCGTGAAAGAAATTAGAAGGGCAGCCATAAAAAAAATCAGGCTCCGTGAGGGTTTGAATATGGATTCCCTACTAGGGCTTTCCACAACACAATCGGATTAGGCCCCGACAGGAAAATAACAGGGTTGGGTATTTTATTTAAAAACGGTCGTAGCGAGTAAAATGATAAAGGGCCCAGACGGGATTCATCAGGGGAGTGGTTGTTACAGGGTATACAATATAAACTGTAAAACTGAACTGGTTTTTTATTTTCTAGTTTCGAGGTGAATAATAAATAATCCTTTATTTGAAGAAAATAGTTTTCATTATTGCTAAACACCTCGCTTGCTATGTATCCACTAATAAAGTTGATCATTATAGGGCAGTAATCGGGTTGCTTCATGGCTTCGATTGGGTTCTGTTGAGGCAACCAGTCGGGCCCTGATTTATAAGCCTCTTTAGGCCCTCGTCGACAAAGTGTGACCAGCCTCGAAGGGACCTGGTCGGGTGCCATTTTAGGGAGTTAGGGAAAATTAATCGGGGCCTAGTCAAAGCCCTGGCTGAATTACCAGTCGGGCCCTGATTCAAACGCCTCTTAAGGCCCTCGTCGACAAAGTGTGACCAGCCTCAAAGGGACCCGGTCGGGTACCATGTTAGGGCCCTTAAAGAGTTAGGGAAAAATAATCGGGGCCTAGTCGCAGCCCTGGCTGAATTCTTTCACGGGCAGTGTCCAAGCTGACGAACGTTTGACGCAGTAGTCACATCATTTCCCGCGACGGGTAGTGTTAGTCCTGCTAAGAAAAACCGTACTAAAACGCGAACCACGGAAGATGCAGAAACTGATATCTTGGGTGCCGTTGCTGTAAACCCTCGTGTTAGTTGTAGGACTCTATCAAAACAATATCCGATTTCGAAATCAAGGGTGTGGAGAATCCTCTATCGTTATCGTTTCCATCCATACCGGATGTCGCTGCATCCAGTCAGTTTCAAAGTCCGATCGATGTGGGTGAGACAGAAAAAGCCTTTTCGTCTGATCGCTGCACAATCAACCGTACGTCGATGAATCAATGCCACGCGAAGACACAATTGGGAACATTGATAAAAGTGTGAGAGACTGACTTGTGTTCTTTGTCGAATGCGCTATTTTTTTCCTGCAATACGTGGTAGAGATGAAATTTATATCGTGATATTTTAAGCGTTCTGCCATGGGCATAGCGAATGTTAAAACTGTATTTGTTGTTTAAGGATACGAAGCTATTTTTCTTGCGTTAAGAAATTACGGGACAATGACGTTCTTGATCCAGCGACTATTTTCAACTTCACCTATATATATATATATATATCTATATATATATATATATTACATATATTACATATATATATAATATATGTAATGTATGTAATATATATAATGTATATATAATATATATTATATACATATATATATATATATATATATATATATATATATATATATATATATATATATATATTAATATATGTAATAAAATCTAATAAATTATTTATTAGAAATTGATATATTCAATTTAGCTTTATATACAGTGCGGTAATTATACGTCGTAGCCATGTGTTTTTCAAAATTCTGAGGCGGCGATTTTGCGGTTCAGAAACGTATTGTATTTAATGACTTCACACGTCCTCTTCTAAAAAAAATCTAGCAGATTTTTGTAATGAGTAGTATTCGTAATTAAAAACTTAGCATTATGGAAAAAATTAAAAAGGCATTTTGAGTTCAGCAACATAAAGATAATTAAATTCCGAATACGAAACACTCCTAGAAAAACTTGTTCTTGATGGAATCAATCACTTGATCGACTTGGCAATGCATCTTTCGATAATTTTTTTTCTCGATGACCGTATGCGCGGAAGTTTTTTCGGGACTTTTTCGTATTCGGAATTTAATTATCTTCATTCTGCTGTACTCAAAATGGAATCTCGCTTTTGTTACAGAACACACAAACTTTTCTGGCAATTACCACTCATCATAAGAATACGGTATATCATTTCCCGAAGAGGATTTGCCGAACCACTAAAAATCATATTTTTCCCAGTGGCATAATCTCCGCGCAAGATCCTTAAAAAAATTAATGTTATTTTTTATCCACGTCGCCCTGTATATGTAGTCAACCAAATACACGTGTATTCATGCGTATATCGCCGTAATGTGTAAAGTGCCAACGTGAGTACGCTTCTCTCACCGGAATGACCGATCGTATCGGTATTTTTTTAACCATCTAGACGGGCGTTTGGTTGGAGCTTGCGGGCCCAGCGATCAGACAGACACGTTTCAGTTGCAGGGGCTTTGCATTCTCTCTGTCTTTGTCTAGTTCTCTCATTCTTTAAACTTCTCCTCTGTGCCCCTCTCTCTTGCTCTTCGTCTCTCGTCCGTGCCCTCCGCGCTCTGTATCTTCGTCGTCGCGAACATCAGGCCAGAGAGAGAGATGGAGAGAGAAGGAGAGAGGATAATGATCGAATACCCTCGTACCTGTCCGCTGCCTTCTTTCGTTCGTTCTCCTCTCTTCCTCTCGGTCCCTCATTTCATTTCTATACGTCGAGATACGAGATCGTCGCGGCTTATGACCACGGTCAAACCAGACGAGCGTTAGCGAGCCTCCCTTTCATGCTAAGCTTCGAGTTTTCACTCGGGTTCTGGAAAAATTTGGTCCGCTCCCTGTTTCTCTCGTGATTATGTTTATCGCGAATCGTCGCGGTAATATTTTATTCAAGTGTGCCGCCCCCATTTTTTCGGAATAAAAAAAGGCTAGAGAGAGGTGAAATATTGGACAATAATTTTTAGAATACCGAGAGAAATGACCGGAGTTGAACGTTGTTTTTCCTTCGTCACTGAGAAATCATTAACTTTATGGATTGACGCAAACTTAACCTTTGTAAACATTTAGAAGGAAAAACCTATCTTTCCTATCGTGAACCATATATATATATATATATATATATATTTTCAATTGTATTGCGCGCCGCTTTCTTTAAGATCAATAGTTGTCCCTCTACTTTACACCGATGTCGCCACAACTTCAAAACTAAAGTAAAATAATTTTGCTCCTTGCCTTTTCACTAGTTATTTTCATGCTACTGTTTTGTGGCGAATAAGCCACATGCGCCACCGTAAAAACGAAAAAAGAAACGCGTGCGCAATAAGGATTCCAAGGAGGAACACTTGGAAAATCGTCGTTTCAAACGTTATAAGCGACCCAAGAAGAGATTTTGGTAGCAGGGAAGACGTTGGCGGGGAGCGCAAAGGCGCAGTAAGTGCATTACCTTTTTTCAAGCTAAGATATCAACGCTCTCCAATGACAGCGAGCTGTGATTGTATGACGATTTTGACACGGGTAAATACTTGAATTATTGAATTGTGTTTATATCGCAATGGTATAATAACACTGGCCTGATGCTGCTGTAAAAGAAATCATTGATTTATTCGTTACGCAACGTAACCTGGTCCTTGTGGATGAGCAGATAGCTCACCGAGGTACCTATTTTCTTTCTTTCATTTATGTGCCAATAACAGAAGATCGAGGTGGAAGCAGCTAATATGACTCGGAGGGAGAACTCCTTTTAGGAAGCTTCTTTGAAGTTTCTCAAAAAGCGCTCACGTCTATCGTAGAGGTGCGAAGAAGTTCCACTGAAAATAATCCATCCGCAGTCATGGAATCTCAGAATGATCCGTCGCTAGTCACTGGTTCTCAATCAAGGTGAGCTGGTGGCCCTGAGCCATCTCCTGCATCGGGTTCCCGTGAAAGAATTCAGCCAAGGCTTTGACTAGGCCCCGATTATTTTTCCCTTACTCCGTAAGGGCCCTAACATGGCACCCGACCAGGTCCCTTTGAGGCTGGTCACACTTTGTCGACGAGGGCCTAAAGAGGCTCATAAATCAGGGCTCGACTGGTTGCCTCAACAGAACCCAATCGAAGCCATGAAGGAACCCTATTACTGCCATATAATGATCAACTTTATTAGTGGATACATAGCAAGCAAGCCGTTTAGCAATAATGAAAACTATTTTCTTCAAATCAAGGATTATTTATTATTCACCTCGCAATTAGAAAATAAGAAACAAGTTCAGTTTACAGTTTATATTGCATGCCCTGTAACAACCACTCCCCTGATGAATCCCCTCTGGGTCCTTTATCATTTTACTCGCTACGACCTTTTTTAAATAAATAGCCCAATCCTGTTATTTTCCTGTCGTGGCCTAGTCCGATTGTGTTGGGGAAAGCCCTAGTATGGAATCCATATTCAAACCCTCACGGGGCCCGATTTTTGTTATGGCTGCCCTCCTAATTTCTTTCACGAGTATAGCTTATATCAATCGGACGGGCGGCATTTGCTATGCCAATTTGAGTAAGCTAGCCAACGAAATGTGGTCGTGGTGCGAGTATAGGAATTTATAGCTTTCTGCATCATATATTTCGTCAGCCGTCAATACTGATGCAGATTTAGAATCTCGTAAATTAGAATCAGAGACGGAATTTGAGATAGCAGATGAAGCTTTAAAGAAAATCGTATAGTACTTCGGAAATCCAGCAATTGATATCTTCGCTACCAGGAAGAACGCAAAATGTGAGACATACGTTTCTTGGCAGCTTGATCCTGAATCTATCGCGATTGGTGCTTTTACGATCAATTCGAGATCATATTTTTATTATGCATTTTCGCCACTCGCGATCATTCTACGTATCTCAAAAAAAATTAGATCCGAAGGCTCTAGGGGAATAATGGTTGTTCCTCACTGGCCATCGCAAGCATGGTTCCCGTTGTTTGAATAGATGTTTTAAACTCAGCCGATTTATTTCAAACCCCTTATTGATCTGATTCGATCCAGCGACCGTGATCCTCACCCTTGTGGTGGAAAATTACCCTGGTGGCCGCGAGGTTCTGCGGAGAGCGTTTGAGCCAACGGACATCCCCAAAGATTCGGTTAATATAATAACTTCTTCTATTACCGATTCTTCAAAGATACAGCACGAGAGTTCGTTCAATAGATGGGGACGATTTAGCCCTATCAGGGGTGCAGGCCCTTTCACTGCGTCGGTAAAAATGATTATTGAGCTTCTCATGGAGGAAATCGAAGGAATCACACGAAGGATATCGGTCAAGGTGATCGTCGTAGAAGATTGTTTAAGGCAGTTTTCAAATTAAGGCTTCCGCAGCCAAAATACAACTGTACGTGAAGCCCGAAGTTAGTTCTAAGTTTCCTATCTCTATGGGTTCCAAATGAGGAGATATCTTTAGTAAAGCTCTCCGAAAAGCTGGTGGCGTTGTTAGCCCTTGTTTCGGGCTATAGGATACAGATTTTAAGTCTTATAAATGCTGGGAGGAAATCAGCTAATATTATTATTGCCTTATTATCATAGAGATGCTTCAATTTGTGGTGCAACTACACTCGAATCGTATATTTTAAGACCCAAAGCTTGGCGTCAAGCCATCAAAACGTTGCTTATTTCTTTTTTTTTAAACCGCGCAAGGCCTTGTCCAGCCAAACCTCAAGTCGATAGATAAAAAACTGCATAATAGCGGCATAGATACAGAACAATTCTCAGTCGACAGTACACGACATGCATCAACATCGGCGGCTTAAGGAAAGGGCATAAACGTCGATTCAATTCGTAAAACCGCAGATTAGACGGAAGACTCCGCAACCTTCGCAAGATTTTAGAATCGTCCAATGTCACAAGATAAAAGTCAGTTTGCGAGATCAATATTGAATAGCTGAAGACGAGGAAGATATCTCATTTGTTTTCTTCACACTGAATGATATTGTAAAACGATTTTTTGTTGGGTAGTTTGGTTAGGGAATAAATACAGAATGTTTTCCCCTCACTAAGTCAGTGTGCAATACATGAATTTACCGCCATAAGGAGCCTTGGACATCGACGATTGATCTTGAGAAAAAAAGTGAGCAATACAATTACATGATTAAGGGGACGTACCTGAGTAAACGGCGAAAAAAACAAGTAAACTCCGGAAATTTTTATCACAAAAACTAATGTTTTGGATGGATCCGGGTTTTTTTATTGGAAAATATGTACAGTGAGGTAGGTTTGGGAATTTAAAAAAATTAATTCGTTGACTAAAAGCGATTCAAACGTGATTATCTCGCAACATAGTTTTCAAAGTCGGTGCCAGATGTATCTCGAAAACGGCTTGTCTGATTTTGTCCGACTTTGGATACAATATTCTTCGATAGTTTCTCTCGTTCGCCACGTAGGATTTTTAGCAATAGAAGTGATGGAGAGCCGAACGATAACCAAATTCGTAGAGAATAGAACTCAAAAAAATTGTTTGTTTCATATAACAAGGACGGGCGCAATCACAACCGGCAAATATAAAAAAAATTCGCGGCATGAACTGCGCAACATCAAATTTCATATAAATCTGAATGAAATGCGTTGAAAAAAATCAAGATGTTACTTCAAACATGTATAAATATAACTGTGAAATACTAACACTGTGAAATTATCTGTTTCACCAAACTTAATGCCCAAATGCATCACCTTAAAAATGTGCATTCACACTACAGTACGGCCTTAATTTTTATTGCATTCCAACGATACAAACTTCAACGTAATTTGAAAATCACTCTATAGACTTTTGTCTCGTGCATGTCGTCGCCGTTTTTGTCGCCGTCATCTTAAATCGTCTATTTGTAGAGATATTTTCCCCGCGCTTCATTCCACTCCTATTACACCTGTTTTTCCATGTGCACCCCACCTTGTTCCTACCCAGCGTATACCAGTCATTCTGAAGCTATCCCCAGGATCCTATTTCTTTTGCCGCATTATATACACGTGTATATATCTGTACCCACACGTACATGCTCCCATTTGTGCGTACAGTTTACCGTTTTTGCATCAGCAAGGACGAGAGGGGGAGAGGTAAACTGTAAGAACGGCTTACACCGCATTTCTTGTGTACACGTTCCTATATAATATGGCTCGGGAGAGCGTTTGCTCTCTCGCAGAGTTCGTTAGAACGTAATTATGCATCGATGCGAGTTCTGGCTTGCGTGCGTGCTCTGTATGTGCGTGCGTGCGTGCGTGCGTGCGTGCGTGCGTGTGTGTGTGTGTGTGTGTGTGTGTGTGTGTGTGTGTGTGTGCGTGCGTGCGTGCGTGCGTGCGTGCGTGCGTGCGTGCGTGCGCGCGTGCGTGCGTGCGTGCGTGCGTGCGTGCGTGCGTGCGTGCGTGCGTGCGTGCGTGCGTGCGTGCGTGCGTGCGTGCGTGCGTGCGTGCGTGCGTGTGTGTGTGTGTGTGTGTGTGTGTGTGTGTGTGTGTGTGTGTGTGTGTGTGTGTGTGTGTGTGTGTGTGTGTGTGTGTGTGTGTGTGTGTAATGCCGTACGCCTGTTTAGTAATGGCTGGGTACATGGACGTTGGGCACGCAGGTGCGTGCGCTGCGACCCTGAAGGCGCCTTGACTCCGGCTCAATGCATCTTCGTTCTGCAGTTTTTTTGTCGTATCTCCGCTATTATTATTATTTTTCATCTTGTTTCAAGGTGTATACATACATCTCGGAATCTCGGAATGAAGAAAATATCGCGATACTCCTCGTGTGCTTGAATATTTAGAAACAAAAGAGAAGAAAAATTGCATCCACGTAATGATTTTGGTGTGCGTCTTGACACCGCGTTTCACCGTAGCTTCCTGATATTGAACTCGAGAAGTTCGAGGCTCTGTCAATAAATGGAGTGTCAGTGGATAACTCGACATCACGAAATTGCGTATAAAAAGACAGTAGATATTCATGCACGAAATGCGAATGCGACCAAATTAACAGATATGACACATTGAAGGAACTGATCAATTTTGAGGGTTTTTTGGACATTGCAGTGCGATATACGATTGCACGTGTAGATTAAACAGGGTGTCCCAAAATGAACTGACATTTTAAATTGGGCTCCATTTTTTTTGTGGCAACCCGTGAAAGAATTCAGCCAAGCCTTTGACTAAGCCCCGATTCCTTACTCTGTAAGGGCCCTAACATGGCACCCGACCGGGTCCCTTTGAGGCCGGTCACACTTTGTCGACGAGGGCCTTAAGAGGCGTTTGAATCAGGGCCCGACTGGTAATTCAGCCAGGGCTTTGACTAGGAACCGATTATTTTTCCCTTACTCTGAAAGGGTCCTAAAATGGCACCCGACCAGGTCCCCTTGAGGCTGGTCACACTTTGTCGACGAGGGCCTAAAGAGGCTTATAAATCAGGGCCCGACTGGTTGCCTCAACAGAACCCAATCGAAGCCACGCAGCAACCCTATTACTGCCCTATAATGATCAACTTTATTAGTGGATATATAGCAACCGAGGTGTTTAGCAATAATAGAAACTATTTTCTTCAAATCAAGGATTATTTATTATTCACCTCGAAATTAGAAAATAAAAAACAAGTTCAGTTTTACAGTTTATATTGTATACCCTGTAACGACCACTTCTCTGATGAATCCCGTCTGGGCCCTTTATCATTTTACTCGCTACGACCTTTTTTAAATAAATTACACAACCCTGTTATTTTCCTGTCGGGGCCTAGTCCGATTTTGTTGGTGAAAGCCCTAGTAGGGAATCCATATTCAAACCCTCACGGGGCCCGATTTTCTATATGGCTGCCCTCCTAATTTCTTTCACGGGAAACATAACGTACTAATCGTTGACAACTGGTATCAGGAGGTATTGACGTTTAGTCATGGAAAAATAGATGATCGTTAATTTGTTGTATTAATACTGCATAATTATTGCAAACAAAGTTTCTTGGTCGTGTTATCTCGCGCCGCAGCAACGTGAATTGGCCACCAAGGTCGTGCGATTTGATACCATTAGACTTCTTTCTCCGCCAATGATCGACATCCCATTTCGGAGCTTATAAGGAAACAATTAGATGCACCATTAATGAGATTAGTCCGCAATTATGCCAAAATGATATTGAAAATCTCGTCCAAAGAATGAACGTTTGCAAACAGGGACGAGGTTTCCATTTATCAGATATTGTGTTCCACACATATCCGCCATACCTTATATTAAAATTAAAATATTTGTACCTTTCAGATAAATAATACGTTTTATTAACAAATAAAAATGTCAGGTCATTGTGAGATACTCTCTACATGAAGAGTAAAATAAAGTACGCACGTTGCCATTTTCTTTGCCCATTATCCTTTGCGTACTTAATTTTATCCAGTTTTGTATGTTGGTCGTACCGAACTGTAGTTGTCGATTCACTCAACTATTGTGCATCTGTATTCCAACGATGTACCGTGAGGGGGAATGATACATTGGCTGAAAAGAATGCCAACATTCGGAGGAGTATCCAATTTTGCATTGATCTATCCTCATATTTTCCATTTTCCAATACTTCGCGACTACGTTAAGCGCTGAAATTGTCGATACTGTCCGTTCGTGTCCGTTCGTAACGCAAAATTTCCCAATTTTTGACCCCCCCCCTCTCCCGGCGCCACGCAACGGAACCGTAACGCCGGGCCTGAAGCCCCCCCCCCGCCCCCTCTATTCTGTTACGTAACGGGTGCTTTGTTTTCAATAATTGCGTTTTTCTGTCAAAGAAATAACTAATTATGAAAGGATTGGGTTTATACTCATTTTATGAAGTATATATTCATCTAGCTTTGTACCAATTCTTATGATTTTTTAAAAATTAACCGTGATTTGATGACGAAAAAACATTCTCGTCATTGTCCCATCGATATCTTTATGAAAGGTTATCTGTAAATAAAAAGTCAACAATTTATCGATATCTATATAAATGTAGCTATTATTACGCGTAGCTGTTGTCTTGTTTTATTTTTTTTTTACAAAACGCCGACAGTTTGGACATTTCTTTTTCTATTTTCAAGGCCCTTTTTGTACTCAAGCTTTCTCTAAAAATAGTAATGATCAAAATTTAAAAAATCGGGTACGTACAACTTTCGTCACTGCGATTACAAAAATGTAAAAGAAAAATGAAAATCGGTTGATAAGTTTTTGAGCATTCGCTGCGACAAGGTCGAAAAAAGTAGTTTCGAGAAAATCGCGATCAAAGTTTTCGTTCCGTTTTCCGTTTGATATAAAGTTATGGTTTTTCTAGAATATTGATACTTACATTAAAGTATCAAGTGGGGGGCGATATGACGATTTTTGATTCTCATTATGATTCTCAAAATAATAAGTGCCTGCACTTCATCTATTCTGAATGACGAGTTTAAACTTAAAAAACTTGAACATGCAGAAGTTTTGTTATTTCTGGCACTTCTAAAATCGTAACATAACGCAAACCGTCACACCCCCCCCCCCCCCCCGCCCCGCGCGTAGACCGTAACGACAGGCCGACCCCCCTTAAAATTGCGTTACTTTATTTGCGTACGACCCCTTATAATTCCGTTGTATGTTTTAATTTTCCATCAAGTTCAAAGGTATTGTTGTACAGCTATCCAAAAGACGTTTATGAGAAATTATTTAGAGTTATCTTTCAGGAAAGTAATAACCACGTATTAGAATTTTTTCAATTAATTTTCAGCAAATATAATGCAAAAAATACGTAAACAGTCAAAGTCATTTTCCAAACAACGTAATACTTTGACATCGTCTTTTAGACTATTTTATTCAAATTCATATCCTTTGATAACATGATCGTCCATTAAAAAAATCAACTCATATAAAAATCTTTTAGCGTGCATAACAAAAGTTTGCAACCATCAACAAGTACCCATATTTGGGTTTAAATATGTCCCATAAATAAACTGTTTACTCAGTGCAGTGCTGCATTTTATTACATTAATTCCTCTGCAATCTCCAGACCCAAAAAAATGAACACTATATTTAGTGTTCATTTTTTTGGGTCTGGAGATTGCAGAGGAATTAATGTAATGAAATGCAGCACCGCACTGAGTAAACAGTTTATTTATAGTAAAGAAATACATTTAGTTGGCACTTTTATTCGAATATTCATTAACTGTTACAAAATTTGTTAGTCGTTAAGAAATATTGGCGTTCTCGTGACAACATTTTACAACCATAGTATTTCTTTGAAAAGAATGATTTATTTGATCACTTTTATTTCTCTTATCTCAGTAGATGTTTATGGCAATCGAATAACGAGATGAAGTTGTGATATGATAATATAGTTCAAAGAAGTACAGAGTTGTTCACAATTAATATATTTAGATTTGGGGCCGTTAACGTATAGTCGCCGCGACTATCCTGGGTTCAATGCAAATGAACATGTCACAACAATTAACTGATCTTCATTCAAAACGACTATTTCGGCCACATTTGAGCCAAGAATCACACAATTGACGCGACAACTTCTCTATTTCACACAAATAAGGATTTATTAACTACTAATGAATCTGTATTTACGATGTTGGCCCAGGAGTTCTTTGAAATAACAGTCGTACACTTATTACAAGATGAATATCTGGTGATTACTAAAAAATCGTCAGTTAAATCAAATATAGCCCTGTTAATAGTTAGCAAATAACTGTTAAAAAATCGACAACTCATCTCAAATAATGATTTGTTGATAGTTAACAAATCTGTACTTGAGATAAGTATCGTACATTTGGCAAGACCATTTACTTTGTACGCTACCCTGGCCCTTTGTCGCACAAGCTCTTCCATGCGCAGCCGTTACGTAGATACGATTGCGTCACACTGCAGAGTATGATACTGAAGTTTGCATCGTTGCAGACGCAACAAAATTTTTTTTTTTCACTTCTGGATTTTTGATGAACAACTAGTTGATTTAGGTGTTTAATAAAGGAAAAAACATGTATCCGCTATGTACGTCTCCCGGAACTCACCCTTAGGGGGGGGGGGGTGAAATTTGAAAAACATCGTATCTGCCGAGGTGCGTCGATTGCACACTTTGTTTTTCGATATTCGTATTGAGGAGCTTGAAAAAAAAGCCTCGGAACAATTTATATGATTTTCGAGTTCCGGAAGCCACCCTTAGGAGGTGGGGTGAACTTTAAAAAAAATTGTATCTGCCGAGGTACGTCGATTGCACACTTTGTTTTTCGATATTTGCATTGAGGACCTCTAAAAAGAAGCCTGAGAACAATTTGTATGATTTTCGAGTTCCGGAAGCCACCCTTAGGGGGAGGGGTGAACTTTGAAAAAAATCGTATCTGCCGAGGTGCGTCGATTGCACACTGTGTTCTCCGATATTCGCATTGAGGACCTCTCAAAAGAAGCCTGGGAACAATTTGTATGATTTTCAAGTTCCGGAAGCCACCCTTAGGGGGATGAGTAAACTTTGAACACAATCGTATCTGTCGAGGTGCGTCGATTGCACACCCCGTGTAGAAATTTACTCGGCATAAACTACTTTGACCCTAGCCGCTGTCTAGATTGACCTAGATAGCATAACCCGCAAGGCGCTAGGTTGTGGCTGGCAAGTTTTTGCTAGCTAGTTTTGGGTACCTCGCCGCTAGATGACGGTAAAGTAGTTTTCCTCGTATGTTTTCTTCCAGTGTTACGCACGTAGCCGCTAGATGGAGAAAACAGATTTTCTCTCGATACATCGAGTCGCCGGTCTGAGTGCACGGCACGCTGGATTATAACCTTTTTTCTTCGTGTGACAGTTTTATCAGACGGAGAAAAATTATTCCTCAAGTAATAATTATTAAAAATTATGGACGAAAAGCGGGAGAAAAAATCCAGTCGAGATAGAGTACGTAAATACCGAGCTATAAAAGCCGATATTAACGATGCGATCGCAAAACGTTTGCAAAATCAAGAACGCAATGGTAAGTGTAATTTTTGATAAAAATTAACATTCATTTGCAAAAAAAAAATCAACTAGTTTTAGAAAGATACAAACATTGATATGCAACGATAAAGTTATATCGACATATTATGCATATATTGGTTTACAAAAATTTGCTAACAATAATTAAGATGATTTTTTTTTATGCGTTACCTTTTCTCGATGTGCCGAGTAATTTAACTTGAATAATATCATAAATTATAATTATATTTAGTCACTAATTATTGACTCAAATTAATTTTTCATTTTCGAAACCAAAAAAAACTTTTCATTGAAAAAAAATCAAGCGAAAGCCTTTGAGATACAATATGGCGCGATCACGCACCGAAAAAAAGCGCTCAACGATTAAAAAGGTTCAATCCATGAAAAAAGTAATCAACAATACAATAAACAATGAAGTAATAATCAGTACAACAATAACAGAAAAAATACAAACGAGATCGCGCACCATTAAAAAAGCGATAAATATTTAACAAAAAAAAATACTTCAAATGTGATATTATTAATTATAATAATTTCTAGCCTACTTATCTAACTTCTTACGTGTATTAATACGCGATATTTATAATATTTAATAGAATTTGTTATTTTTCCAAAGTGAACAGATTTCTTTTAATTTTCTATTCAACCCTAACCAGCGTACCCCATCGAGCGTCGAATTATAAAATAGCTTTCTTTCCAGCTAGCGTCTATCTAAGAGCTATCTAGCACCGAGCTAGAACATCTGGCTAGGCGCTAGATTTCCAAGTGTTACATACAAAGGTAGCGGCGGGCTAGTTTCACTGCCAGGTAATGGGAAAAAATAGACCGCGGCTAGCTCTACGCGGGACTCATTTCTACACGGGACTTTGTTTTTTGATATTCGCATTGAGGACCACTAAGAAGCCTGGGAACAATTTGTATGATTTTCGAGTTCCGGAAGCGACCCTAAGGGGGTGGCTTCCGGATTACTACTATTACTACTACTACTACTACGATTTTTTTCAAAGTTCACCCCTCCCCCTAAGGGTGGCTTCCGGAACTCGAAAATCATACAAATTGTTCCCAGGCTTCTTTTTAGAGGTCCTCAATGCGAATATCGAAAAACAAAGTGTGAAATCAACGCACCTCGGCAGATACGATTTTTTTCAAAATTCACCCCCCCCTAAGGGTGGCTTCCGGAACTCGAAATTCATACAAATTGTTCCCAGGCTTCTTTTTAGAGGTCCTCAATGCGAATATCGAAAAACAAAGTGTGCAATCGACGCACCTCGGTACATACGGTTTTTTTCAAAGTTCAACCCTTCCCCTAAGGGTGGCTTCCGGAACTCGAAAATCATACAAATTGTTCCCAGGCTTCTTTTTAGTTGCTCTCAATGCGAATATCGAAAAACAAAGTGTGCAATCGACTCACCTCGGCAGATACGATTTTTTTCAAAGTTTACCCGTCCCCCTAAGGGCGGCTTCCGGAACTCGAAAATCATCTAAATTGTTCCCAGGCTTCTTTTTAGAGGTCCTCAATGCGAATATCGAAAACAAAGTGTGCAATCGACGCACCTCGGCCAATACGATTTTTTTTTAATTTCACCCCTCCCCCTAAGGGTGGCTTTCGGAACTCGAAAATCATACAAATTGTTCCCAGGCTTCTTTTTCGAGCTCCTCAATGCGAATATCGAAAAACAAAGTATGCAATCGACGCACCTCGGCAGATACGATGTTTTTCAAATTTCGCCCCCCCCCCCCCCCCTCAAGGCTGAGTTCCGGGAGACGTACGTAGCGGATACATGTTTTTTTCTTCATTAAACACCTAAATCAACTAGTTGATCATCAAAAATCCAGAAGTGAAAAAAAAAAATTTCGTTGCGTCTGCAACGATGCAAACTTCAGTATCATCTGTTATGCTCGCTCGTGTTACTGAGCGGGCTGAGATTTATTTTGGAATGACTCTAGAGTCAGAGTCTTCCGATCTATTTCAATATATGTTTCGGGTTAGCTATTAAAGCGCTTGGCGCACCGATCTAGTCGGTTAATATAAGGGTCTTGGGCCTTTTGAATAAAGAGACAAGTATGCTCTGTCGAAATTTATGTACATATTTCGTTATCAAGGTTTCAGAAATTGGAAATGGAGGTTACAATTTTGATACAAATAATTATTATTGACAATTTAGCTTATTATCGCAGTGTCTTTTCATTGGTTAAATCGGTTTGACAAAGTTGGAAATTATTACATTAAACATGGGTTGATTGAACTTACGATTTGATGAGCTTGTAATTTGATACCGTGCTGACGCTGGACGTTCGGGTCTCCTCAAAGACAGTACAATAGTATGACACTCACGCACGCAAATTACGAGTTGGGGTTTATTATTTGAGCGGTTGGTTGAACGAATAATTATTTCTACACAGTAATGAGTTCTTTTTAGCCTGCGAAGCGTGATGAGACGCTGCACCTCAGTGCCTCACTTAACCCTCGGTTAGTGATGCTTGATCTCTAAGAATCGAAGACGCGTACTCGGAACTAACTTCTAAGGGCACGGAAAAAGACTCAGGGTACAGAGAGCCTCGGCCCCTGTTGAGCTCCGCTCAGTCCTAAGATTCGCGAGAAACTAACGTGAATTATTGCAAGTCGATGGTGGGTTGCTCTAAATTTTGGTGCCAATCAGCAATTTTGCTTGTCCTAAGTGACGAAATTCGAAATTAGTATAGGCTGAGCGGCTGTGGCTTTTTCCGAATCCTAATTGAAGTTAATTCGCTTCGCAAGTTGCGGATGAAGACATCAGCATTGTGAAGAAATCAGGGTTGAAACTAAGCGGATCAATTTTGGTTTCTCAATGCGAGGTGCTCTCGGAGAATGCATGACTTTGCAATATAAAGTTCAAATGAGTTCAATTCCGAAGGACTTAAATCGCTATAACGTATGTGAAAATCTATTGGAGGGAATGTGAAGGAGAATTATGGAAAAATAATATACGGATGTAACATACCGTACGAAAGGGATCATCAAATGCGACCATTTTTTTTATCTCAGTGGAGGTGCTGTCGCACAGTAAACGTCACCTTCACTTTTGTAAATGGCACGGTATATTTTTTTAAACTATCTTGTCGAGCATCCAAAACTGCATAAAAAACATTTATGAGTCAAAGTCGTTCAGGGTCATTTAAGATCAAAAAGTGACATGAAGTTTATTTTTATGTGAAATTACCTTTATTCACAGTAGATGTTCAAAGTGATTGCCATTGGAATCAATGCAGTATTGTAATCTCCTCATCACGAATTTCTTATCACTTCGGCACTTATCGCCGAAGTCTTGCCATTGTCCTGTATGTAAACAACGGCACCAAACCTACAATGTACACGGAACATTGTGCAATGTTTCGCCCAAACAAACCCAAGATAACGATAGTAAGAATGGTGAGACTAGTATTAATGAATGAAGCGAATTGAAATGATGTATTCTTTTGAAGAGAAAACTGATATGCTTCTAATTTACGGAGAATGTCAGAAAAATGCAGTGACAGCTAGAGACTTATACGCTGAAAGATTTCCTGAACGTTCTCATCTTACACGCCGTAGATTTCAAATTTTGTACCCTAAACTGAGGACAACTGGATCCTTAACCCGTTGGAAAAGTAAACGACAAAAGCGAGTTACTAACGAAAAAACGGAAATTGGTGTTCTTGCCGCCGTTCATCGAGACCCTTGTGCGAGTTCTCGTCAAATTGGGAGGGAATCTGGCGTAAGCCAAATAAGTTTTCTACGTGTTCTACATAATCATAAATATCATCCTTACCACATCAGTCTCCACCAGGAATTAACTGGTACGGATTTCATGAATCGCACTAAATTCTGCCGATGGGCTCAACGCTAAATTCAGAGAGATGGCTCATTTATTAATCGGATTTTATTTACTGATAAGGCAACATTTACGAATCATGGAAATATTAACTTGCATAACATGCATTTGTGGTCAACTAAAAATCCACATGGGCTGTGGCAAGTTGCACACCAAATACCGCGGTCGGTTAATGTATGGTGTGGGATTATTGGGCATAGAAACATAGGCCCTTATTTCATCGAAGGAAATCTTAATGGTAGGAAGTACACCACATTCCTTCAAGAAATGTTTGGTTCGTTATTGGAAGAAATACCTTTGGAAACAAGAAACAAAATGTGGTGTCAACACGATGGGTGCCCGCACATTTTTCGCTGATAGCTAGAAATGAATTGCAAAAGAGATTTTCAAATCGTTGGATTGGACGCGGAGGAGCTGTATCGTGGCTGGCTCACTCGCCAGACTTGACGCCTCTGGACTTTTTCTTGTGGGGATACTTGAAAAATCTTGTTTTTGAAGAACGTCCAACTACGCCGGATGATATGCGTGAGAGAATTCTTCGAGCCTGTGATTCGATAAGTGCCGAAGTGATAAGAAATTCTATACAATCCGTGATGAGGAGGTTGCAATACTGCATTGATTCCAATGGCAATCACTTTGAACATCTACTGTGAATAAAGATAATTTCGCATAAAAATAAAGTTCCTGTCACTTTTTCATCTTAAATGACCTTGAACGACTTTGACCCCTAAATGTTTTCTATGCTGCTTTCGATGCTCTACAAGATAGTTGAAAAAAAATGTACCGTCCATTTAAAAAAGTAGAGGTGACCTTTACTCTGCAACAGCGCCTCCACTGAGATAAAAAATGGTCGCATTTGATGACCCCTTTCGTACGGTACAACTTTTGTTTCAAACATTGTTTTGTGACGTCGATAATTACAGAGATATTCAAGGTGGCAACAGTTAGTGCGTCACCCTGTATACTCGTGGACTTGAGGCTCGTCTCCCATTGCAACAAGTATACCAGTTTCCAACTTATATACATAAATATATTGATATTCGCGTGTCTATAGCGTGCTTCAGCTTGCTCGGTCGCTGTATATGAAAAACATATCGCACGAGAGGACTTGATCTATTTCTCATTCCAATTATCGTCACAATGCCTCGAGGCACAAAGTCTCAACATTTTCCACGCCATTTATACATGTGTACATACATGTGTATATTAAACCTCTATAAGTCACGAGACTTGCCCCTCCTCGACAGCGCCGCCAGAAGTCACCATTGCTCCCACCCTGTGCGTTCCGTTACTCCTATTTTGGGACGCCTTCAATCGGTGTGTAACTTCTAAAAGGGTTACACGAACATGGGCCGGAACTTTACACTGTTGGAATGCAACGATTTTTTAAAATTCCTCATTTCATTATAAGCGAAAATTATATTTTGTAGGCTTGAGTTGTAGATTTCTAAATTAGGAGCTTAAAAAAGAATCGCATGATTTTTTGCTTAAATCTGTCGAAGAAAGTTTGGAAACTGGAGAAAGCTTTGCAATCTGGAGAATTTGGAAAAATATTTCGCTGAATTCGAACGGTGCAAAGTTCAACATCATACACTAACATGCAAGTGCCGCAGGTCTTTTTTATGTGCGTGCATCCCCGATGTGTATGACTACATACGTATGCAACGATGGCAAGAGAAATTCGTCTAAATTTGGCTCAGGTAGGGCAATATGAACCACATGTCATTCTCAGGGTCTGAGACACATATCTGTATTCACGTTTTGTAGCTGCGATGTAGATGAATTGTGAATGTGATGATGTGGTGGTCTATAGCAATAGCGGATCAGATATCCATGTATACAGAGTGCCCCAAAAAGTGACGTCCAAAAGGAAAGATTGAGATGCCTCCTGCTAGTACCTATCCGAATCATCGCCATATATGTTCTGCGACCGTATTTAGTTTGCGAAAAAAACATTTTTCGTCGAATGTTTGCAAGAATAAATGCAGTACGAGAAATTAACAGTATTAAGTAATAAATGAGAGAGCAACTAGATGCCTTAGATTTCGATCAAAAGTTGAGAAAATAGGATTGCGAGGATTAGCCACTGACGGGCAGATAAAAAAAGTATTGTAGTCTGCATGACTCACAATTATTTTTCAAAACTCCTAAGAGGGAAGTACACACAGAAAATAGATAAATGACTAAACACCTATGCTACGGGAAAGCTCGAAAGAAAATGTTTAAAATGCGTACGACATAGGCGGGTCGGTTTAACGGGTTGCGAATAATTTCTTTGAACTCATCAAGACCAAACGGGTCCATATTAGCATCAACAAGTCTATATATCTACACATCCATATACGTACATGGATTGTAGACAGGCGCGGCTATACCCTACTTCCTTTCCGTACCGATGATAATCATGCAATTCGATAGGTTAATTATGGTCGGAGGAGGGCAAAAACTTCTTTCTCAGCTCTCGCAGGAAAAACATCACGAGAGGGACATAGGCGCGGTAGTAGAATGGAAGAGAGCGCTACGAAGATAGATACAGCGATGAAGCGTCCATGTAAAGCGATTCGTCGACTTTTCTCTCGTTGCCAGTGAGCTCAATCTGCTATATACAATTGCCATTACCACTATGAAACGGAGAAGCTGAAGTTCATGCTCTCCTCTCTCTCTCTTTCTACACACACACAAACACAGACACACATGCACACGCACACACGCACGCACGCGCGCGCGCACACACACACACACGCACACACACACACACAAACACTCACGAAATAGACTCGCTCCTTTTCCTTTACTTTTCTCTCATTTTTTGCATCTTACGCGACTAAGTACAAATGTGTATGTGCCGCGTACATTATCAAAGCGAAATAATGTTGGTTGTGCCCGCTCCAGCCGAATCTAGCGCACTCTCACATCGTTGTATCGGTGGCGCGTGGCTCAAAAGGAGCTAAGGACTGTCGTTTTGCATGGAAGACATGCCCGTTTGGGGGCTAGAGCTTGGATGTACTCGACGGTGTGTCTGCTGTCTGAATGGGGGGGGGGGCGCGCGCGTGTGTGTGTGTGTGTGTGTGTGTAGATACACAAACAAGACACGCCCGTGTGTAGATGAATAGGATGCAAAAAGGGCTAACGGCTACGTAGTTTTTGTTGGATTCTATCTGGAGATCCGCAGTAACCGCAGAGTTCAGTAGCAGTAGCTATGGGGGCCTACCACACCCGCCAATGAATCTTGG
>OX632356.1:14096935-14182099 GCA_951751655.1 Ophion costatus | reverse complement strand
CCTATCTATGCTTGAGGTGCGGGCAGTGCAGCCAGATCGCGCTCGAAAGTTACCCTCTCTCTAGTCCCTCGCGCGCCCATCACACAATCATAGTAGCGCGTGTCCGTGAGCGAGCGACGCTCGGACATCTTCGGAAAGAGCCGAGTGCCGTCGAACTATCCCGACCGCGCCTTCGGCAGCTACACCAACACATAGACACGCTGAGCACGTTCATGTGCGGCCAAGCCGAACGAACTGAACGAAGGCTTCGAGGGAAAAAGCAATCCGAGCACGGCCCGCGCGTGACGTCACGCGACGGCACGCGCGAGACTTTTAGATGATTTCAATGCTTATTTAGCTCTTGATTCTCTGCGTTATCAATGTATACCAAAAATGTATCGCACACTCTGATCGCTTATTTTTTTAGTTTATACGTTAATTTAAATATAATAATAAATCTAAATTACAACTTATTTCTCTTCTAAAAAATTGTTTACGCTTTACTCACACCCGTCCTTATGCCAAATAAATTATAATTCATAAAAGTAAGCGGAAATATATTTATCTCCGTATTATTATGTTAATTCTCATACTTTCATCAAGGGATAAAGCATTATCCGCAAAAACAAACCAATCATCCATTCGACCGCGAATCGTCAGTACCAGAAAGTGCACAAATTCTACAAGCGATGAGATGGTCCTGTCGGTAGCGTTCCTGGCTTCGGTTCGCAGGGGCGCGGGATCGATCCCGCGCTCGGTGCTTTTTTTTGTAATTACTATTACTATTAATTCTTATTTGATTAGTTATGTTTATCAGTTATCATTATTATTTTAATTAGTTATCTTTTCGTGTCGAAAAATTTATTGCGCACTCCGACCGCTTATTTTATTAGTTTGTACGTTCATTTAAATGTAATAATAAATCTAAATTACAACTTATTTATCTTCTAAAAAATTGTTTGCGCTCTGTTGACACCCGTCCCTATGCCAAATAAATTGTAATTCATAAAAGTAAGCGGAAATATATTGATATTCGTATTATTATGTTCATTCTCATATACTTTCATCAAGCGATAAAGCATTATTCCCAAAAACAAGCCATTCATCTATCCGGCCGCGAATCGGTAGTGCCAGAAAGTGCACATATTCTACAAGCGATGAGATGGTCCCGTCGGTAGCGTTCCTGGCTTCAGTTCGCGGGGGCGCGGGATCGTTCCGCGCTCAGTGCTTTTTTTTTTTTTTTTAATTACTATTACTATTAATTCTTATTTGATTAGTTATGTTTATTAGTTATCATTATTATTTTAATTAGTTATCTTTTCGTGTCGAAAAATTTATTGCGCACTCCGACCGCTTATTTTATTAGTTTATACGTTCATTTAAATGTAATAATAAATCTAAATTACAACTTATTTATCTTTTAAAAAATTGTTTGCGCTTTACTCATACCCGTCCCTATGCCAAATAAATTGTAATTCATAAAAGTAAGCGGAAATATATTTATATTCGTATTATTATGTTCATTCTCATATACTTTCATCAAGCGATGAAGCATTATTCCCAAAAACAAGCCATTCATCTATCCGGCCGCGAATCGGTAGTGCCAGAAAGTGCATTTTTAACACAAGCGATAAGATGGTCCCGTTGGTAGCGTTCGTGGCTTCGGTCCGCAGGGCCGCCGGATCGTCCCCCGCGCTCAATACTTTTCTGTTTTTTTTTTAAATTATTAATTTCTTTTTGTATGGGGCCAATTGTTTATTCGTGAAACATGCCCAGTGAAAGAACATTATTCTGAAAATAGGCTGAAATAGCTCATGATGTTTTACGACTTTTATGAATTACAATTTATTTGGCATAGGGACGGGTATGAGTAAAGCGCAAACAATTTTTTAGAAGATAAATAAGTTGTAATTTAGATTTATTATTACATTTAAATGAACGTACAAACTAATAAAATAAGCGGTCGGAGTGCGCAATAAATTTTTCGACACGAAAAGATAACTAATTAAAATAATAATGATAACTAATAAACATAACTAATCAAATAAGAATTAATAGTAATAGTAATTAAAAAAAAAAAAAAAAGCACTGAGCGCGGAACGATCCCGCGCCCCTGCGAACTGAAGCCAGGAACGCTACCGACGGGACCATCTCATCGCTTGTAGAATATGTGCACTTTCTGGCACTACCGATTCGCGGCCGGATAGATGAATGGCTTGTTTTTGGGAATAATGCTTTATCGCTTGATGAAAGTATATGAGAATGAACATAATAATACGAATATCAATATATTTCCGCTTACTTTTATGAATTACAATTTATTTGGCATAGGGACGGGTATGAGTAAAGCGCAAACAATTTTTTAGAAGATAAATAAGTTGTAATTTAGATTTATTATTACATTTAAATGAACGTACAAACTAATAAAATAAGCGGTCGGAGTGCGCAATAAATTTTTCGACACGAAAAGATAACTAATTAAAATAATAATGATAACTAATAAACATAACTAATCAAATAAGAATTAATAGTAATAGTAATTAAAAAAAAAAAAAAGCACCGAGCGCGGGATCGATCCCGCGCCCCTGCGAACCGAAGCCAGGAACGCTACCGACAGGACCATCTCATTGCTTGTAGAATTTGTGCACTTTCTGGTACTGACGATTCGCGGTCGAATGGATGATTGGTTTGTTTTTGCGGATAATGCTTTATCCCTTGATGAAAGTATGAGAATTAACATAATAATACGGAGATAAATATATTTCCGCTTACTTTTATGAATTATAATTTATTTGGCATAAGGACGGGTGTGAGTAAAGCGTAAACAATTTTTTAGAAGAGAAATAAGTTGTAATTTAGATTTATTATTATATTTAAATTAACGTATAAACTAAAAAAATAAGCGATCAGAGTGTGCGATACATTTTTGGTATACATTAATAACGCAGAGAATCAAGAGCTAAATAAGCATTGAAATCATCTAAAAGTCTCGCGCGTGCCGTCGCGTGACGTCACGCGCGGGCCGTGCTCGGATTGCTTTTTCCCTCGAAGCCTTCGTTCAGTTCGTTCGGCTTGGCCGCACATGAACGTGCTCAGCGTGTCTATGTGTTGGTGTAGCTGCCGAAGGCGTGGTCGGGATAGTTCGACGGCACTCGGCTCTTTCCGAAGTGTCCGAGCGTCGCTCGCTCACGGACACGCGCTACTATGATTGTGTGATGGGCGCGCGAGGGACTAGAGAGAGGGTAACTTTCGAGCGCGATCTGGCTGCACTGGGTGCGGGTGCACGGGACATATAGAGGGTGTAAGCTCTGTAAAAAATTTAAAACCAACAGCATCGTATAGGCATTGGATGTTACTATACGCTGTGATCAAAACTTTTGGCTCATACGTGTACCTACAGAACTCCCTTAAGATATGCCAAGACTGCTGTAACACGACAGCTTTTGTCCTGCCAGTTACGATGGTGTGTTTTTGTTTTGCTTCGTCATCCCGCACACGTGACAGTCTCCAATTTCATGTCGCTATGAATGACATGAATCGCTGCTCTCAATATGGATGCATCGACAGAACCACACTGTAAAAAATTAGCATGCCGTCGTTGTATTGAAGCAACACTCAACACGCCTATATCGTGTGCAGGACCTGGTCACTGCATTGAAACAATTTCTTTTGCTTATTTTTTCGTGTTGAAGCAACACGCGCTGTAGCATTCTTGGTTATAATATGCTTTTAACACGTTACTGCAGAACACGCTTAATTTAACACACATGAACCGTATCGAATCAGCCCATTTTCCCCTGAACAACACCCTTGATGCAGGTACACGCGACTCGAACTATATACATCGCATCACACGAAGCGTCGTAAAACAACGCACCTGCGCGCGTTTACCACAAACAACTCACTTGCACGCGTGTACTACAAACACACGCGCCCAGTGAGCTCATTGACAATATGGCGGCTTTATAACCTCGTTACCATACAAACGGACGTGCGAAAGAGTTTTTTTTAAGTGTGGTATTTTAAAAGCGAGTCACATAAGTTTTTGCTGCACCACATCGTGAAACATCACAAACATGAAAGTCGTTTGAAAGTTAAATGCGCTGAGGACGTGCGCGGTGGAGTGTTTAAAAATTGGAAAACCTACAAATGACACGTGGCCCGGAAACATCCCGACGCCGAGATTGCAAGCGAAACGCCATTCATTTAACACAATGAAATACGTTTGAAGAAAATGGTGAATAAATATAAAAATATGATTTATATCAACCCATATCAGTAGCATCGTTGTGCTATAGTGTATGTATAATCTGAGTTTGGGTTCTCCCCTCTCTTCTCACAGTAAAATATGGAACATGTTGATGCTTATAGGGGCATATATACCACCACGTGACCGTTTGGAACGGTGCAGTGCCCAATTTTTTATTCAGATCTGGGAAAACTGCAATGTTAGACACACAACTATCAATAGTATCATCGATGGTGTCTGCAGTTCATGGCAGAATTTTTCAGAAATTATAGTGGTAATTCTAACTCTATCATGGGTTGTTATATTCACTGCTTAACGAGTTTTTGCAAGAATAATTTTTGCGAACATTGGTGGTGTAGTAGAAGAGGGACATTTGTCTTATTATTATCCCATGCATAGAAATACAGAGCATATTGGTTTTATACAAACGTTGAATATAAGAATACTCTAATTTGTTACTGTGCATAGTCAGTATCTGCTAACGTATTCTTTGCATAGACTGGCTATACAGAGTAATCCCTTGCATATAGGCGTTACAGAGAGTAATTCCTTCTAATAACTGGTTACGCTAGAGAATTCCTTGTGCAGACTGGTTACGCAGAGTAATTGCTTGCATAGACTGGTTACGTCAAAATAATTCTTTGTTTAGGCTAGCCAGTCAACGCAAATAATTATTATACAGCAGCCAGTCTATGCACAGGACTATTTTAACGTCACTGGAGTTCGCAAGGAATTATTCTAGCATAAGCAGTCTGTGCAAAGAATTATTCTAACAAAAGCAGTGTATGCAATACGTTACTCTGCGTAACGACACAGAGTAAATTCTTGCGAAGACTGGTGACGTTAGAATAATTCTTTGCATGAATTGGTTGCGCTAGAATAATTCCTTGCATAGACTGGTTACACTTAAATAACTCCTTGCGTAGACTGGTTCAGTCTCCGCAAGGAATACCGTTTACAAGATCGAGTTACACAGAATTAACACTTACCCTTGTGTTATATTTATTACTTGCATAGGAAGACTCATCGATTCTTGGTATAATAATTTTTTTATGACGAATCGTCATACATTATATGATAACCAACCTAATAATAAAACTTTGTCTCAACTTAGGTTTTTCCTTTGTGTATTGAATATGTAATTTTGCGTCTCTAATAAAACATCTTTCACTTTTTATTATCGGAAGAACTAAACGAAAAAGCCGACGCAGAAATGAAACATCTACATAGGGATGTTCCGTACAGTGGCCGTCTCCTTTGAATGAGAACTGCATGACGAGCGGGAAAACACCAATATTTTCATCAATTTATGGTCAAACTTAACCACCAAGGTAAAAAAAACAATCACGCGTCTTTTTATTGTTGAGGAAGTATGTACCATACAATCGGCATTATTATCTGATATAAATTCGTAGAATGTAGAAATGTTCTTATATGCATATTTACAGCAATTGAGTTGAACGGCGTATTTGGTGTCGACCAAGCGGGTCTCACCATGAATCGTGACTTGCCCAGCCGAATCCGAAATTGCTGTGGCATACTTGGTAGCTGACGACACGATTAAACTAAAGATTATAAACTAAAGAGGAGCCAGCAGCTTACAAAATACTACCAATCTCCATGGCCAGCTATTTCACGTAGGACGCGGCGTATCCTCCAGCTTATTTAAATATTTTAGAATATTTTGAATTTAAATTAGTACGACCCTTTCAGCAGTACACTTGGTAGTGGAAAAATTCGTACGCAACGTCGAACAAAAATTCGATTCTTCAACGTAATAAAAAAAAGGAATATAGTGATTCCATCTTCGTTCGGGAGTATATTTCTTAACTTCCCGGTTCTATTGCATTGCTTTTTAATTTTACCATCCATTATTCTTTTTTCTCTATTCATTATTTCATTCATAATTTTATATGGGCATATCAGTAGTTTTTATTTTTAAGTTTTGCTGTTCAGTGCGACGTAAAAATTATATTTATCAGTTAATCTGTTCGAAAAATATATACTGTTACTGAAAACCCGGATTTATTAGTACATTCAATTATTTGAATAATGTACCCACTCACCTAACAGCAAATGCGGGTGCATATGAGACTTCTCGTGTTGCCTACCTGTGTGTTGTGTGTGTATGTGTGTGTGTCTGTGTGCGTGCGTCCGTGTGAGTGCGTGCGTGCGTATGTGTGTGATAAATTGTAAAACGCAAAGTGGAAGATATACGTCACCGCGGGCCTTACGTTTTCAGTCCTCTCGTTCGATGAAACCGCGTGTATACTGTTCCTTCTCTTTATAAGAAAACAGCAAGTAGTCAATAGCCTAATGGTAGCGTGCGTCCGTTGTAGGTAGCAGTCGGAAAAAGGTTGGGTAAGTTCTTGAAACAAATTCCTGCAAATAAATGTTATTGTCACTACCTAGCCAAGGCTAGGTAGTGACAACTTTCTAGTAGTGACAACTTTCAGGACAACTGAAAACCGTCAAATATGATAACACGTCATGGAAAGAGACCATCAATAACGAGAAGTGCTTTTTTATGTTTTAAAATACGTGATGCCATATATGTTATTACGGAGTGAGGTGCAGTCAGAATTTTCAAAAAATCGTTTTTTCTTATATTTTCTTAAAGTATGATGTTTCGAAAATATTCCCTGAAAATTTCAAGTTAATCCGATGAATAGTTTCCGGGATATCCCACAATTAGTGAAGGGGCGTTGGGTCCGCATGGCAGGTAGCGGACGACAGCTGTAAGCAACCGGTTTCCACCCCCCCCCCTATTTTTAACGATAATTCCCGGGAAGGCAGAATACTTAGAAGACAACAAATTGATATGTTGGAAGCTTCCACATCGGCAGAAGCCCTATTGTATGGGCCAGGAATTGATGATTCGATGTGAGTAATTTTTTAATTAGTATTTCTATACACAAATCAAGTGTAAAATTGGAAAACTCTTTGAGACATTTTCAAAAATGTATTACTCAAAAACTATGAACTTTAGAAAAATTTTATAAAGAATACTGTCGTTTTAAAATTGCCCAACATGTTAAAAAAATAATAATTCATCCCGAAAAACTTTAATTTTTTGAAAAATTGTTCTAACGATTGGCTATAAACAATTGGATGCTCGACTTTTCGGCAAAAAATTGTGATATTCGGATTTAACGGATCAAAATAGATCAAAAAAGTTTAACTTCGTCCATCGAGCTCAAAATTTTACGAACATGTAATACCGTATCCACATCGCAAAACTTTAAACGCGTTTTTCTCGCAACTATGTTTTTCAAGTCGGTGACTACTATCATTAAAAAACTAGTCCTTAATCGGAGAATTTTCATTTTTGTTGAAAATTTCTTTTTTTTTCAACAATAAAATAGCGAGTTTTTGGTCGAAAATCCAAAGTTATCTGTCGGAAGCCGCCATTATATAATTTTTGAAAAAACAAATAAGCTTCAATTAAGGACTAGATTTATTATTTGACTAATGTTTTTTTCTATTCTTAATTTCAGATGATCCAGTAAAATTTTATAATGGTCACCGCAAAGCACTACATGCCGAAGGTGGTCCGACAAAAATGGCGATATTTTTATATATAATCAATATTTTTCTTTGAAAATTTATACAAGTCAAGCTGAAATATAACATAAGAAGTCTGTGTAACCACTTTTGTAAAAGAAACTTATATACTATTTTTTTTTAATTATTGAAAATGCTCGTTTTTTCACGCCTCTGACTGCATCTCACTCCTTAATACAAGGCGTCTCCAAGTACGCACAAAAATTTGTGTTCCATCAAAACACGTGGAAACGTGTGGAAAATCAGAAAGAGTAAACTGTATAATTTATGAACATAACACACTTGAAATGGGTAGTTTGAGCATCGAAACATTTTAGACGTGTTGACATCGGCAATAACCGTTTGCACGTTTATCGTGTATCGAAGCAGCGAGCTACCAGCGTGTTGCAACAACACACATAGGATCTGTTGTTACGACAACAACACAGGAGTTGCCGTGTTGACAACAGCGACAAGATTACACACAAGATGCATGTTGAAACACCGCGTTTGTTTTTACAGTGTAGAGAAGATCTTTCAATTGTAAATATGATTTTAAAACGAGAACGTCAGTCTGATCAGTGACTATACAACACGCTAACATTAAACGAAATCACGATGGTGGCCGTAAACCAGGATAGCGAGCCGCCTTTCGACCGTGACATCGGAATCTGGCCACGAAATGCTAGAACCCCAAATGAACAAATCGTCAATATAAATATTTTAAGTTCTGATTTAGATCGAATGTCGTATCCAAACTTTTATATGTACGAAGAACCTATGGATGGCAACCAAACTAGCGATGCGACGCTTACTATGGAACACAGCAGAATCGAGCTCGGAACAACGTCAGTATGTTGCAATACAAAGCCGCACATTCGTAGCGAATTCAGCCCATTCATGAGCTCTCCAAAGCTGAGACAGTAGTGGTTAGTGGGTTCGTACCTTCAGATGGAAGCTAACAAACTAAACTATCTCCGGCAACATCAACCAAATTTAAGAGTGGAATTGAATCCAGAATGGGCGGATGAAATGGCTAACATGGGTAAAAATTCCAACGTTCAAGCAGACGTCGCTGTATTTCTCCCTTCGACGTTTGAAGGCTCTCCGCGAAATATGCGTGAATAGTGTAACGACGCAATGTTCATTATTGCCAAGTGGGGTGCACCTGATTCGTTCGTCTCAATTACTGCGAATCCCAACTGGCCGGGAATTACCGAAACCTTGAAACCTGGAGAATAAACAATAGATCGTCCTGATTTAGTCACACGAGTTTTCAAGTTAAAGTTGAAATCGTTGATGGGTGACCTAACAGTTCATGGTTGGTTTGGAGAAACGGTAGCTTACGTGTACACCATTCAATTTCAAAAGAGAGGCTTTCCGCATGCGCATATCTTGGTGACACTCCGAGCAAAAGAAAAATTTACAACCAGAGAAAGGATTGATCAGATCGCGAGTGCAGAAATCCCACTACAATCAGAAAATCCTCGACTTTTCGCAATCGTCATTAAATGTATCATGGATGAACCATGCGGATTGAATAATCCAACATCTCCTTGCATGAACGGCGGAGAATACGCAAAAAAAAATCCCGAAATTGTTCAACGCAAAGACAGTGCCAATAAAGACGGCTACCCATGTGCGGGTCTACGACGTTCCGAGTACGGCCGACGTTTGGCTGTATCGTGGCAACACGTCGGCTGCCAACGGTCGACGGCCTATGATGAGCCAGCGTTGGCGAAACGTACTAGCCATGGTTGGCTATCAGGCGGCGATGGCTCGGCAGTCGACGATCGAAAGGCGACTATGGCGCAGAGTTGCCGAAACCGTTATTCGATCGTCGCTCCGACGGTACGCTTGATAGTTGGCGCAACGCTGGTCACCACGGTTCATCCGACGCTGGCTAGTCGTCGCCCGGGTGTAGTTGGCCATGTGTGCAGACCCAGAATAAAGCCAACCCTTGGCAGTAAGACGGTGTCGAATAAACAGCCGACGGTCGGGACGCGACTATGGCTTAGAGTTGGCGAAAGTGTTGTTCGAACGTCGCGCCGACGTTACGATCAGTACTTCGCGCAACGTTGGCTACCACGTTTAATCCGACACTGGGTAATCGTCGCACGGGTGTAGGTGACCATTTTTTGTAGACCTAGAGCTCGACCGATGCTTGACCGTAAACAAAGTCCAGTAGACCGTTGGTACCCGACCTCCACCGTTCGAATTTCCTTTTGAGCTTGCCTGAACAGTATTGTGTAGCGCGCAACCTAAACGGTGTGGATATTCCACAGTGGAATTAATTTAACCAATGGCGGATAAAAATAGGTCTTCGTATAATCGCGTAAAAAAGTTTCGTCGTCTCCATAAAGAGGAAAACGAAGTTAACGCTTCTGCCCACCAATCAACTTCTAACAGCTACACGGAGAGAATTTTTAAGTAATTTTTACTGCGAAATCACAGTAACTCGGTGACAAATGTGCAATTCTTCAGGTTTTTAGGAAATAAATTATAAATTTTCATGGAAATGAATCAAAATTTACTTTTGCGTAACAGAAATTTAAAATATTTTCCAGAATGTTTACTGAAATTAATAGTAAAATTTCATGAAACGTAAAGATTACGACAATAAGTTAAAAAAGTGCTAATATAAATGAAATTTTTCAGTGGAACATTGAGAAATTTTCGTGTTTTCCATAAAAATTTAAAAAAGGAAGCCGAAATTTTCCGTGCGTCCACCGGAATTTTACGTTCTTTATAGTAAAATCAGTTAGGGCTACGTCGCCTGACCGTACGCGTGAGCTCTGTGTGCGAGCGTGCGTATACGTGAACGCAAGCTGTGAGAGTGGGCTTATGTATGACGCAGTATGACGAGTACGAACGACGCCGACCCGCGTTGCTTAGCAACAGCGGTACCGCGCATGCGCATTATAGTACGAAACATGGGCCAAGAAAGCCTCGTGGTCTCGTGCAGTCTAACGTGTTCTACGCAGTTGTACGCAAGAAAACAAAGAAACGTGAAAAGAAACTTCGATAAAGGACGTCTACAATGGTACGGAAAGATGATATGCTAAAATAAGTAGCAATCAAGAACACAAATGTTCAGAAATACAGTATATAGAGTATTTATTTAATCATAGGGAATTCATTTTTCGCTAGGGATTTTAGAAATTTCAAGTTTGTCCAGGTTATTTTTACTGTAGAAACTTGGAGGTTTTGAGGCAGCCCATTGTTAAAATAAAATTCATTGAAAGAAATGTAAAAAATTATGCTACTTGCTTAAATTTTTACATGAATGAAAGCAAAATATTAAAAGCTAGTGTCAATATTTGACTATGTGCACATTTGTCACCGGTTTCAAATTTTTTATGTATTTTTTAGGGAGATTTCACCGTAAAAAATACTTAAAAATTCTCTCCGTGTATGTTTCGGGAGCAGACACGATTGATAGTTCCTTTGGGCCTTCTTCACATTTTTGTTACCATTCTAGCGTTTATAACGTTGTAGGACTGAATATATTAATAACGTTGTAAGGCTGAATATATTTATGAAGTTGTAAGACTGAATATATTTATGAAGTTGTAAGACTGAATATATTGATGAAGTTATAAGACTGAATATATTTATAACCTAAGCCAGACATCAATACGTCAATCACTGACAATAAATTTCTATTAATGCTATGTCTTTTCTTTTAAATAGTCAATCTGCTATTCCTTTAAACACCCTCTCGTAAATGTAGTGCCATCGTCGCAAACGACGTAGGGTCGATTGCGCAAACGACGTAGGTTCGATGCCGCAATGGATGTAGGGTCGACGCGGTGATCGACGTAGGATCGATACCGCAGTCAGCGCAGGGCCGACGCAACAATCGGCTTAGGGCCGACGTTGCAATCGACGAAGGGCCAACATCGATTAAATATTGTGGCGCAACGTTTGGGAGGATCGTCGGGCCGACGTTATCATTTGGACGTTTATTGGACCCCAAAACGACGTTGGCGAACAGAGTCGGGCCGACGTCCTAACGTCGGCAAGCGTCGTTGCGCCAACGTAGGCGCGACTTTAAAATCCTACCTGGGTATCTACTGTACCGTTACCGAAAAGGAGACTTTGCATTTGTGAGAGGAGTTCGAATGGACAATCGAAATGTTGTTCCTCACAATTCATACTTAGCTTTCAAGTATGACGCTCACATTAAGGGGGGATTTTCTTTTTTTTCGACAAAAAAATCGATTTTTCGCTGACCGCTGTTTCATATTCTTCAAAGTGTTGAGAATATGTGTGCAAAATTTCAAATTAAAATTCTTAAAAATGGCAAAGTTATAAGCGATTTTATACCTGCGTGTCGACTCGCGGTGGCCGCGCGCTCGTTGTCACACGGCAGGGGTCGGCGCGCCCGGCAGCTGCCCGAATCTGTTGCTCGGCGGACCATGAAAATAACGGGACAGCATACAATAGGCATTTAATTCGATGAAGGACGAGTCCTAACGGTCGTGCGAGATCGAAATATTCGGTGGAGAGTCGCTCAGTCTCGAACGAGAGTTTACTGGTAACAGACGTATATATCATGGATCGAAAACAGGGAAGTGATACTCATAGTCGTGCTGCTAGACCGAAACAAGGAAATTTGTTGGGAATATTTACACCCGAGAAACGGAAACGACGTTTGCAAGTACGTCGGCCCAGAAACTTTCGACAGCGGAAGACAAAGAAATAATTACGGACCCGGGTCATGGATATCGCATTATCGCGTTTCTATCGGTTTTCTCTGCAATCTCGCAACTCGTAATATGTCAGGAATGCAAAGGACCGATCAAATTTGACGAATCCAGTTCTCGCGGCTTGGGTTTTAAAATAGTTGTGCAGTGCAAGTGTCGTGTGCAATATATTAATTCCTGTCCTCTCGTCGATGACAAATCGTGTGAGATAAACCGGAGAATGGTTTTTGTGATGAGACTATTGGGAGTAGGCAGAGAGGGTATAAATTTATTTTGTGGCTTGATGGATATATCCCAAGGTTTCAGCACAACCTTGTACTATGCCTCCTTGGAGAACATTTACAGTGGAGCCAAAGCTGTATGGGAGCTGTGTGCGAAAAAGGCAGTGAAAGAAGAGAAAGCGAAGAATGCTGAGCACGGAAATCCAGAGACAGATATTTCTCTGTCGGGAGACGGAACATGGAAAAAAGCGAGGATATAGTTCCTTGTTTGGAATCACGACACTCATCGGCAAATATTCAAGCAAAGTGGTTGACCTTGTCGTGAAATCGTCTTACTGTCACGCTTGTAAATGGTGGCAATCAAAATCCGGTACCGAAGAATACGACGATTGGTTCGAAGAACACAGCAGTGAATGTACGGCAAATCACGATGGGTCAGCTGGAAAGATGGAAGTTGACGCGATCAAAGACATGTTCCGACGATCTTGGGAAATGCATGAAGTACGGTACGCGAAATACATCGGCGATGGCGACACGAAAACATTCAAAGCCTTGTTGGAAGACAAACCTTACGGCGATGATTTGATCGTGAAGAAAAAGGAATGCGTCGGGCACGTTGAGAAGCGTATGGGCTCGCGACTGAGAAATGTCAAAAAAACGAAAAAACTTGGAGGAAAAGGAAAATTAACCGATAAATTGATAAAAGAATTAACAATTTTCTACGGTTTGGCTATCAGAAGACATCGAGACTCTGTTGATGAGATGTACAATGCTGTGTGGGCAACGTTCTACCACAAGATCTCGAAGAATGAAAATCCTCAGCATATGTACTGTCCCGCGGGGTCACAAAGCTGGTGCAAATGGCGCATTGCCGAAGCTGAAAAAACTCTGGACGAATTTGATCACGAAGCTCCACTGCATGAAGACGTCGCGAATGCTATTAAGCCGATTTACATTGATTTGTCATCGAGAGACTTGCTGGAAGGGTGTTTAGGTGGCGATACTCAAAACAACAACGAAAGCTTCAACGCAACCGTTTGGCGATTCGCACCTAAGCACCTTCACTGTGGCGCGAAAACGATCGACATCGCGGCTTATTTGGCCGCAGGGATTTTTAACGAAGGCTTTACAGCAGTCCTTAAAACAATTACGACGATTGGAATCGTCGTTGGCCAGCAAGCATCAATATTCGTCGATGCGCGAGATAAGCAGCGGATAGAGAGGTCAACGAGACGCAGCCTCGAAGCAACGAAAGAGGCTCGAACAAGACGCAGAAGCGAAACTGCTTCACTGAATGAGTTGTTCGAAGCCGAGGAAGGCATCCTGTATGGCCCTGGCATAGCAGATTATATTAAAAATACTGTAAGTACTCGATATGTCCCATAAACTGTACTCACAACTTTAAACGCGTTTTTCTCGAAACAGCTCTTTCACAACTGGTGTGCACGATTTCTCAAAAACTATTCAACCGATTGCCTTCAAATTTGGACAGAATGCTCAGCTGACATCCTTTTATCGTTTGATGAAGCAAAAAAGCAATACGTTTAATAGTTTTTCATTTATAACAAAAAATCGATCAATTTTTTTCGAAAAATCGATACTTCAAGTTCAAAACGTCACCAAATCGTCAATTTTTTTTCCCCCTTCATCGAACGATAGCTATATGTGTCTAAAGTAAAATGCTTTTTGGGTTTTTGTTGCAGGATGAACGTGAAGGCTGTATTCGTGCACACCATCAAAAAAGGACCATCGCGCGTCGAGGGGGGTGGGAGGCGGATTTTTTGATGAAATTGTTTAAAAATTTTTTTGTATGTAGTAAACAGATCAATAAAACTATATGCCAAGTTTCACAAGTTTTCCGTTGTATACTTTCTTCACAAAAAAATTTCCAAAAAGCGGTAAATTTTGCGAAAAAAAAGACAATCCCCCCTTAATGTAGAAGTTTGTACATCGTTATGGGCCAAATTTGATTGCGCAAATATTTTGATTACAGCAGGTGATCAATGGGAGCTTCGTCACAACGAGATTCAGAATTCCATCGATGCTCGATACATCAGTGCTCCTGAAGCAGTGTGTCGTTTGCTGGAACTTCCAATGCGCTATCGCTCACATAAACTTATGAGACTTTCCATTCATCTTCTCAATCAACAGCGAACCATGTTTGAACCGGGACGTGCGGGAGAAGCTTTGCTGGCAGCTCAAATAGGACGAACAAAACTGGAATTATTGTTTGAGGTCAGAAGAAATGATGTTAATGTACGAAATTTGCTCTATGTTGACATCCCGCTTCACTACGTGGAAAGAAACCTGCAGAAACGACAGCGAGGTGGAAAAAAACTGCCGGTTGTAGGTATACAGAGAGTTCAAGAGATGAAGAACGGTTTTATCTTCGGCTACTTGTTTCATTTTCCTGGAGCCACACGTTTTCAAGCAAATAGAACTATCAATGGAGCTATTTGCAACACGTTTAAACAAGCAGAATTTCAACGTGTAATCTTGGACTCCGATGACGATGGGAGACGTTGCCTTACTGCAGCTGCAACTTATCAGATGACAAAGCAATTGCGGGGGACATTGGCTGTTGCTTTTGTCAGCCGTGAAGTCCACTTGAATTGTGGAATACATTCAAAGAGGACATGTGTGTTGATCATAGACGACAAAGCGATGAAACAAAAGCCACAAACACAGCTCTACGTGACATTAACGCTACTACCCACGTAGCAATTTTGATAGGGCTCGATGCAGGGCCCGTTGAGGTTGCCTGACTGCCCTGGTAGAGCACTTATAAGGCAGCCTGAAAGGGCCCTGCTAGAAAATGTAACCTTATGTCACATCCCGCGTAGAAATTTTCTTGGGGTTAGCCTGATTCGGAACAGGCCCCGATCGGGGTGTGGTACGGCTAACACCTATTACGGATATCCTGATCTGGTCCCGACCAGGCCGGAAGTATTTGGCCTGAAATCAGGCAATACTAAAATGGCCCTACTGCGGCCGTCCCTGATAAGCCCTACTATGGCTGTCCCTGGTAAGGCCTTACTAGGACTTTCCCTGATAGAGCCCTACTTACTAAGGCTTCCTCTGATAAGGCCATAAACGCGCTTGCCCTATAACTGCCTTAGCATACATAACCACTTTTATTTTTGACGTGGAAACTTCGATTCGACAACATTGTGCTTTGTTTTTCAGTTTCGATGTATTTCTGATTTATATTAAAAAACGGTGATATGGACTTTCACGACAAAAAACTTTATGTAACACGGATGCGTGTTCGAAGATTTCGGCAGCTCCGTAAATGTGAGAGCGCTGATCAGAATAAAGGTGAGTCGTCGTGGAAACAAGGTATGTATAACCTATAACCACGTTTATAGGTGTTCAACATATGTTATTCTCACGCAAATGCTAAATGTACACATATATTTATTATATATATATATACTTTATTTAATTAAATAAAATGATCGGGTACGGATAAATCATATGCATAACGCTTAATAAAGGCCTCAATTGTATGTATATAAGAATCATCAATAGTACGATGTTTATTTTGTAGGAACCGTTATCACAAAATTCTCGAACGCGGAGAACGCAGCTCCGATCCGTTCAAAAGTCTTTGAGCAAGCGATTGGGAAGATGATGAACAATGCCAAGGACTGAGAGGGCAACCGCATGATGAGGAATAAAAATACCACATAAGTGATAACTATATTAGTCGCATGAAAGTAACTACACAGTATTGAAAAATTTATTCCATTTTTCATTTTTCAATTAATTATTTTGTAACTGGTTTTAATAAAATAAATATGTTCAAAATATTTACTAGGATTTAAAATTGATCCGTATGTGCTCTGACTGCGCCAGGGAGATAATAGCCTAATCAGGCAATATTATAATCGCCTGGTTAGGCAACCCGACAGGGGCCTGACTAGGAAGCCTGACAGGAAACCCAATAAGGGCCCGATTCGGTAACCCGATTAGGGCCTGATAGGGCAAGCTGAGAGGGACCTCATCAGACAACCTGGTCAGGCCCATATGTGACACAACGTTACATTTCCTAGGAGGGCCCTTTCAGGCTGCCTCATTATTAGTGCTCTGCCAGGACAGTCAGGCAACCTGAACGGGCCCTGATTTGGGCCCGATCAAAATTTCTACGCGGGATATGGGCCTAAACTGGTTGCCTGTTGAGGCCCTTATCAAGTTGCCTAATCAGGCCCTTATCAGGTTGCTTGGTCAGGTCGCAATCGGATTTCCTGTACTGCCAAAAAAATATGAAATTTAAATAGGATCTTTCTAAATGAAGTAGGTTTTTTCCTTGTCTTATGGGCTACTACGATCTTATTTGCTTCACCTATTCTTTTTGAATATTAAATATATTCCAATAGAATAAATAAGGATTCGATTGGAATAAATCATTATTTGCTTAAAATATACACCGTAAATCCAAGCGTACTATATGCATAATTTAAAAATCCAAACCGAAATGAAACACTTAACTTAGAGTTCTACTAGAATGATTTTGTATCATAATTCGTCATTCCCTGGCAATATGAAATTATTTTTTTCGGAGTAAATATTTCGCCTATATGGAATCGAACCTGGTACCTACCTATCTATAGCTACGCACGGTGCCCTTTTTTGAAAAGATAGTTTATAGAATCCGAAAAACAATAATACATTAATAAATATAAACTTTCTGACAAAAACTTAATCTGATTCCTTTACCTTTGTTTTAAAAAGTGCTAGTTAGCTAGGTACATATATTACATCTCGCCAACAATGCGCACGCTGCCCTTGTGCTACCGAGTGTTTGTAACATCTTGGTTGCAGATATGACATAAGACAGCCAGTGATTTTTTCTAATTATCTGTTCTATCACATAAAGTACACCACCAGTTAATATTATTGTAATATTAAGAGAGTGTTCTCGAATAATATGATACAGATTTTTCAAACGTAACCTTATATATAATTCCGCTTTCTTCGCCTTACAAAGCTGTCGAAATCTTCTAACACGCATCCGAGCTGCATAACGTTTTTTGTCGTGACAGTCCATAACACCTTTTTTAATAGAATTCAGGAATACATCAAAACTACGAAGCTACGATGCTGTCGAATCGCAGTTTCTATGTGGAAAATAACCGGTTATGTACATCTATCGACTGCTGAGGCAGTTATAGGGCAAGCCGATTTATGGCCCTGTCAGGATAAGCCTTAGTAGGGCCTCACCTGAAAAAGCCTGAATAGGGCCTATCAGGAGAAGCCTTACTAGGCCTTATCGGGGAAAGCCTTCGTAAGGCCTTATCATGGAAAGCCTTAGCAGGGCTTATCAGGTACGGCCTTAGTAGGGCCATTTCAGTAACGCCTGATTCCGGGCCTAAATACTTCCGGCCCGACCGGGGCCGGATCAGGATGTCCGTAATAGGTGCTACCCGCATCACACCCCGATCGGAGCCTGATCCTGATCAGGCTAGACCCTAAAAAGTTTCTATGCGGGTTTACGTCATCACGGATTGTTTTGCGAGCGAACTGGCTTACTAACACCTACTAAAAACGCACCAATTGGACAGGTCTACGAACCTATTCAAGAAAACGGAACGATGTGGACCGAATCGAGAGCATGAATCAAAAGTAGCTTGATGTATCCGGCAAAATTATCGGTGCTGTTGATGACGACACAATAGGGCAAAGGTGCTTCTATTTGGATGGATCAGGTGGTTCCGGAAAGACGTACCTTTACAGTACCCTTATGGCATTTATGAGAGGAAGATATTAATGCGTGCTTCTTTTTGCAACAACCGGAATAGCCGCAACCCTGATGAAAGGCGGACGAACAGTACACAGCGGATTTTAAATTCCAGTTCCGCTCCTCGATACTTCCGTTTCATTGATGCATCTTAAATCATCTGAAGCTGAAGTTTTGAGCAGACAGCCCTTATCACAATCGATGAGATAGCAATACTTTCAAAACACGGACTCAGATGCATCAACAAGCTTCTACAAGAAATTTCCGCAAATGAGCTGCCATATTTGCTGACATTATCGAAAGTACACTGACAGAAAAATTCTATCGATAGTAACTAACCATGCGGATTGGATTTTTTTAAATTTCAATTAACTAGATTTTTCGTGAAATCAATTTTTTCCTATTGCATTCCATTATTGGGATGATTTATTTCAAACGTATTGATTGACTCAAATTAAAATCTATTTAATATCTTCCAATAACTAAATATTTTATTTCATCCTAATAAATCTGTGATTCCGTTTCATCTGTGCAAAAGCCAATTTAGTTGAATTCGCTAAATGGATGTATTTGATATTTTTTCATTGAAATTAAATAGAATTTTCATAGAGTCAACCATTTTTCTGTTTGATTGAACTAATGGTCTGTCTTCATTGCAACACTCATATCAAAGGGGTGTGGGGGTAGAGAGGATGGAGAGAGAGGAATTACACACACACACACACACACACACACACACACACACACACACACACACACACACACACACACACACACACACACACACACACACACACACACACACACACACACACACACACACACACACACACACACACACACACACACACACACACACACACACACACACACACACACACACACACACACACACACACACACACACACACACACACACACACACACACACACACACACACACACACACACACACACACACACACACACACACACACACACACACACACACACACACACACACACACACACACACACACACACACACACACACACACACACACACACACACGCACGCACGCACGCACGCACGCACGCACGCACGCACGCACGCACACGCAGAGACACACATAGATTATATTTGAAAAATGTATAGCATGTTATTCGATAAGACTCTCTAGTTATCACAATGATATTAACTAATTGATATAGTAGATGTGGTACAATAAATAATTATAGGAATTCATTTGGCCTCTTATGCCATATCTGCGATTAAGGTCTTACAAGCACTCGGTGGCATAGGGGCAGCGTGCGTAGCTATGAGTAGGAAGGTACTAGTAGGTTCGATTCACATACCCGTGAAAAACGACGCAACCGACCAAACCTCGATTCAGCGTCACGCCAATCACATTCTACCATTGGCCGATGAATGGCAGCACTACCGGTTTAGTGTTGCGCCACGGTAGGAGTGATCTCTTCACACCAACGCTGGGACGTACGGTTGGCAGCCCCGGATCTACAATTTTTCGGAGCCGGGGCAAAAACTGGACATTGGCTCCTACCCCCTCGCCATAACAAATATACTAGGTGCGTTTTACGGGACTGGGAGAAAAAGAACCCTAACAAAATTGCACTCTTTATTACTTATTTGCTAATAATTTTTCCTCATGTGCGACAATAATATAGAATACATACTAAGGTAAATGTTCCAATTATTGAATAGCTAAGGATCTGGGGGATTGAATTCAGTGAGAAAAAATATAAAATAAAGAAAAAAACCATCGCTTTCATGTTCAAATGATACTTTAATGTTTTTACTTTCGAAAAATCACCCTTTAAATTATTTTTAAATGATTTCAAATGAAAAAAAAGAATAACAATGTGAAGCATGCAAATGTCCCAATTATTGAACACTGGAACTGCCTATGTCCCTAATATTGAGCAGGCATGTCCGAGTTATTGAACACTCTCGAGAATTCTTTTTCCGTTCTGAGAATATTATTTTGCGTACAATATTAAGAAATAAAAGCAAAATCAAACACTTAAATAATCTTTTATTAATCATGTAAAAATACAAAAATATATATTTAGTCCCTTTTGACAGGTTTTTGGTTCATTTGCATTTGGTTTATTTTTGCTTTTCAACTCGAACTTTATTTTATTTTTCTTCTCAGCTTCCTCATTTTTATGTTCCGTTTTTATTTGATTTTGTCGCAGCTTTCTTGTTTTTCGACTCCAACTTGTTTTTCGTTTTATTTACCGCTCTGCATATAGTGCGGTTTTTACAACTTCCGCACTATATGCAGAGCGACGTCTTTTTGTCGCCATATTTATGCCGTTTTATTGGGAAAATTTTGTCCCTGAGCGCAAGATTGTCCCGATATTTATCGGAGAGCAAAAAATATTGAACATTACATTCGTATTTTTAGGTTACATTTAGGTTATGTTCCCTTTTTACTTTTCTTTTTATGTTTATTGCACGACAATACAAATAAAAATATATTTGACGATCTTAGAGTTATTATTAAAAGAATAAAGGTAGGTTTATTCAGGAACTTACAGTTTTTGTTTGAATAAATCCGATTCACACGATCTGTCACACGTTAATTGCCTCGATGTTTTGATGGGTTTAATGACGCCATCTTGGAGAGTTCGAGTGTTCAATAATTGGGAGACACGGCATTTTCTATGTCCCAATGATCGAACACCTTTTTTTTTTAAACGATAAGCAGTTATCACGAGACGTCAAATCGCGTCACCGTTGCTGATTAAATAATTTTTTTCTCTATTAATTAAAGCTTTTTTGCACAAGTAAGGTAACATTTCGATAGCTCAAAGTTGCATATATGTAATGAAATTTTTATAAATAAGTAAATGCATGCAGTTTAATGAGAAATAGTAAAAATACAAGATAGTGTTCAATAATTGGGACCTGTTCAATAATTGGGACATTTACGTTAGTTCAAACAACGCAGAAGCCCGACTGTACACACACTTTCAGTCTTTAAGTCTCATCAAATCTCGCTAAGCAATATTGCTACAATTTTACACGCCGTGCTTTTCTTTCCCCGAAAGTATCTATTCCGTCATCAAAGTCAAGAACGTCGCCAACTAATGGGCCAAGGGGGGGCAAGATAGGGAAGGGAGGGTGGGGGAAATACGAATTTGAGACATTTTAGACCCTCATATACATGCTCTCAAATATTTAAGGGGGGGCACCAGCCCCCCCCCCCCCCACCTGCACCCCCTTGGCGACGCCCTTGATCAAAGTCCGTCTCGTAGGCTGTTTTATTTTCGATCGCTAGGATCGCGAGACCAGATAGACGTTCCTGACTCATCGATGAACGCAGATAAGTTTTAATAATTTTCAGTTTGCTGATACTTCGCTCGCAGCTTGCAGATGTCGTCGGCAATGTGCAATATATCCTTAAAGCTATACTGATTTGGGAAAAGCTTCTTGCAAGTTATGTTTGCACAAATGTTGCAACAGGTCGAATGCACTGGTACTCTTGTTTATTCCCATGACAAGTGGAGCTTCCTTTTTAAATACGGCAAGTTCCTGGCAGAAATCAACTGCGTTTAAATCTTTGGAATATTTCCGAGCTAGATCGACTCCATGTTTCTGCAGATCCTCAGTGGACATATTTACAAATGCTTTGCCACTAAGCAGGCGAAATTCTGATTTAGGTTTTTCGTGCTTTCGGCTCTTCTTCGGATCTCTGTTAAAATGTTATCAAATATTCCTTTTATTTCTTTAGACAACCGCTGAGTCGGTGATAGTGTTCTCGATTCATCCTCGCAGATTTCGTCGTGTTGGCTCTTCTTTCTGGAAATGCATTTGCTTGTAAGAAGTGGCTCGACCTCCAACTTTTCTGATGTATGTGCAGCTTCTTGGATCCAATATTCCATCGGTTTCTCTCTCATTTCTTGCAAAAACTCAATAAGGCCCTGCATTAGTGCTACAGAACGTGAAATGGTCATGTCCTCTTTCTGTATTTCGACCATAACTCTATTAATTTCTCGAAGAATATTAGCCCAGATTGTCAAGCTAAGGATAAATTTAAAATCCATAATCGCATGCAGTAGATGACCAGATTCGTATTTAGTTTCTGCCGCAAGAGAGGATTCTTCAATTTCTTCGAGGGCTTTGACGACTTCCGGTATATAATTGAATAGAGCAGTGACAGCCCGTTGTTTGGCCGACCATCTTGACTGACTATTTCCTTTCAAAGTCGTTTTCGTATGTTTTTTTCATTATTTCCCACCGTGTGGTGGATCCGACGAAAAAAATCTTTTGTACAAGTCCGAATAGGCTAACTGGTTCTGAACAAAATGATGCTGAATACACGCCCACAAGATTTAAAGAGTGTGCCAGACATGGTACAAATTCGGCCAGCTCATTCATTCCCGTAATCCTGGCTTGGACTCCTTTATATATGCCGGCCATATTAGATCCGTTGTCGTAAGATTGTCCGCGACATTTTTGTACATCCAAACCATCAGGTACTAGTTTTTCTACAATTTGTAGAGTGATGTTTTCTCCGGTCTTTCCGTCAACTTCTATAAAATCGATGAAACTTTCTTTTATTTCACATTCAGTTCCTGTTATGTTGACATACCGGATCACCTGGCTCATTTGTTCTGTGTGAGATACCTCTGGAGTGCAGTCGAACTTGATGGTGAAATAGTTGGTGTCCTTGATCTCATTGATAACGATACTACGAACTTCTTTTGCCAGTATGTCGATGATTTCATTTTGTATCGTCTTTGACAAATAGGATACCTGTCCTTTTTTTACATGTTCTAAACGGTACTTCAGAGTAGGATTGTGTTTCGCGAGTAGAGTTATCAAATTAAGAAAATATCCTCGACCAGGTTCTGGAAAATTCGCAGTGAGATCAGTCAATGTTTCTTGAGATCCCCGAAAAGATAGACAGTTGGTGGCGAGATACATAACAGCGTCCATTACTACGTATAGAATCTGTCGCCATTTTTCTTTTTCAAAGTGAATCAGTCGCTCAGTTTTGCGATCAATGCCCTGACACGACTTCATTTGCTGCAAACGGGTTTTCTATTTGATAACGCAATCTTTATGCGCTTGTGGTGCTTCGTGCTCAACCAATTTTTCTAAAGCCTTTTTCCAATTGATTTGACCTACTGTACGCAAGGCCGATGTAGAAGCGCTGGCATATAGCTTACAGGCGGTACAATAAATTGCATTTTTTTCTCAGAATAAACCAGCCAGGTTCTTTTAACATTTTCGTTATTTTCCATTCTTTTGAACCACATTGAATGTGTCAAATGCTGACCCTCGCTGGACCTAAGTTCTATGTTATTCGGATGTTTATCATTTATTAAGGCAGCTTGGCTGCTAAAAAGCGATCTTTGTTGATCCGTCATTTTTTCGCGGTCCGGCCATGTACCTGCGTCCATTGGATATGTAACCTCGCCTTTTTAATGGCTACTTTAATGGCTACTCGGCTTTGATAACTCACTCGAAACGAGCTGAACGTTATGTGGCTGCTGATATAAAACCGACGACGAACGATCTAAGGCTTGAAGCTCCGGGTGTTCAGTGACAGTAGTTGAATCATCTTGGATGTACAAATCACAATAATTATTCGAGCTACCTGAAATCGTAGCGTGCAGGAAATCTGTGGACCTTGATGGTGCGCCTGCTTCATAAAGCCATTTTCTCATTTTAGACGCAGATTGATTTTCTTGATCAATTTTATCTCTAGCTATTTTTCTATTTTCAGCCCCGGATAGCTTTTTTCTTGGTGCGCTCATCATTGACTACCTAAAAAGGAGAAATTAATACATTGTAAAGTTGAGAAATATATCTTTAGAGTCCTTAACTGTGCCCGGCTAACGGAGACTAGCTTGCCGTTTGTCACGTTTACGACAGTAAGACCCGAAAAAACTTCAATATTGATATCAAACGCGCAGTTTTTTCACATTATATAGTCTCTTTGCAGTGTGGCATTCTCGCATTGTTGCATACCATCACTTGCACCAATCAAAATCCAATTTAGTGGCCTTAGACAAGAAAAAACAACTAACATTGCAGTACATTAGATAATAATCTATACGATAGTACATTAGATGTAAAATAGTATTCTTACTTACCTATTTATCGCTTTTATCCACTAACAATTATGATTACACGTTCGAAAGAGGGGTCGTTAATAAAAGAAACCAATGTCAACTCTTCGTAAACCTAACCAACCACATATGCATTATACCGACCGTGGCTTGACGTTTGACCTTTCGAGTTTCTTTGGCTTTGTTCGTGCAGCCCGTCTCTTTCTGTTGGTTAGAACAATTTTTTCTGGACAAGCCGGGGATTCCCCTGGCAAAGACATGATACACACTGCGCACGCGCTCAAAAATCAACTTAGGCTGCCTCTCCACCAAAGATGTGAGCTACGGATGAAACCCACCAATAGGATCGCCCTTTGATATGTTTGAAGGGTCAATCGTAAGCTATGAGAATGAAGCGATCCTATTGGTTGGTTTCCCACGCATCCTTAGCTTACATGTTTGGTGGAAAGCCAGTCTAAGGCAGCGTTAAGAAATCGACTTAGGATACATTTCAAAATCAAATAAACAATCGATAGTATAGATACTAAGCGCTCTAGTGAATTTTTTTTCAAACACATGAATTTGGCGCCCCCTGAAATTTTCGCCCGGGGCAGGCACCCCAGTTTGCCCCCCCCCCCCCCCTCTAGATCTGGGGCTGACGGTTGGCCAATAGTAGGCTTACCGAAAGTCCTAACAGTTGGCTGGGTATTGGCCGAACATTGGGCTCGTGAAAAACGACGCTACCGGCCCTACCTCGAGCCAGCGTCGCGCCAATCACATTCTACTACCATTAGCCGATAAACGGCAACACCACCGGTTTAGTGTTGCGCCACGGTAGGAGTGATCTCTTCGGCCCAACGCTGGGATGTACGGTTGGCCAATATTAGGCTTACCGGAAATCCTAACAGTTGGCCGGGGATTGGCCCAGCATTGGGGTAAAGAGATCACGATCATTGGCTGACGGTTGGCGTAATCACCTTGAGGTTTTTTGTGATTATTCTATACACCGTTATCTAGTAGTTGTCAAAGGATTTTTCTTGCTCCCCTAGCCGAAAGTACGCACTTTCCGGTCGCATTTCATGCCGGGAAGAGCATTTTTCGTGGCCGGCTGCCGACCGCTCGCTCTGACAAGATTTTCGCGGCCGGCGATATTTACATATGCACGTTATGCTGTTATCTTGTGGTCGCTCCTGTCAAAGTCGTGTCGTGGTCTCGCGCAGAATTTCGTTCAAGTGTCGGAAAAAAAATGGAAGAATCCTCATCAGAAGGTTCCGCAGAACGTTGATTTGATGTTTATGTTAGTAATGTTGGTTTTATTTCATCTTGATGTTTTCAATGCCCGCCCCGACCAGCAAAACCTCGGCTTCGCCCGGTCTTGCAAATGTCGGGCGGCCATCCCCCCCCCCCCCTTTCGCTCGCCGCCCGGCGAGAACGACAGCTTCATTGCATTTCACGAGATGGCCGGCTGACACCCAACAGATGACAGCTGACAGCACCAATGACAGCATTAATTGCACGGAATTACATACATTAATTAGGCCCGTACTTTCGGCTACGGGATCAAGAAAAATAGTATACAACCCACGGCCCAAAAGTTGGATCTCCTGGCATGTGCGATATGAAGGCCGAGGCGGAGCCGAGGCCTTCATAACGCACATGCCAGGCAATCCAACTTTCGGGCCTAGGGTCGTAATATACTATTTTTTCCGTTACTTAGTTTTTGTTTTATAGGCAAATAATAACTAATTTTTGGCCCAAAAATCACTATTCATGTTCAAACGTCCGCCATTTTGTTATAAATCGATATTTTCAAAATCGGCTATGACAAGTACTAGATAATGGTGTATAGAATAACCACAAAAAATCTCAAGGTAATCGGTTCATTGGTTTTCGAGAAATTTTGGGTACCGATTTTTTTTACGACGCTCCAAGGATCATAGAATATCCTTGTATATTTTCGATATTTTTAAATAAAGAAAATTAAACATATTTTTAATGTATTCACTTTTAGATAATTAAAATCCCTATCCGAAATTTCAAATAGTTTTCCTTGAAAAAATTCACAAAAATCACCTTTTTCCGGCTCCTAGGTATATATCTACCCTTAAATTGTTTACGATAACTTTTGAAAAGTAAGTTATATCGGCAGATGGTTTTGATTTTTGAATATGAACAACTATCTGCCATTATAATTAACTTTTAAAAAGTTGCCGGAGACAATTTAAGTGTAAGAGAATGAGCTAGCGAGAACACAGAATGGACAAGCTAATTGTAAGAACAATGAGATTCTGTGTTCCTGCTGGCTCATTCGCTTACAATTGAATTGTCTACCGCAACTTTTTAAAAGTAAATTAGATCGCCAGATAGTTGTTCATATTGAAAAATCAAAACCATCTGCCGATATAACTTACTTTGCCAAAGTTGTCGTAGACATTTTATTTGTAAGCGAATGAGCCAATGGGAACACAGAATCAGAATCACAGACGCAGAGCTTACGTCATCAATAGATTCTCAAATTCATTGCGCGTCATCTGCCACGCACTCGACTGTCCCATATCACTCTCCGCATCAGTGCTCATCCCTGGCTCTGGCGTGTCCATGGCCCTCTCAACCCGCCGTAAGCCTTGTGAATAATCTTCTACGTAACAAAAAACATAAACATATAAATGTATGTCACTTTTACCGCTCACTTTTATTTTAATCTTTCACAGTGTTTTAGGCAAGGCACTTAAAGAACATTGTCATGAACACTACTTTTATACTCACTGCATTCCGAGATAATTTTTTTTATGTTAAATTTCGAGCGGGCCTCCTGATCGTGCGATTTTTTTCTCATGCATACTTGAGGGGTAGTATGCCGCCAATCGTCCTTTTTTTTAAATTTATACACAGCCACGATGGCGGCAGCAATTCTATCTCTTTTCCAGCGGCATTTCTTTCATCGAACTCGACTACTACGAAACTCGTAGAATCGTTGAGATCGCACATTTTTGTTCCTCTACAGCATAAGAGAAAACAGCAAGGTTATATGAGAATAACTAAATAAATAATATCTATTTCATATTTTGTGGAAAAAATAACTCACGACTTTACTCCAGGTTATTACTTACGCCGTTAAATAAAAAAAGCACAATAAAATTATTTTCACATATAAAAAATGCGCGTATGAAAATCCACGAGGCACCGATGAACCGCACGAGTCGTGAGCACGCGGGAGAAAAACGTTGGCCCGCCAAAATGCCAAATCGCTGGCGTTGCATATATATATATATATATATATATATATATATATATATATGTATATATGTATGGACTATACCGTTCAAAGCCAGTGTTGGGCCAGGATTGGCAATTCGTCAGTTTGCCATACTAAAACTAAGTATTGGCAAAACCACGGTCAAACGATTGGCTCAGACTCAACGCCTGCACTCGCCCCAACAATTGGTCGACGGTCATTAATTAGTACTGGCCCAGCGTTGGCTCTTCGATGGTGTGCCGAGCTTCAATTCGAGACTGGCAAACCCATGATCAACCAATTGACCCACGTTCAGGGCCAACATTGGGACCCGACAGTTGGCAATCGATATTTGGCCCAAGGATGGGTGTTCGTTGGTTTGCCATGCTTCAAATGAGCACTAGCAGAATCATAGCCAAATCATTGGCCCGTATAAAGGACCAACGCTGGGTATTAATGGTTGGTGCTGAATATCGTACCACACGTCGGCCGCATCTTAAGCGCCGGCAAATTTTTCACGGGTAGAGAATGAAACAGTGCGGATACGGATTTTTTCTGTTTCCGATATCTCACAATCAAGGGGTTGAAACTGCCCGTCGATTTTTTAGCCAAGAGTATCGTATAATCAGCTAGCCTTTTGGCATTTCGGTCTAAATTCACGTCAATATATGTTCGTGTTATGATGCAATTGCATATTTGTAACATTCCAGCCCCCCCCCCCTCAACGGGCCCTCTCACAAAAGGCAAACGATCAAAGTTCTTACCGTGAGGCATGGACGGAAATTTGTAGAAATAAAAATGGGTGACAAAGAAAGTACAATCAGTCAAAATAGTCGATACACGTTTGCTCATTTTGGCGGAACGACACCCTTAGGGGCACAACGCACCCTTAAAAACTTTGTTCTTTCTATAGCTCGTGAACGGGTCGAAATAAAAATAAATTTCGAAGGGAAAAAATGTTGTTATTTTCGACTACTAGACGTTCATGGTGATAATGATGAGTACAGCAACAAATGGCGTGTTATTTATTGCAATAATTCGTGAATTACTGGTGAAAAATCACTCTTCAGTTTTCCACTAATATGCCACTGAGAAAACAGTTTATTTATAGTAAAGAAATACATTTAGTTGGCATTTTCATTCAAATATTCATTAGCTATTACATAATTTGTTAGTCATTAAGAAATATTGGTGTTCTCATGACAAAATTTTACAGCCATAGTATTTTTTTGAAAAGAATAATTTGTTTGATCACTTTTATCTCTCTTAACTCAGTAGATGTTTATGGCAATCGAATGACGAGTTGAAGTTGTGATATGATAATATAGTTTAAAGGAGTCGAGAGTTGTTCACAATTAATATATTTAGATTTGGGGCCATTAAGGGCGGGGTGAAGTATTTAAATTTTATTTTTTTCATTTAAAAATTTTTTTTTGAGTGAATGCATAATATATGAAGAATATTGTGTTAAAATTTCAAGTCGATCGGAGTAAAATAGACGAAGTTATGAGTATTTGAGCGTCTATTGCTCCATGCCGGGTTTTATACCTGGGCGGCAGCTGCGCGGCGCGCTATTGTATTTTTCGACCCCGAATAAATTTCTTGATAAACGGGCCTGTTCCGGTCCCGTTATGTATATTCGAGGTATGGTGTATATTAGTATACACATTAGTCTGTACATCAGTTGAAAAGTTGACGATTTGCGAATTAGTAGAGCAGAGGAGCAAGCGGCGCACGACAGTAAAGAAGAAAGAGTTTTGCGTAGACAAACGCAAAAAGATGCTCTCGATCATCTTGATGGAAGCCTTTTGCTCTACGGACCTGTCATCGACGACTTTGAGTGAGTATAAGAAAATTATCGAGTTTTATTTTGAATTTCAAAAAATTCAAAGATAATTGAAAAATCTGAAAAAATTCATACGTATTCAGAAAAATGAACGAATCACGAAAAAAAATTGGGTTGCGGTGAAATTCGTTGACTAATTTTTTTTTCATCATTTTGTTAATAACATTTTGGAATTATTATTATGCAAAATTAATCTTTTGAGTACCTTTAATATGCATGAATTTTCTCAGATTTTTATGCAATCGAGAAGTGTTCTCAAACTTATGTGCAATGAGCGCTAAGCGACCAAACTCTTCTGCGTTTTTCAAACCGTTTTTCTGAGACTTGTCATATTTGAAGTCCGTGTGCACGATAACTCAAAATCTACTGGACCAATCGCTTTGAAATTTTGTACAGTACTTCTTCACATAATTCACCAGGTATTGTCGAGAGCTTTTTTGTTTTTTTTAATCATTACTAATTTTTCAACAACAAATTAGCCGATTTTTTTTAGCGACAATCGGGTTTTTGGCTCTCAAGTGCTACGAAAAATCGAAAAATCGAAGAAAAAAATCCTCCCGTCATTACCTCGAGAAACATCTCCTTTAACAAATGCATGTTGATTTTTTTGTTTCAGATGATTCTGTTGCGAGTTATGGTGCACACCGCAAACCAACTTTTTTCGCGGCGCCTCCGGGGTTTAATTTTCACTCGCTCAATTTTGAATATTTTGCAATGAAAATTTAGGAGAATGTTGCTCAAATGTTACTCTATTATATGTAAATTTTTCAATAAACGAACACTATTCGTTACGCCAAAAAAAATTCTTAAAAACATGCCTTTTGTCGCCAATTAACTTTACCCCGCCCTTAACGTATAGTTGCCGCGACTGTCTTGGGTTCAATGCAAATGAACATGTCACAACAATTAACTGATCTTCATTCCAAACAACTATTTCGGCCGCATTCGAGCTAAGAGTCACACGGTGGATGCGACAACTTCTCCATTTAACACAAATAAGGATTTATCAACCACTAATGAATCTGTATTTAGGATGTAGACCCGGTAGTTATTTGAGATAACAGTCGTACACTTGTTACAAAATGAATATTTGGTAATAATTAAAAAATCTTCAGGCAAATTAAATATAGCCCTGTCAATAGTTAGCAAATAACTGTTAAAAAATCGACGACTCGTCTCAAATAATGATTTGTTAATAGTTAACAAATCTGTACTTAAGATAAGTATCGTACATTTGGCAAGACCATTTACTTTGTACGCTACCATAGGCCTTGGTGGCACAAGGTCTTTCGTGCACAGCCGTGACCTAGATACGACTGAGGTACACTAGATACTGTGTGACCGCATGTCCACTTACTTAGAGGATATCAGTTTGTGACTGTGAAAACGTGAATTCTATTCTCTGCGCCGATGCATCAATTAACGATTTGCTTGTTTTGTGCGATCTGCCAAATCTTTAGAAAACTTTCTAAAGTATATATATATATATATAGAATATTAAATTATGCATTAGAGCAGGGGTGGCCAAGACGTCAACCGTGAGCTCGGTCGACCGCCTATTTTCTATGAGAGTCGTTCCTTGCTCTACGACGTATTGATGCTGCCATCTCTGTTGTCCTCTGATCAATGGACTTGCTACTTGTAGAGGACAAATCGTTGGACAGCGATTTGTCCTCTAGAAGTAGCAAGGAACAACTCTCATTTTCTATGAGAGTTGTTCCTTGTAATGCCTACTAGCACTATAGTGCTACATCGATTCAACTGCACATTCTTCTGCCGACAATCAATGAATGACTTTGTCCAAATCTTAATTTGGTAACTAGACCCGAATTCTGTTTTGTGCGAATATCAAATATCGTTTACCCAACTATCCTTCACATCTGAGACAACTTTTCCACTGTTCTCATTGAATATACGCCTCAGTTATAGGAAACAGGTATTTATAGTATATCAATACGAAGCATTGGATTAGACCGCCTGTATATCTATTGGTTGTTAAGAACGGGTATGTTCTATTAAAGTACCCGTTTCTAAACTATTACCAAATCTTTATTTGTGACAATTCAGAGGCTCAAATGAATTCATTAACTGCCCAACTTTACCATTTGTTAATAGTTAACAAATCCTGGTACATAGAAATATATTATTTTCTCAGTGTGGGCACAGATAAGGCTCGCAATCACGGACTGACTTCGTGCTTTGGGAAGCAGCTGGATTACAATTGTATATTTACGAAGAAATTCTCCCCCGCCACGTACTACCTTCGAAGACATCATAATCGGAAAAATGTTCTCACGCTTACTTATTTAGGAATTTAGGAATGAATTTCATTTGGTGAAAGAAAATCCAAACCAGTTTCGACTTCCATTTTCATAGGTTGATCCATCGCTTAAATGATCATGTTTTCTAGATTCTTACTGAACTGTTTTTCCTGTTCGGTGATTGGAGTGCGAGGCAAATTCATAGCACTTATCGCTATGAATAGAAGTTGAATAACATTCACCGGATTAACGTACATTTTTATTCGTATTTGGAACTCAAAATGTATGGCTGGCTTCTCCGTCGTAACTGCAGCAATAATGATCGTTGCTGAATTTATATGACTTGAAACCCAATCGATAAGTACACACGAAAAAAATAACGACGACACACGCTATTACCAGAACTGCTATTAATCTTTAATAAGGTGATTTCAAGGTAATCATGGGGTAGTCGCTCTTTGCACGGTAGTCGCTCTTTGCGGAGATTTTTTTTTTTTTCGTTTATTGGTTCTGCTGTTCATGAAATTAAAGTTAAAGATAAAAATTAAATTATGCTGCGTTATAAGCTGATAAAAATGTTTGCATCATTCTGTTCATGAGTTGCAGCAGGAACCCAAAAACGCTGTAACCTTTGCAGATAATTCCTTCGATACGGTGAGCGGAGTGGAATTTCTTCGTAAATATACAACTGTAATCCAGTTGCTTCCCGAAGCACGAAGTCAGTCCGTGATTGCGAGCCTTGCCTGTGTCCGGATTAGTGGGAAACTGAAGAGTGATTTTTCACAAGTAATTCACGAATTATTGCAATAAACAACACGCCATTTGTTACTGTACTTATCATTATGATCATGAACGTCTACTAGTCGAAGAATACAACATTTTTTCCCTCCGAACTTTATTTTGATTTCGGCCTGTTCTCGAGCTATAGAAAGAACAAAGTTTTTAAGATTGCGTTGACCCCTTAAGAGTGTACATTCCGCCAAAACGGGAAAATGTGTATCGACTACTTTGACTGATTCTACTCTCTTTGTAACCCATTTTTATTTCTACAAATTTTCGTCCATGCCGCACGGTAAGAACTTTGAATGTTTGCCTTTCGAGAGTGGCTCCGTTTCGGGGGGGGGGGGGGGGGGCTGGAATGATACAAATATGCAATTGTGTCATAACACGAAGATATATTGACGTGAATTTAGACCGAAATGCCAAAAGGCTAGCTGATTATACGACGCTTTTGACTAAGAAATAGACGGGCAGTTTGGAACCCTTGATTGTGAGATATCGGAAAAAGAAAAAAATCTGTATCCGCACTTTTCCATTCTCTACATGTATGCAAATTTACATCCAAATCGATTAAAAATTCTCGGAGATACGGTTGAAAAAATTAAATTTTTGCAATAAACAATATGAAATTTGTTACTATCTGAATCGTTCTCATCTCCAATGTATAGTACACGAAAAAAGAAACATTGTTGCAATTTGAAGTTTTGTCATATCTCGTACCGTTAAAACGTTATCGACGAAAAACGAAAAACACCCCAATTTTCGGGGGTGCGTTTCAACTCGTAAAAATCAGGTTCCGCCGATATAAAAAAATACGTGCCGCCTATTCTTACTCATTCTATAAGTATGCTAAATTGAATCGAAATCGGAGACATCAACTTCGCAACGTTTCCTTGTCAGAAGATCCCAACGATACATTACATTTTCCAACAGAATTTCTTAATAAGCAAACTCCATCGGGTATGCCATCACATGTGTTGCTGTTGAAGGAAGACGCCATCATAACGCTGGTGCGAAACTTGAACCCAAAGACAGGATTATGCAATGGCACACATATGATTGCCACAGGACTTCACCGAAACTGAATCAAGGCAGAGATTATTTCCAAATGAAATCGAGCTGAAGTACTTCTTATCCCACGAACCGATTTGGCTCTATCAGGCACTTACATGTCATTCATCCTACGACGACGACAATTTGCGGTGACTCCAGCCTATACGATGAAGATCAACAAAGCACAAGGCCACACATTCTACTATGTAGGCATCGATTGAAATCGTGGTGTTTTCTCACATGGAGAACTTCACGTGACCTTATCGCAATCAGGTGAAGGTGAATATTTATCAAAATCCTCAACAAAGAGAGCTGCTGAATGATGGAAGACACTCTACAAGGAATGTGGTTTTCCATGAAATTTTTCATATCTAACCACTAAAAGATACCTGATTTTTGCTTAGAATAAAATGAATTATTGTAGTAACCAAAGAATATGTATAAACTTAAGCCCAGAATATGTATGAACTATAGCCCAGACCGCCGCAACCACATGCTGCTCAAAGAGCGTCGTGAGGAGTCGCACAGCGACCCCGGAACAACTTCGTAACTATATAGTTGAGCGTCACGATATTCCGATGCAACTGTACTTACACATCCATTTATCAGTACAAAAAGTTCCGAAGCGCTTTGGCGTTAAGCGTAATGTAAAATTGAGAGATGGATATTCCAGGGGGACAAGGCGGCAAAAGTAGACTACATCCTACATCGCATATAACGTCAGGCCAACTATTCGAGACGTTCTTATACAGATACGTGAGCAAATTTAATATAACATCAACATATATGGGTGTGTGTGGATCTATGTGAGAATACACCTTTTTGCGTGCATATAAGATGTATGAAGTGCACTGGGTAGGCATCAGCGGGCAACAGTATATGCGCTACTACGTACTCGGAGTATACGTTGTACGGGTACTTCTCTCTCAAGAAAATGGTTTTCGCCTCCTCATAGAGGAAGCCCTGCTTTAATGAAAATCATTGGTTTCTCGAGATTTTAACAGGCAAGATATCTTTAGGCACGAAAAAATTCTGATTTCCATGGCTATTTTTTTAAGGAAAGATTTCTTCGCCATTCTCCAGACTGCTTAGAATATGCTTTATTACTACTTTTGGTTGTTACATGGGATTTTTCTATTTTCTATTCATCTTTAAAAATGGCGAAGCTATGACACGGTCTCCCAAACGGGTTGCAGTGAATATTGTCCGATGACGTGGCACGTAGCGACGGTGTTGTCAATGTACAAAAAACTAACGAATATTTTTCTTTCATTAATACCCATACGCAGAAAATGAACCAAGGAAAAGCGAGAAATGTTGAAAGTCGATGAAATCGTATGCTTTGAAACGAAAAAATTGAATTTTCTGAAAAAAGTTTCTTCATTTAGCAATAAAAATACTGTTTTTTTCACTATCAAAAACATTTAAGGCCGTGTTTCAAGGTGCGATAATAAGGTTAGAAAGATTTATACCGAATTTCATGAGAATTGGTTGATTAGTTTTTCTGCTACCCGTCACGACAATTTTGAAAATGCAGTTTAGAAACCTGCATTTAAGTTAAAATTAATTTAATTAATTTTTAAAAATACCACGTAATAGTCAAAGGTAGTAATAAAACATACTCTAAGCTAAAAAATGGCGAACAAATCTTTCCTTTTAAAAGAAAATCATGAAAATCAGCAAATTTTTCCTAGCCGAAAGGTATCTTTCCCTTCTCAAAGGAATTTGTTTCGGCATTATTGAGACCTTTAAAAAACTAAAACTAAAGTTTCTAGGAAATGACTCTGATGTATGCGTGTAGGCATCGGAACTTTATTTGTTTCGTTCATTCTATACACACGCGCACAAAATATACACCTCAATTTCAATACTTACAGAAATAATTTTAGCAACAAAAAAACTACGAACGCACCACTTTTTATTTATACCCGATGATCTTGAATTTAATGATCACCGTTTTTGAAGTTTGCAAAAATAGGAAAATGGCAAGCCGTATAATACTACGGTCGATTTTCGACCACAAAAAAACAACTTTTATAGTCTGTTATTAACCCTTTATATCACCGTGCGACAGTTCTGTAACAAACTTGAATCTTTTTATAACTCAATGTCGCACGACAGCTAAAAATCATTATATGGTTTTGCAAGGCATTTCGTGCAAAGTAGATGGCGTTAGTTCGATCGAAATGTATTTCATGTTCACGGATCGCGAGGTTGAAAAATTCGAGTGTGCGTAAAGTTTGCGAACTTCGAAAAAGAATCAAACCGACAAATAGTGTGTGAAAAATATGGCGTGGCTGTGTGCTACAACAAGCAAAACGACTGCTTGAATGCATTCCATACATCATAAAGGAATGTTACGACTCAATATGACATCTTTGCCACACTCCAATTGCTGCTTTATAACCAGCCCGCGCATTAATTTTTTTTCAAAAACTAAACAATATACGTTTGTTTTATTTTTTGAAACCTCCCATAAAGTTAACTTGGACATTAACCTACCATAAAGACAGGTTGGACATGATTTGATATCTTTATTCAACAAATGGATAAAGATATCAAATCATGATCCGGTCATACGATAGAAAATGTTATAAACTATAAATTTAAAGTGAACCGGACGTAAAGAACATGAGATACGATTTACACGGTATTATAAAGCGGTTAGAAGAAATTGCAAAAGAAAAAACGGGCGACCTGATCCAGTCCAAACTCGGCATAATCGTTGAATTTGAATTAATTTTTGTAACATCTTTGTTGCAAGTTAAAGTCAAGATCCCAAGCTATAAAACTATAGAATATAAAATCATATGTTTCAAGTTTCAAGTCATACAAACTCTTTGAAGAATGCTTCGAGAAAGCAAACAAAATAACGACTATCTCGTGGCGTATCAGTCGTTAACGTAAAACTGCACGACTTGTCATGAAATGGCCCGTGTAGCATACAAGCGAATACCTGTGCGTAGACGCACACACGCGCGCGCACACGCGCGCGCACACGCACGCACGCACGCACGCACACACACACAGAGGCAGCAAGCACACACACACACAGAGGGAGCAGGCACACACACATGCACTGGGACCAACTCCCCCCGATGCACTTCTGGAGCTGCGTGGCCACTATCTCCCGTCACTTTGCCGGTATACCTGCTCCTAGATAATGTGTACTGTAGGAGTAATGATGCTGTAGCCCACGTCTCCCTTCTCCTCCTCAAGCCGCCGCTCTTTTGCCCACTCCCCTCCTCCGTTCATCGCTTCATGTCGTCTTCTCCTTATTCTCACCCTCTCGGCATTAGCGATCATCTTATGGCTCATCCGCCGCATTTCTCTACAAAACACGTCGTGCAGCACTTCCGCGACGAGAGTAGTACGTATACGTCTATGATACGTACTTTAATACCTGCATATGCACGATGTAAGGCGACAAGCAACAAGAACAACGCTTCTCGCATGCAGGTTTACTTTTCAACTGTTCGTTTTCGGCGCGGTAAATTGCCGTGAACAAAATTGTCAACGTTAATTATTTTGTGCATTTTCTTTATTAGGTATTTTTCGTTGTTTATTTTAGAAACATTTCGTTGTGTTAATCAATGGAATTTGTTTATATATATATATATATATATATATATATATATATATATATATATATATATATATATATATATAGCCGGATGCAACGTAAATGAGGTTAGATTAGCGAAATGCGCGTGAGGCGTAGTAGGAAAGGGTTTAATTGACAAGGGTAACACGCAAAATTGAAGCCTTTTCTAAAATTTCTTACGCGCATTTCGCTAATCTAACCTAACTTCCGTTGCATCCGTCTTAAGGTAGACCTAGCGCGGTCGTCGGAAATAAAAATATTACACGCTACATGCGGTAGAGCATATACATAAATCTATAGTTTCGTAATAAAACTTTTCCTTCTGACTGTATTCGACAGTGTGAGAAATGCTATACCAAGCTAGTAACCCGACTATAGATTTCGGCGGATGAACGATCGTGGCAACACTGTAACGAGCTGTCAGCTCAATGTGGATCAAGTTAGTTGGTTATATTATCGGAAAAAAATAAAAATGTCAAACAAAATTCGTTTCAAAGGAAAGCGGCGGAAGAAAAAAGTCGTGGACAGTGAAATAAAAGCTCTGACATCAATGGCCGAAGCCAGAAAGAAAAAATGTGTTGAAGGTGTTGGAGTCGTTAAAAAAGAACACTGGACACGCACGCTATGTGATGGGAGACGTATCGTTAAAAAACATATTTGCGTTATAAATATTTATATTTTATATTGGTTATGTTATGTTCATCAACAAATAAAAGTGTTGGTTAACTGATAACCAATTAAAACCTTTGTGCGATTAAAGTTTACTTCCAAATAAAACTTTGTGTTGTAGTATTATTTTAAATATGCCGCGCAAACTTACGTCCTCGTATACGTGGAACGATACGGTGTTACCATATCTCTTCTTATTATAGACGACAAATACTGTTTACGGGACATTATACTGTCTTTACTGAACCTTTTTAGCAAAACCGAATAGTAAAGGCAGTCCAAACTGTTTTTTACTCTTTCATTAACTAGTTTGCTATGTAAAAATAATTTTTCTTCAAAACTTATAAACACAATAGAATGGTACGACGAATTATGTGACCTGGCTTCCGGTCAATGCAGACCCTGCAGTGTCAAAAGTTGCGATGTTAACACCTATTATCTCCCAATCTAAATAGTCGACTGTTCTGAAATTTCACTCAAACATGAATAATGATATGAACAATGTGGTTAAAATTTGAACAAAAACTATAGAAATCAAGAGCGCGCTCGTTCTACCTTAAGGGATGACACCACTGTACGGATGACAAGACCACTACAACGAGCCGAAACTATGTCGTTTTTCGATTTTTTTGTCTACTACATTATTTATTTGGCTGTTGGAAAAAAGGTTCGTTAGTAGCATGCATTGAACTTAGAGCATATCATTTTTTTATGAAAAACAAATTGAACAGCGTTCTTGAAGTATAATAGAGTTTTTTTTCGAAAAACGTAGTGCAAAGGCCGGATCGATAACTTGACAATGGGTCGGTCGCAAAAATAGAAGTGAAAAAGTTTTGTAATGTATATAAAAGTTCTCGTTATACGTAGCCGTTTGCCGAGGAAAATTTTTTTTTGACAAAATCGCGGGTGGTAAAAAAAAGTGTAATTTGGGCGATTGTTTTACTTATTTTTGGCGTTTTCACAAGTACTGAACTTTAAAAACGGCTACGCACAACGATAAGCTACTGCAATTACGAATAATTTTAGTTTAAAAATTAAAAATCGGATTCCTTCATTTCTTTATACCCTTATTTTTATTATTGTCTAAAAAGTTTTTTTGCTCTATTAATAAATGAAGAGCTAATAACGAGCTAATAAAGTCTATTAGCTCAGTTCATATTAATGTTTCAAAAATATTGTACAAAGGTCAACGTAAACGAACCGAAAGAATTTCCTATTAAATTTACGAATAAATGCAATAAGAAATTCTTACAGCCCCATTGATATGTACAAATAGAGATGGATATTAAAGTTTGCATTGTTGGAATGCAACGAAGATTCTTAATTCATTCTTCATTTTTTCCCTTTCATTACTATCCAAAATCTGTTCTGCCATACCTATTTAGGGTGTCGATCTCTAATAAGGATTATGCAAGATGTTTGCACCTTTATCGTAGCAAAAATTTTCCAAAACAATTGGGATCACGAAATTTTAGTTGCTGTATGAATGAATCTTTAGAATCACAACAAATGATGTTTATCATTTTTATTGGAACGTATGAAATACTTCTCACAATTTTCGAGTGTTCTGATCATTTATTAACTCACAAATAATCGTATTTTATTGCAATCATTTTACCACTCAATTATATCATATTTAATAACGAAACCTGGTCAGGAATAATTCATGTTGCCTGTGAAAAATTGGCTGAACCGTTAAATATCGCCAATCATTCGGGTTGCACGTACAAGTTTTCAATTGGATTTATTTCAATATGTTTTTTATGTGTACATCGGGATGAAAAAAATTGGATAAGGAATAGACGTAACGGCAGTGTGTAACCTCATTTTGCATGGATACTCGTTGTCCTTCGTGAATTACATCCGCATCCGAGGAACTTTTTTATTTCTGTATATTCCGTTAAACATATTGAGAGCGCACCGAGCAAAACACCCCGTTAGGTCATCGCTCTCGTGTCTTCGTCCAGTGTCGAGAGGAGTACCCTTCTTCATTTCTAATCGTTCTCCATCTCTTTAACACCTTTCTCTCTTGGGATCTTGCTCGTGATCCATTTAACGTTCGTATAAGTTTCGCAGATGTGTATACAGGGTGTCACTCTTTTCTCTACCACCCGAAATAACTCGGTAATTATCAACGTCACAAAAAAATGTTTCAGACAAAAGTTGTACGGTGTGAAGGGGGCCATCAAATGCGACCAATTTTTTTTTAATATTTCGGTGGACGCGCTGACGCATAGTAACCCATCGACGGATGTACCTGTGCATGCAGTGAATTCATCAGAGTAGCAAAATCGGCTCACAAATATCTAACAATAAGTGAGTGCATATGGGCCTCATATGGATGTCACGGCGTGAAGAAATTGTAGTGCTCATACGGAGCTCATATTAGCGGCATGGCATGACGTAACTATGCTGTGCTCATATGGAGCTCATATGAGTGTTATAGCGTGAAAAATTTAAAAAATCGAAAAATGTTGTTTCATAAAATTGGTAGGATTTTTATACCCATATGCTTTATTTATGTTCCCGCCTATATGATACATAGATTTAAACGTATCCTGCCTAGTTAAAATTTGTACCTACATACGGTTTGAACCTACGCCTTCTAATTCGAGAACTGAGCGCGCTACCAACCTAGCAATTCTAACGCTTGTGCAAACTTTCTTTGCGTCTTTGCTTACTTGTATCATTCTGAATTTGTATGCATATCGCCGTCATATTGCGCTCATCGAATGTATTACTGACAAATATGCATATCGCCGTCATATTGCTTGTATGGCATGTGCTTGTATGGGTTAACCAGTGTTAACCCAGTGAATTCGTCAACACAAGTCATTGGATGACTTCCATATGACGTAAAATTTTCAGATATTAATTGTGGACACTTGAGCACAGCGATATGAGTTCGACGTTCTCCAAACGTATGGTGCATTTGTAAACGACATATTGAGATCAAAATGCTTTGTACATTAACGTTACTAGATGAGTTCACGGCTTTGCATCACAACATGTCGTCAATATGCTGTAAAATTTGCTTCATCAATTGTATGCACGGCGTGATGATCATGACTGTCTATCTAGGAAAGGTCACCTCCACTTTTTTAAATGGAATGGTACATTTTTTTCAACCATCTTGTGGGGCACCACAAGCCGCATAAAAAACAGAAAGGATTTAAAGTGGTTCAAAGTCATTCAAGGTCAGTATCGATTATACAAATCTAAATATCTCGCATCACTGCCAAATATTTGGTAGTGATCCGAGATATTCAGATTTGTATTTCATTTTAATAGGTGTTAGAAATTAGCTTGAAATGAGAAATTGGAGATCGTAGTCATCGACAACACTTTCAATATCTTCTGTTTATTTACCAACTGTACTGTACTGTGTTAATCTGTATTGTAGGTAGCTCAATCGAGGTTGTCGTTCAGTTTGATTTCGAATTTGGATAAGAGCTATTCATAATTTGAAAATTTACCGGCAATTCGAAAAAGTGGACATGATACTGTGTTACTGTGAAGCAAAAAAATCCACAAGAGCGCGGTTTTGTATATTGAGAAATTTCCAGATCGACAGCGTCGAAGCCGGCGAACATTTGACGCGGTAGTCACATCATTTCGCGCGACGGGTAGTGTTAATCCTGCTGAGCAAAACCGTACTTAAACGCAAACCACGGAAGATGCAGAAACTGATATTTTGGATGCCGTGCTGTAAACCCTCGTGTTATTTGTAGAACTCTATCAAAACAATATCCGATTTGGGAATGAAGTATGTGGAGAATCCTCAATCGTCATCGTTTCCATCCATACGAAATGTCGCTGCATCAGGTTCTCAATACAAATGATTTTCAAAATAGCATCAACTTTTCAGTGGGCACAGCAAAGCAATTGCGGATGGACGAACAATTCTTTAATGATGTATTACCCGAGTGGAAAACGTAACTCATCGCCGCCTAGCCACAAGCTAGTAAATTTATGTTTCGAATCGCCATTAGCTAGCCGTTTTAGCTATCGACTACCCAGCCTTGTAACGCTTTGGTCCTCTAGTGACTGAATACAAGAAATTATATGCTGACTAGATAGAAAGAAATATCTCACGGCTGCAAAATATTTCCGACCTAGCCATGACTTACTTTTCTTCAGCTAGTGACTGGGAATAAAAAATTAGGTGACGGCTAGATACAAAAATTGAATTTTTGTATTAACGTTGTTTACATCACTGCACAGTATTTCGCTGAGCTTCGTGATGTACTAATTACAAATAGGGTATGTTTGATGTAAATAAATTAAACATTTTAAATTATATTAATAACGCTTACGTGTGAGGTGGTTTCGATCCCGGGACTCTGAATTGGAGGATGGCGACGTTGTCCACTGAGCCAATCCTACTTTCTTAATTATGATATTTCGCATCGGGTACATACTCGTATGTGGCAATGCACAAAGTTGGGTTATTAAGAAGTAGGCGTAGTGACAATGTATGCAAATAACATTATCAAATTAACATAATTTCTTTCTTACTGAAAGCTATATTCGTGTGGAATTACATAACCTCAAATTAAATTTGTGTACTTATTTTGGCTAGTGGCAAATTAATAGTTTTAGCATTATATAAGCTATAATGTTGTAAGGATGTAAATGTTTCGTCAGTAAAGAAGTGAAAAAATTGTAGCGGTCACTAGCGCGTGCTGTTCTCTTTGTTTGTTTTTATTCGTAATGCTATCTCTACCTCGGGTTGGCTAGGCAGGTACGATGTAGGGGCTGCATGGAATTTTGATTATAATGCAGGGACATCTATAACCACGATCGGCGGGACGGTGACTAGCCAAGGAACACAATGCCGCCATTACGGAGTCTTGGCTAGTTCATGGCGATTTACCCAACTGAATTTTATTTTCTATTCGTAACGCCATCGGTAAGACGAGTTGGCTAGGCAGGCACGACGTAGACACTACGTGCAATTTTTATCATAAAACAGCGATATCTATAACCCTAATCGGCGGGACAGCGACTATGCAAGGAACACATGGCCGCCATTACGGAGTCTTGGCTAGTTCACGGTGATGTACCCAACACTGCATTTTGTTTCCTATTTGTAACGGCATATATAACTCGTGTTGGCGGGGTAGGTGTGACGTAGACACTCGGTGGAATTTTGACCATAATGCAGCGACATCTACAAACGCAATCGGCTAGATAGCGACTAGCCAAAGAACCCATAGCCGCAATTACATAGTGTCGGCTAGTTCACGGCGAGGTAGCCACGGGAATTTTTTTTGCATTCGCAACAATCGCTCTGCCTCAAGTTAGCTAACCTGCCGTGAGCTGATCGTTAGACGGTACTACATGTATTTCACATAACCTTACTTTGTCGTTCGTAAGTAGCGTTGGCTAGTTCATCACGTTCGAGTCACTAGGTGGCACGTTTACGGTAATACAGCGACATCTGCAGTAACGATCGCTTAGGCAGTGGCTAGACCAGGGCTAGGTTACAAAATGTTCACAATATTACTAGCTCACAGTGAGGCAGCCACTAGGTAGTTCGTATGATATCAATTGGGCGAACCAGTTACTAGCATGTAACTCAGACAGGCTAGCGCAATTTCTGCTCGGGTATTTACTGACGAGTTAACGTTCACAAACCATAGACAAGTGAACACGCAGAATGTGCACTGTTGGGCGGAGGAAAATTCCAGATGACTACAACTAGTTATCTATCAACGACCATGGAGTCTTAATGTCTGGTGCCGCGTATAGAAAAATAGAGGTATTGGTCCACACTTCATTGATAGTAATCAGACTGGAGTTAAGTACAATGCTTTTCTGGAAGATATGTTGCCTATGCTGCTTGAAGATCTAACCTTGTGGGATCAGCAAAAACTCTGGTATCAACATGATGGTTGCCAGCTCATTAGTCCAACAACCAAAAAAGTAGGTTTGGCTAAAAACGTTCGAGAACAGGTATTTTTTTTGGAATATGATCAGGGGTGTCCCCTGAATGTAAATCCAAGTGGGCGTCGTGGCTTAAGGTTCACTTCAGCCGCCATATTGAAAAACACGTTTTATTAAATATCTCGCGAACCGCGCATCGTACGATAAAAATTGTAGAGATCATTATTGTAGATAATAATATTTGCCATCTTTTTTATTTGAAACTTTTTTTTGTATAAAGCATAGATTTTTCATTATAGCGCTCCAAACTTTTTTCAATATATTTTTTGCTAAATATTTAATTAATGGTCAATGATAAATTAAAAATGGTGGCAACTAATTTGTAGAGCATGAAATTTCCTATAAATTTCATTGGAAACTTTCTTTCGCAAGCCTGGAAAAGGACGCACTCCGGAGACATTATACGGCCCCAATTGTCTCGATAGCGGTTACAGTAAGAGTGTTAGGGACAACATTTTGTTCCTCCACGCTTTCAGTAGCTGCGACACGACAGCAGCTGCATATAAAGTAGGGAAATCCAAAGTTCTCACGTTAATTAATAATAATAATAATATTATTAATAACAATAACAATTCTTACGACGTAGCGTTATGTACTATTGTTTTTTGCCACATGGACATTCTTGTATGATTATACCGTTTTAAGTAACAATAAAGATCGATAAATTATTAGTTGTTCTCCACACTATTTATAATTTTAATTCATTCGCTACACAGCTGCATTGACATTTTTTTGAACACTTTATGCCATTTTATTCGTTATGAAATTTTTTTCGTATACAACGAGCAATATTGCCACTGATAATGTACGAGGTGCAAGTTTTACCAAGCTGCAGCTCCTAAACTATAAATACTACGGGAAAAGTTCTAAATGAAATTTATAGGAAATTTCATGCTATACAATTCAGTTACCACCATTTTTAATTTATCATTGACCATTAACTAAATATTTAGCAAAAACCATATTGAAAAAAGTTTGGAACGCTATAATTAAAAATCTATGCGTTATACAAAAAAAAGTTTTAAATAAAAAAGATGGCAAATATTATTATCTACAATAATGATCTCTACAATTTTTATCGTACGATGCGCGGTTCGCGAGATATTTAATAAAACGTGTTTTTCGAGATGGTGGCTGAAGTGAACCTTAAGCCACGACGCCCACTTGGATTTACATTCAGGGGACACCCCTGACCATATTCCAAAAAAAAAATACCTGTTCCCGAACGTTTTAAACCAAAAAGAACCCGGCGCTTGGCCTACATTTTGCACGGATAGCTCCTAATGTTGTCGACCGAAAATTTGGTAATAAGCCGATTAGCCGAGGATCACGAATAGGCTGGCCTGCTCGATCACCGGACTTAACCCCACTCGATTTTTCTTTATGGAGGACGTTAAAGGATGAAGTTTATCAAGATATGTCCACAACACCGGAGAACATGCTAGAACGCATCATTAATGCGCGTAACAGGATCACTCCGGAAATCATTGTACGATCGAAACAGTGTCGGACTGTCCGACTGCAAAAATGTTTGGAGGTTGGTGGAGGTCATTTAGAACATCTATTGAAATAAAATATAAATTTGAAACTATTTTTGATATCCATCCGATATTCATCGATACTGACCTTGAATGACCTTGAACGACTTTGACCCCAAATATTTTTTATGCGGCTTGAGGTGCTCCACAAGATGGTTGAAAAAAATGTAGCATTCCATTTTAAAAAAGTGGAGGAGACCTTCATCGTGTGCCAGCGCCTCCACCGAAATAAAAAAGATTGGTCGCATTTGATGGCCCGTTTCACACTGTACAACTTTTGTCTGGAACATTTTTTTGTGATGTCGATAATTACCGAGTTATTTCGGGTGGCAGAGATAAGAGGGGCACCCTGTATATACAGGGGGAGGCACATAAAGTGTTACAGAGCAATAGCACTCAAACTATCGACCATATCCGAAAATGTTTCAGACAAAAGTTCCCGCGTAGAAATTTTGATAGGGCTCAAATCAGGGTTCGTTCAGGTTGCCTGACGGCCCTGGCAGGGCACTAATGAGGCAGCCTGAAAGGGCCCTCCTAGGAAATGTAACGTTGTGTCACATATGGATCAATTTTAAATCCTAGTAAATATTATGAACATATTTTTTTTATTAAAAGCAGTTACAAAAAAATTTAATTGAAAAATGAAAAATGAAATAAAATTTTTAATACTGTGTAGTTACTTTCATTCGACAATATAGTTATCACTTATGTCGTATTTTTAATCCTCATCGTGCGGTTGCCCTTTCAGTCCTTGGCATTGTTGATCATCTTCCCAACCGCTTGCTCAAAGACTGTTGAACGGATCGGAGCTGCGTTCTCCGCGTTCGAGAATTTTGTGATAACGGCTCCTATAAAATAAACATCGTACTATCGATGATTCTTATATACATACAGTTGAGGCCTTTATTCAGCGTTATGCATATGATTTATCCGTACCCGATCATTTTATTTAATTAAATAAAGTATATACATAATAAATATATCTGTACATTTAGCATTTGCGTAAGAATAACATATGTTGAACACCTATAAACTTGGTTATAGGTTATACATACGTTATTTCCACGACGACGATGACGCATCTTCATTCTGATCACCGCTCTCACATTTACGGAGCTGCCGAAATCTTCGAACACGCATCCGTGTTGCATAAAGTTTTTTGTTGTGAGAGTCCATAACACCGTTTTTTAATATAAATCAGAAATACATCGAAACTGAAAAACAAAGCGCGATGCTGTCAAATCGAAGTTTCCACGTCAAAAATAAAGGTTATGAGCATCAACTGCCGAGGCAGTTATAGGGCAAGCCTGTTTATGGCCTTATCAGGGAAAGCCTAGTAGGGCCTTACCTGAGAAAGCCTGCATAGGGCCTTATCAGGGGAAGCCTTAGTAGGGCCTCATTAGGGAAAGCCTTAAGAAGGCCTTATCATGGAAAGCCCTAATAGAGCCTATCAGGGCAAGCATTGGTAGGGCCCTATCGGGGAAAGCCTTAGTAGGATCTTATCAGGGACGGCCTTAGTAGGGCCACTTTAGTACAGCCTGATTTAGGGCCTAAATACTTCCGTCCCGATTGGGACAGGATCGGGATGTCCGTAATAGGTGTTACCCGTATCACACTCCGATCGGGGCCTGATCCTTGGTCAGGCTAACCCTAAGAAATTTCTACGCGGGTTTCAGCGTTCGAGAAGCCGGTCATACTGGACCACCGTATTTTTTTATCGGTGGAGGCGCTGAAGCTGCGTCAAGGTCAACTCCACTTTTTTTTAATGGAACCATGTATTTTTTTTCGATCACGCAATGACGTTGTGTTGTAGGTCGCTGAATTCGTCTTAAAATCAGTAACAATGTCATTGAAAAAAATACATGGTCCCATTTTAAAAAGTGGAGTTGACCTTGACGTAGCTTCAGCGCCTCCTCCGATAAAAAAAATAGGGTGGTCCATTATGACGGCCTTCTTCAACACTGAAACTTTTGTCTGAATCATTTTCGGATACGATCGATAGTTTGAGTCCTATTGCTCTGTAACACTTTATGTGCCTCACCCTGCATATGTACGCGTGCGTGCGTATGTTTATGTATGTATGTGTGTTCATGTGTATGGGTGTGAGTGAGTGAGGATACCTACACGGGAATGTGGGTACATATTTGATATACATGAATGTGTGGACATCGATACATATTTCCAAAAGATTGGAGAGCATAAAATGGGTGGAGCCTCGTTCTTGTTCGATCTGAGGATATTTCTCGTAGCGAATATTGTCCCTGAAGTGCACAACTCCTCGTGCGTTTATAACGGACATGGTCTATCTAGAATAATCCTTGTGGGTATTTTACGCGAATTGAAGACCATTCGTCATGTACTCGGCGAGCAGTGGACATTTTTTTCAATCTGCTATCAGATGTCTGCTAGGATGCTCAAGAAACAGAACTTCCAGACCATTTTATGCATTGCACCTCAAATTGTCATAGCACATTTCGCAAGCCCATTGTGGATAATAGTGAGAGCAAAATAATTGTGCGTTTTCCTTTGCGTCAAACTTCAAATGCTCTTTAAAAAAAAGGTTTTCAGCAATCATTGGGCACGATATTACTGCCATAATTTTACTGATCTTTTATGTCGCGCAAAGGCCGAACAGTGTACAAAAATGAGTCAGCATTGTTTCCTGAAATGTTTTACAAACTTGAAAGAAAAAAATTGATTTTTTTTTCTTAGGCAACTAATACAAAGTTCTGAACACGCAACTAGTGCAAAGTTGTGAAAAAAGGCGAAGAACTTTTGCCTTATCATTTTAATGATGATTACACGGTGTTCAGGAATGAAACACTTATTCCTTTAATTGTTTTGTAAAACTTTGCTTAATTGGTCCGGAAAAACGGTTCGATGGATCAATTGAAAAATTCAGAGTTTCGGGGGGTACATTAAGCTGAAAAAATACCTGGCAACATTAGCCTTTCCATTAATATTTGTAAAGTAGTGGTCTATGTACTGAAAAACTACAGAAAATCGTTTGTAGTTTTTGAAAATTAATATTGAGGGTGAAGAAAGTTCTCAAAAATTAATGAAAGGGTCTTGTAGAAAATTTATTCAAGTTTTCAAAGCCGCTCTTTTATTCCCTGTGTGATCATTGGTTTCTGAGATATCGATGATCAAAGACAAAAGGATCTTTTTCATTCAAAGTCGGATATCTTAGCAAAAAATTGACGTAGAGAGGCCAAAAAAACAAGTTGAAGACGAATAATCAAGCAAACTGACGTATACATTGATTTCATTGAATAAAAAGAAAATCTCGAGCCCGTGGACTTGAAAAAAAAAAAATTTGGAAAATGTTTTTCTCCCGTCATTTCGTATGATTGTGCGATAATCATAGCTCACAAAGTTTCGGTGCCAAAAAATCGCGAAACTAGAAGCTTGAAGCTTCAAAATGCTTTTTTTCATCTCCATGCGACCATTTTTACATAGAAACAGCGCTCCAAAAAACAGTAAACTTTTTTTTTTAATGCTCTTTCTTAAATTTTTTGAGTAGTGTAGTTATCGGTTTTACACAATGACAGAGAGACAAACTTTTATCGAGACAAAGTGTCTTCTTTGATAGGCGTCTGCGCATGTTAGAACACGTCTTTGATATGCATTTTATGTACATATGCAGTCTTTGATATGCATTTTATGTACATATAGCTCGAGTGATTATCTCTGCATGACTACAATAATGCGATCCGGTTGATAGATTTCGATGCATGGTATCAATGGAAAATAAAACTTGGGAGAACTCCGACCTGAATCATGACGAGCAAAATATTCACAGTCGTCAAGACGAATGTAACTTTTGATGTCAATATTTTAAAGATGAGCATTATTGCTGTCAGTGTTCCTACTGACATTATTATTTTGTTTTGTTTTATGTTTCCATTTGTACAGGATCGACCCCCCTTAATCCATTTCCCACCATATTCCGCTTTACATCCCTACATTGCGACCGCGGCTGACTTCCCCCTTTGTATCGCATTGGCCATGACATTTCTGCCATGGGTATAGGGAAACTACGGAAAACCTATTCCACTACAGCCAGTCCTAGGTTCGCTTTCCAGTTTCGGAGCGAGTCGCGTTTCGTCGAGAAATAAATCACAGGCTACAGTTATACATACACACATAGCGGTCCGCGTACGTGACATCCGTGTAGAACTGGAGCTACGTCATGGCCATATTTTTTTTCCGACACTACGAGACTGCGATCCGACCCCGCGCCGCGATCTTCCGATCTACTGATTCAGAGGCAAGCACGCTACCCACTAGACCAACACACCGGTACTGACATTATTATTATTTTATTTATATATATATATTGTGACGTTTTATTATCGTAACTCACAAAATATGCCCGATATGTCGAGAGCCAATGGGCGCCAGCCGCTAGGAATTCCAGCGACAAATTTATTTTGTGCCCTTCGACGATCGGGACGACTCCTTCCCGGCAGCCGCAGTCTTTTGTAATGGTAGAGGGGCGGGGTTGATTCGCGCGATCGAGATCGCCAAAATAATTGTGGAGGCGCTAGAATTTCGGGATCACAAGTTTCCTTTTATTGCTGGAGCCGGTCCCGCTGAAGGCGGGAACGACCTGGTACACGCTGCGATATGATAAATTCCCGAAAAAAGGTTTATTTGCAAATCCGGTTTCTTTCTCTCGCTTTTACCGGGATCATTGACGACGTACAATCAGATGAATTTCTTACAGGCTAACGAAAACTTATGCTACGACTCCAGTTCGGGTTTAACAAAAAGGGAACCCCTCTCGGCGATTCTACATTAAATTTTTGGAAGAGCAAATCGGGAACGACGGCAATTCCGATGTTTGAGACGAAAGGCTATCCCGAGCTTGAGCAAGCCACCGCGACAATATCGCTCATACTCCAATAGGACAAAACCCAAAGAAATAAACCCGTAATGGGCACCAATGCGCGCAATTTCCCCAATTATCCGAGCGAAACGACAGTCTCACCGCTACGGTATCCTCCGATAAAGGTCCGGTGAATCTTCGTCCTTTATCGTCGATTATTCCCGGTGGCGTCAGGTTCTTGGGCGGCGGGAACAGCTACGGCGCGGGAAATACGTCTCTCCTCTTTCCTGACCAGAACTCGAGTACCTCAATTTTCGGGAAAAGCCTTCTCGCCGACGCGGGTCCCGGCCCCCACCCTTTGCCTAACCCTTTCCTTCCCTCCGATTACCGCGCTGATTTCGCGGGAGACTTAGTCCAGTCATTACGTACATTCAAAAAAGAAAATGAATTTGCGCTTCTAATTTTTTAATATGTTGTAGGGGATACCTAGAAAAGCTTAACTTGAGATTGTCGACCAAGCTTTCCTAGGAGCTTTCGCCGCCATGTTGAAAAAAGGGGTAAAATTTGTTTCTCGGCAATAACTCGGCTATCCGATGAGATTTCGAAAATTTTTGTAGGACACTTTTTGTAGCTTTCTTTGTGCTCTACAATAACGCCTGAATCATTTTTAGCGTTTCATGCATCGTTATCGAGATATCGATCGATAAAGTCAAAAATTTAGGACATAATTTTTGTTTTTTGCTTTTTTTTTCTTTGGGTCTTAATAAATATGAAAAATTGTGGAATTCAAACTTGTAGAGCATATTCAGACCTACAATTTCCTTCTTGGATTTTTTTATGTTGGACAAAAATTACGATCTCCAGCGCGCCGCAAAGTCGGTGAATCCACACTCAGCGTCGAGCGAGCTGCTCGCTCGGTTGTGTCTGGATGTCGAATCGAATGGGAAATTGTTCAGGAAATTGATGGGATAAAAAATAAGTACATAGAGCAACAAATTAAGGATCACACAATAGTAATTTATTAAACAAATAATTTGTTTGTGCAGTAAAAAATATTATTTTTTTACAATACAAAATAAACAAAACAAAATAAACGGAAAGAAAAATATTTTTTTCTGCACTCGAGACACGAACGATGGACTTTTTTCATGTCTTTTTTCGCTTGGATGGTCCAGGCTGAAGATCTTCGTCCTCCGTAAACTCTTCGAGTTGTTGTGTCTGTTGAAACGTTGGAAATGATGCTGATTCGATGAGAGCATCGTCATCATCATCGTTACAGACATCGTCGTCGTCGTCGTCAAGCAAAATGTCGACTCTGGCGACGTTACTGCATGTTTGCCCACTGCAGTGCATGCAAATAACGGAGCAACTGATTCCCGCTTTTCTGCACCCACAGGCGGCCTCACAATTTCCTTTACACTTACAGGAAATGAGCTTTAATAGTTCAGGCGGAGCGGGTTCGGCGGTGCTGGTGATTGGTTCGAGCCCTCGATTGGTCTGTCGCCAACCCCATCCTTGTGGATCCTTGAAAAATCCGAGCCAGGTTTGAACTTGGAGATACGTCCGGAAAATGTGTTGACGCACAGCGCTTTTGGTTGGCGGGAGTAGTGAGAGGTGATTCACTTTATTCGCTGTCATTGATTTTGCGAAGCGATGGAATCGCAAAATATTTATGGACTTCTCGTGCTTATCACCACCATATAGGGCGATAAGGAATTGCTCTCCCGCGCAAGTGAGAACCTCCGGATCGACCTTTTCTTGTTTGAATAATTCCACCGATGACCGTAGCTCTGGATTTTTCTCGAGAGTGTTAATGAACTTCGACTTGCCGATGTTATAGAAAGATGATGTCGTGTCGCAACCGCTAAAAGCGTGAATGAAAAGAATGTGCTCCAGAACTGACTTGTGTTTGAAACTGTGCGGCGAGTACAACTTTTCCGGCGTATTTCCTTTTGCTGGTTTGCGGAAAAATATATTATTTTTATCCGGAGCAAGCCCGGCGAGTAAAACCAGAAGATCGATATCTTCGCCGACGATTTCCACGGAGTCATGACTCGACGCTTCTTTAATTGCCGTGTTCACAATAAGAGTATCCGCGTCCTCAAAAGCCTGCTCCACTTTTATTCCGGTCGTTGTAAAGTAACGGCAAAGCATTTGCATTAGTTGGTTCTTGTTTTGATCCCTTGTGAGAAACTTCTCCTGGCTAACTTTTGGAGTAGTTGTCTCATCGAATGTGAACTCCGGCGATTGGTTTTTTCTCGAACGTCGTACTCTTTCCGAAGTTTTGGTTCCAGCGAGTGTCATATCAGTCGGATAACCGTCGAATATGATTGCAACCTTTCCTTCGAAGTTATGTTGTACGTATCTGACGTATTTCTGGCAGATAAGGTCAAACGTTTCGATTCGACCCCACACAACTTTGTGGAGAAGGAATCCACCGTCGATTATGCAATGATGTCTGTTGGAACGTTGTAAATTTTCGGTCAAAGGTTCGAAGGCTTTGTATAATAATGACTTTGTTCCTTTCCGCATTCCTTCTTCGGTGAACAGCGACAGCGGGAACGGAGCAAGTTCGTATGCCAGAAAATGTTTCAGATCAGTCTCGGAATTTTTAGCAATGCACATTCTTTGAAAAAGTAGCAGTGGGTTGATCGGAACTGGTGACGAGTCGACTTTAATGCTGGTAGTTACTGCCGATAAGGGAAGCACTTTATCCTTTCTCTTGAAAGACAAGGATGCGAAATTTGCTCCGACGATTTTGGTCATCATCTCGCAACCAATTTCGTATGCACGATGACAATTAATGTTATCGTTTGCGATAACTCCTGTCCCGATAGACGTCAATTCTTTTTGTTGAGGAAAAGGATTGTGACCTGCGAGCCACATGTCCAGTTTCTCCACGTCGGAATTGTCTCGAGAAATTCGCGAAGGCCTCATATCGACGTGCTGTTCGGTTGTGCAACAAGATACTCCGGAAAAGTTTTCAATCTGTTCACAAATGTTTTGGAGCTGGACCATACCCAAAGTCCACGATGCTATTGTGCTGTCCGTAATTCCCCGTCCCTGAGTTAGTCCTCCCGTTGTCTTCATGGATCGCATAAGAGTCTGCTCGATCGTCATGTCTGACATAATCCCAGACCAAAATTTGTCCGTGCGACGAATCGTAAAATATCCACTACGAGTGAACTTGATGTAATCTTCCATGGGTATTTTTTCATGCAAAGCTCGCATATCCTGTAGGTACAAGTGAGCAGACTTTGCATACAGGAAGTGACCGCTTGCGTGAAAATACGGAAGCATTTTTTCTATGGTATTGAGATGAAGTTCCCAATTACCCGATCTTTCTGCCTCCACAAAGTTTTTCACCAGAGAAACCATTCGGTGATACTGTACCCAGAGTTTCGCTGTGGGGCCTCGGTTTTCGATAGCATTCAATGCTTTCGCAAATTTCTCGTACGCGTTTTTCACCCCGTTGTTTTCTGCGGCTGTCAGGATGGTCGGTCGATTAAAAAGATCTTCCGCGTAGTAATCGAGTTCGTCACGTTCCTCTTCGTCGAATTCAAGCGAGTCCAACACAATTTTTGTCAACGCTGTGTGAGCCAAAATGTGAGCACGGACAGCTCGTGCATATGCATGACCGCAGAGTATTTTGACGACACAATTTTCGGCGTAGATTAACTTGAGAAGATCTTCGATTCCACTACCCGACATTATCGCACCAATCGTTCCCATAAACGACATCAGTAGATGAAATCCACCGAGTCTTACAACAACGTCTTTTAACTCCGATGTTGGATAAGCGGCTCCCACGATGTCCCGAGCTTTCCAGTACAGCGGCTGATCGAATGTGACGATTGTAGTTTTTTGATTACAGCGTTTGCTGTTCCGTACAGCTTCTTGAAGCGATGTAAAGATCGTCTCGTAATCGGATGGCGGTGCGTTGATAAATGGAAGGCACATAACCTTTGAGCGAGCGTAATGCAGATTGGCTGTTGCACTTTCCATAAATCCATTCCATCCTGGAATTCCGATGGAGCAATTCCATTTTCCGTATAGCCAAATGAAATCTGGGATCGTTGGTAATATGTCGCTCGAAAGTTGACGGAGAGGTTCGGCGACAGTTACAGACTGTAAGCCTGCCGATTTATGTTGGCTGTAAGACAGTACAGGAACCATGCCCAATTGTGCAATCTCTGAGGCCGATTTAATTTCGACAATACGCGGAATTTCTCTCTCGCGCTCAATAGCCGTGAAAGGAGTCACACAATGAATTCCCCCCATCGCATGAAACGTTCCACGGCCGTCGAGAGTGTTTATGTTGAAATCCGCATTATCAAATACGAATTGACTGAATGAATTTTCCAGGATTTCACTTTCAGGTCGATGAATGCACGAATTCTCGAAAATCGTCACTTCTCGATACGGTGCACTGAACCCCATTGCCGATAAAATGTTGATGAGGCTCTTGGAACCGAATTTCTTATACAGATAAGTTCCAACACCGATCTGCAGCGGAGAGAAAAAAGAACGAGGACGCACAGCCGTAATTATTGCGTGAGCAATCGATGTGCACTTTTTTTTCCACGAGTCCAGTGCGCCACGTTTATCTTTCATTATTGCTGTTGAAAGAAAAACTTGTAGAGATTCCGGAACAGCGGCTTCGACATCCCGTACAAATTCATCCGAGGGAGGATAATTTTGTTTGTCGTAAACGACGCCTCTTATGTCCTCTCGAATTATAGCAGCAGCTTCGCGAATAACTCGGAGTCGTTCCTCGTGAGAGTTCTGCTTCTTTTCCTGGTACCATTTATCCGCAAGAATTTTAAATCCGGTGTTTCGGAAACAAACGACACAATTTCGCTTTTGTTTCTCGATAATTAGAATGTCCTCGCCATATTTCGCTTCTAAATGTGCTTTAACCGTTTTTATGTGCGGAACAAAATTTCCATTTACGTGACTCATTAATTCAGTCATCGAAAACTGGCATTCGTCGGAATTTTCTTTTAGAAATGAGTAAATCCCCTCCATTGCCTCGTCGACTTTGTTACCTGTCGGTCGTCCTCTTTTCGCACCCTCCTCAGGTAGCGGGTTGTACACACGATGCATGCATTCGCGATGGTAGCGAGCTTCTACGGCGATGAGATCAGGTACTGAGCAGACACGCTTGACGATAGAAGCGGCAAATTCATCGTTACGTCCGAGCAGATATTTTAGGACGTTATCTTTCATAGACTTTTCTCGAACCGTTCGAATTGCGTGTCGTCGATGCATTGGTGTTTTTGTTTGATCGGAAAACGGTACTCCACAAAACAAACATTTATTTTTAAAATCGAAACGGTCTTCGAGCTGCTGTTGATGTTCGGGTTCCGGTTCAGGTTCAGGTTCCTGTTCTTCCGAGACTGATTTTGTTCGACGAGCGACAAACGACGCGAGTCTTTCGTTCGCATAATTCTTGTAACACGCCCTATGCACACTCACAGATTCGACACTTTATAGCATGCGTTGATGGTCCACATGTCCTCTTTTCTCACTCACCGTCAAGAGAGTTCGAACAGCTCTTTTTTTAGCAACATAAATGTCGTCGATTAACGCTTTTTTACAAATAAAACAGTCTCCCATGGTCACAAAATTGTTGAAACACGTGTGCTCACTTCGAAAGGCTCGAGGCAACTAACCGAGATGCTACGAAAAGAAGAACACGTTTCAACACGTAGACTCTAACAAAAGGGTCCCTTTATACCTGGCCCCTCCAACTCCAACGGACGCTCTATGCGGGCACTCCGTTATAACGAGTTTACAGCCAACTAGATATCGAAATTTTTGCCCAGAATATCGGAACCCTCGATTTACACTACGCACAGCAAAAACTCAACACGATACGATATACTAACTTGAGCGCGCTCGACGCTGAGCGTGGATTCACCGACTTTGCGGCGCGCTGGAGATCGTAATTTTTGTCCAACATAAAAAAATCCAAGAAGGAAATTGTAGGTCTGAATATGCTCTACAAGTTTGAATTCCACAATTTTTCATATTTATTAAGACCCAAAGAAAAAAAAAGGAAAAAACAAAAATTGTGTCCTAAATTTTGGACTTTATCGATCGATATCTCGATAACGATGCATGATACGCTAAAAATGATTCAAGCGTTATTGTAGAGCACAAAGAAAGCTACAAAAAGTGTCTTACAAAAATTTTCGAATCTCATCGGATAGCCGAGTTATTGCCGAAAAACAAATTTTAAGCGTTTTCCAAGATGGCGGCGAAAGCTCCTAGGAAAGCTTGGTCGACAATCTCAAGTTAAGCTTTTCTAGGTATCCCCTACAACATATTAAAAAATTAGAAGCGCAAATTCATTTTCTTTTATTTGCCTTTTTTTCGGACGAAATGACTGGACTATCTCGCATTTCGATCGACCGAGCGCCAGGAGAGGGGGTCTCTGATGATCGAGAAAGATCGGTGACGTACAGGATCACTTTGAATTGAGATCGTTGACAAACGGTTAACGTTGCGGGTTCCAACGGCGCGGGGTGAGGCTTCGAGCCGGCGACCAGCCACGAGCCATGGCATCGTCTGCGGTGAGCGGAGAGCGGGGTGGGGTAGGCCAGCGATCGCCGTGCCCCCTGGTTCCCCGCCTCGTGGATTATTCGGACGATCAGGAGATTCCCACGAGCCTGCCAGCTATCGTCCTCTAATCGGTCCCTTGGCCGTTCGATTCTTCCGTACCGTCGGTAACGGCGAGAACTGATCGCTCGCCCCCAAAAGAAAACATTCGAGAAAATAATTAAAATAGGGATTGTTACTAAGTTGGTCCCTGGGAGTTCACTCGAGTGGGGTCCTCTGGACGACGAGAGGCGTCGTTCCTCGCGCCGAGCCTTAACCGCCAGCCCCACTTGTGACGGGCAAAAGTACCACGTCACAATATATATATTTATATATGAGGCGTTCCATACCATTTGGAACGGTCAGAAAGTTGTCCACTCTCAAAAAAATTGAAATTTTGTTAAATTATTTAATTATATGAAAAAAAACAGTGTACATTTTGTCAAAATTTTTGGATCGCATTTTCCCCCTTTTTTTATTTCAAAATTTTCAAAACACCGTTATATCTCGTGAGCATTTGATTTAACAGAAAAATGTTTAATACAAAAAAGTTGCAATTTTCCATGAATTTTGTGAAAAAATTTTGTTTTGAATTTTTCGAGTTTAAAAAATGCCCATTTTCAGCCAAATTATACAAAAATATTTTTTTCTGTCGGTATGTCACTTTTGATTTGTCTCAAAAAATTACAGAAAATACTCTGAAGTGTGTACAGTAACACCTATTTTTTCCAGAGTGGCTCGATTCGTTGTTCCAAAGCTGTGCTTTGTTTTATTATTATGATATTTTTTTTTTGACAAATCATTTATTATTAAAAATTATTCTCTCCCGAATTTTTCTCACATTTTTCAGGTAATAAACATCCATAACAGTAATAATTTTTTTGAGCTTAATCATAAATTATCGGTTGGGCTTCTGATTGTTGGGTTGCGAAGACATTTTCACGATCAGCTGATAATGGAGGTTCTCAAGTCGTCGACGTTGACGCTCCACCAGTTTGATGTAGAACAAAATCTGCTGATTGGATCGCTGATCTACACACACCACACAAATAATTTTCCGCGCTTAGCGATAGTATTTTCTGTAGAGCACTGGCCGACGGGCATCGTAGTGATTTTTTATTACGTGTCCGGGGTGCTTTCCCAGTGGGTCGCAGCACCGATTGAATTGCGTCGACATATTATTCGTTGATGCCATCATCAAAATAATACTCATGAATTAGTTTGTAACAAGGCACTCGAGAAACCACCAAGAAAAATCAAAGAAAGCATATGACTTCTCTGCTGGGATCACACCGTGCAACCTAGTGTAAAAAAATCAAAACACTGAGAACTCCGATAGTATTTTCGCATGGAGGGGGAATGTTGACAGACTGAAGGATGTAGAAGGCATTTGATGGCGCACATTACTTTGTATGACAATGTTTATATTGGGCGGTCACCGATACTTTGTATCACATTTTCCATATTGCACGACAACGTTACTTTGTATCACATTTGCATGTTGGACGACGAACGTTACTTTGTATGGTAAGGTTAACTTTGTATACCTTACCGATAATTTATGATTAAGTTCAAAAAAATTATTACTGTTATGGATGTTTATTACCTGAAAAATGTGAGAAAAATTTGGGAGAGAATAATTTTTAATAATAATTGATTTGTCTAAAAAAAAATCTCATAATAATAAAACAAAGCACGGCTTTGGAACAACCAATCGAGCCACTCTGAAAATAATAGGTGTTACTGTACACACTTCAGAGTATTTTCTGGAATTTTTTGAGAAAAATCAAAAGTAACATACCGACCGAAAAAAAGTATTTTTGTATAATTTTGGTGAAAATGGGCATTGTTTCAACTCGAAAAATTCAAAACACAATTTTTTCTCAAAGTTCATGAAAAATTGCAACTTTTTTGTCTTAAACATTTTTCTGGTAAATCACTCACGAGATATAACGGTATTTTGAACATTTTGAAATTTTGAAAAACTCGAGAAAATGCGATCCAAAAATTTTGAAAAAATTTACTGTTTTTTTCATGTAATTAAATAATTTGATAAAATTTCAATTTTTTTTTAATTGGACAACTTTTTGACTGTTCGAAATGGTATGGAACGCCTCGTATATATATATATTAGGGTAGCACGAATTTGAGCTCTATTTTTTCCTTTTCCTCACCATCCAATTATGTTCTTTAACCCTTAATGGTCACACTGGGTGAAATCTACCTCAGCCATTTTTTGACCTGGAATACCTTTTGGAATATTCGAGAAAATGGGACCCATTTTTTGCATATCTAAAATCACACTTTTTGACAATAATCGGTATGGTCGTGATGATAAGAGTTGGAAGTACTTGCAGTCTTCCCTTTTTAAATGGTACAATGATTTATCATATTGCAAAATGATTGGGGTGAAATTCATCCGCAATGACTTTTACGAAATTTTCTTGAGGTGTGACTGGCAAGGGTTAAAGAAAAAAAATTGTCGCAAAAGTTGCGACCGGTCAAAAAATATTTAGAGGTCGCTCGAGCGTCCCTAACATTATAATTTTCACTCAAAACGCGATTTTGATTTTCGTCCACTTCTCACCCATGAATTTTACGTTTTATAATTTCTTAATTAACCTCGCGAGGGGGCTCTACCCGGTCAGTGAATATATAGTGATCGCTTAAAAGCTTCGAAATTTCCAAATTTTCAAAACATTTCCAAGTTTTCGATCCTTCCTTCTCTAAAACAGTTTTCCGTGCATCGTAACGCTGCGCCCCACAGTTGATCTCGTTAGTTAAACCGCGGATTAATCGTAGCTGCACACTCGGACGGGCGACGCTATAATACATAATAACAGATATCATCTAATTGATGTTCATTACAAATTATTATAATAAATTATTCAGACAATTTAATACTGCGCTGTTTTTTTGTTTTCATGCTACAAGGAATTATAGTGCATGTGAGATTTATTTTCTGGCGGAAATTTTGAATTTTGAAAACCTCGAGTGACCACTATAAATATTCATTAGCCGGCTAGAGCCTCCCCGAGTTTAATTTAAAAATTCTAAGGCGTAAATTCGTGGGTGAGAAGTAGACGACAAAAAATCAGTTTTTTTACGAAAACTCGATTTTTCGGGAGACTTACGCGATCTCGAAATATATTTTGACCGCTCGCACCTTCCGTGAGAATTTTTTTCTTTAACGAAGATAATTGCATGGTGAGAACAGCGAAAAAAATAATGCTCAAATTTGTGCTACCTTAATGTATATCATACCCAAAGAAAATGTAGTTGCATGTGTACCGAACATGTATATGTTTGATCCGACGGGCTATAAAAAGCATTCTCCAATCGCTTTGAACTATCGAAAGCTCCTTGAACTATACTAAATGAAAATAAAATAAAAAGTATTCGCGATGACCAAGCCTTTTATAAATTATCTTCATAATAATTATTAATATGAAGGACGGCAGAGTATACTTCGCCAGTGATCCTGGATCATCACAGAAAGTGAGGCTGGCTGTCCATCAAGTTATTAATGACATCAGTGCATCTTATATCTATATACTATCATCAATAACTATTAGCACCTTGGATATCTTCGAAACTATAAGGTTTACAGAAATATTTGCTGAAATGAAATTGCACAGTACGAAAGGGGCCATCCGATAGCGATAATAGTTTTTTTTTCAGGTGGAGGTACTTCGGACGTTTGAAGGTCAACTCCATTTTTTTTAAATGGATCGGAATGTTTTTTTTGTATTATGAAAGAGGAGCTTAAGCATGTTGAGTCCCAAATCGCAAATGATGATAAAATTCTGAAAATTTGGTATGTTTTTGTATGAAGTATTTCAGAGGTCGTGTAAAAATTTCACGACAATTAGGAAGCTCTTTATTGAACGATTAACATTCACAAATTAAATGTTGTTTTATGGAAACTGATGTAACTTTGCAATAAGTTTTTTTTTTGACCTCTCAATTTTATAATATCTACAATATACTGAAAGCAACGGAAACGAAACGAAGTTTATTGATACATTTTTTTTAATTCCTTTTAAAAATTGTTCTTAACAAAATGTCAATTTTTTAATAACGAACTTCCTAATCATCGTGAAATTTTAACACGACCTCTTAAATACTTCATACAAAAACATACCAAATTTTCAGAATTTTCTTATCATTTTTTATTTCAACCCTTAAGGAGGTTGAAGTAATGATGATTGAATTCTGAAAATTTCGTATATTTTGCATGAAGTATTCAGGAGGTCGTGTAAAAATTTTATGACGATTAAGAAGCTATTTATTGAACAATTGACATTAAGATGTCATAGGGACTCAACATCCAAAACGAGTTCAACGACCTATAACATAAGGTCATTAAAGGTCATAGAAAGTACAGAAAGGCGATAATACTTACAGTTTTGGTAGTAAATAAAATTACTACGTTTATAGTAAGTGTGCGAAATGACGACCATCAGTATCAATGCAACATTGGATTCGTTTTTCGATTGATTGACGTGCAAGTTTTACAGCGTCAGACCTTATTGATGCACAAACTGTAATAATTCTTTGCTGCATGTCGTCAAGTGTAGTTGGTACTCCTTTGTATACTTTATCTTTCAATGTTCCCCATAGAAAGAAGTCTAAATGTGTTAGATCTGGGGAACGAGCTGGCCACGATATTGGACCGCCGCGTCCAGTCCAACGATTTCGAAATTCTTCGTCGAGTTCCCTTCGTGCAATCAATGAATAAAGTGCCGGACATCCGTCATGTTGATACCACATGGTTTGTCGTGTAAGTAAAGGCAACTCTTCGAGCAAAAGGCCCAATGTATCTTTAATAAAATTACTGTAGATGTTTCCATTCAAATTTCCATTGAAAAAAAGACCATTAATTTTAGCACCTATGGTTCCGCACCGTACATTCACAAACAGTCTCTGGTGTTCAACCTGCCGCAGCCAATGTGGATTTCTGTTGTCCATAAATGCATGTTATGCAAATTTAGTACCGAAAGTGTAAGTATTGTCGCCTTTCTGTACATTCTATGACCTTCAATGACCTTATGTTATAAGTCGTTGAACTACTTTTAAGCTCCTCTTCCATGATACAGAAAAAAACATACTGATCCATTTAAAAAAATGGAGTTGACCTTCAAATGTCCGAAGTACCTCCAACTGCAAAAAAACTATTATCGCTATCGGATGGCCCCTTTCGTACTGTGCAATTTCATTTCAGCAAATATTTCTGTGAACCTTATAGTTTCGAAGATATCCAAGGTGCTAATAATTATTGCTCCACCCTGTATATAACTGCCGGCCAAAAGTATGGATACACCTAGACAAGTTTTGCGCCGCACCAAAAGTTTGATATCTCTCTGAAAAAAAGATATCCGGATTGCCAAGGCGGCATTTTAAAAGGGACAAATGAAGCTTGACTTTGCGTGTTGGAAAAAAAAAATTCGATTTTTTTAGACCCGGGTCGCCATTTTGGAAATGGCCGTTTTTTGCCTGTTTTGGCTGTTTAAAATCGGCTGCACGTCTTCAGGACATTTTTTTTTTCAAAGAACCTTAAAAGATAGAGCAATAGCTATAGTTACCTTTTTTAAAAAGTTTCGTACGATTTTTTTCACCGAGTTATCGCATTTTTTTCTCAAAAAGACAATTTTGAAAAGATGCTGCTGAAATGAGGAACTTTGAGGTTTAGAGAAAATTGCCAAAAGGAAAAAAAGTTGCGTTACATCGTATTGAATCGAGCAGAATCTTTTCAAAATTTTCTCCAACATTGAAATAAAAAAAAAATTTCAATTTTTTTTTCTCAATTTTTAGCCGGAAAAAACATCCACCTCATACCTCATCTAAACACAAAGAGCGGAAATAAAGCTTCTTGTCTTTGTTTACATTATACCTTTGTGGAGCGTAAAAAAAATTCTATTTCTCGCGAGTCGATATTCTATTTCTCTCGTGCCCTGTTTCTCGCTCTGCTCTTTTTCGCTCGTCGTTTTTGTTTACATTTTTGATTCTTTGGAATAATGTGACGAGTGTCGCGCTGACAAAGCTAGTTAGTTGTGCGAAAACTTCGAACGCGAACACGTGTGGTCTACAAATGACAAGTTTTTACGCAAATTTTTTGTTCTTAACGGATCAAAATGGCACGGAAAATAGAAATTCCACTGTATAAAAGAGGGGTTATTGTCGCGTTGCGCGATAAGTGACTGTCGTACAGAGAAATTGCCAGACAAACTCGCGTGTCTTTGAAAGGAGTGCAGACGACCATCGGGAGGTTTAAGAAGTCCGAGACGTATTTCAATCGCAATCGTCCGGGTCAACCCAAAGTGACACCGCCCTCAGACGAGCAAAATATCGTCGTTACCAGCAAAAAAAATCGTTGATTTACAGCAACCAAATCTGTGCCAAATTTAACGAACAAAGGGAATTCTTGATATCACTGACGACAGTGAAACGTCGTCTTAACAGTGCCGGCCTCAGAGGCTGTGTCGCCGTGAGAAAACCTTTGTTAGGTCCGGCGAACAAAAGAACGATACGCATGGGCCCTGGAACACAAAAAGTGGACGATTACTCAGTGGAGAAATGTACTCTGGACGGACGAGTCAACATTTTTAATCTTCGGTAGTCGTCGTCGCATTTTTGTTCGAAGAAATCCTTCGGAAAAAAATGCCACCACAGTGTTTGATACCAACTGTCAAACATGGCGATGGCTCCGTTATGGTGTGGGGTTGTTTCTCCGGTCATGGTGTCAGAGACTTCGTGAAAATTGACGGCATAATGAGAAAAGAAGAATATAAAAAAATTCTCATTAATCATGCGATTCCATCGGGGCTAAGAACGATCGGGCGTGGTTTTACCATGCAACAAGACAATGATCGAAAACACAGTAACCGTCTCTGTCGAGAATATTTGGAGAACGAGGCATAGAAAAAAAAATCGTGAATATGGTGTGGCCGCCACAATCACCCGTGAAAGAAATTAGGAGGGAAGCCATAAAAAATCAGGCTCCGTGAGGGTTTGAATATGGATTCCCTACTAAGGCTTTCCATAACACAATCGGACTAGGCCCCGACAGGAAAATAACAGGGTTGGGTAATTTATTTAAAAAAGGTCGTAGCGAGGAAAATGATAAAGGGCCCAGACGGGATTCATCAGGGGAGTGGTTGCTACAGAGCATACAATATAAACTGTAAAACTGAACTTGTTTTTTATTTTATAATTTCGAGGTGAATAATACATAATCCTTTATTTGAAGAAAATAGTTTTCATTATTGCTAAACACCTCGCTTGCTATGTATCCACTAATAAAGTTGATCATTATAGGGCAGTAATAGGGTTGCTTCATGGCTTCGATTGGGTTCTGTTGAGGCAATCAGTCGGGCCCTGATTTATAAGCCTCTTCAGGCCCTCGTCGACAAAGTGTGACCGGCCTCAAAAGGACCCGGTCGGGTGCCATGTTAGGGCCCTTACAGAGTAAGGGAAAAATAATCGGGGCCTAGTCAAAGCCCTGGCTGAATTCTTTCACGGGCACCCGACCTAAACCCCAACGAACTTTTCTGCGAAGAGCTCGATGGAAAGATACGAATGACTTGCCCTACGTCGCCGAAGATCTGTGGCAGAAACTGCAAGCTGCGTGGAGATCCCTCAGCTCAGCTCAGCTGGATTCATTAATCGATCGGATACCACGAATCGATGATGCAGTGCTGAAAGCTAGAGGTGGATTTTTCGACGAAAAGGGCGTTTAGATAAGGTAAGAGGTAAGAGGTGGATGTTTTGTGCGGCTAAGAATTGAGAAACAAAAATTGAATTTTTTTTTAAATTTAATGCTGGAGCAAAAAATGTTGAAAAAAAAATTTGAAAAAAATCTGCTCATTTCAATACGATGTAACGCAACGTTTCAACGGCATTTTTTCAAAATTGTCTTTTTGAGAAAAAAAATGCGATAACTCGGTGAAAAAAAATCGTACGAAACTTTCTAAAAAAGGAAACTATAGCTATTGCTCTATCTTTTAAGGTTCTTTGAAAAAAAAATGCCAAAAAAATGTCCTAAAGACGTGCAGCCGATTTTAAACAGCCAAAAAAAGCCAAAAAACGGCCATTTTCTAAATGGCGCTCCGGGTCTAAAAAAAATCGAAAACTGTTTTTCCAAAACGGAAAGTGAAGCTTCATTTGTCTATTTTAAAATGCCGCCTTGGAAATCCGGATATCTTTTTTTTCACAAAGATATCAAACTTTTAGTGCGGCGCGAAATTTTTCTAGATGTATCTATAGTTTTGGCCGGCAGTATATATGTATTTATTTATGAACGCGCGATACTTATCGGTTGAAAAATTCCACATACGATTACGATATAGAGCGCATACCTGAAGATTGTTCGCATATACCACGTTAGTAAATTCATATCCTACAACATTTAACTGTCCTTCCGGTATAAGAGAAAGTGAAGATGAAAAATCAATCATAGTCTTGATATTGGTACGGATTAATCGTCTATCTACGTGTTGACGAGTCGCAACGACGATTCCAGAACAAAAAAGATCGGAAAACGGTGGCCACCCGAGGATAACATTGAATACAACTTTAAGGTAAAATTCAATACAGGTTTTCGGAATACATAAAAACAATGACTCCACTATGGATTGGAAATAAAAAATTACACCAATAAAAAGTTGGGCCATAAAGTTGATCTTTATTAAAAATGACCGCAGGTACGAACACTCACTACGCGTCGGCTATATAAATTCCGGTTCTTGAATGACCACCAGTGGTCGAAGTTTATTTTATTTGCAAGAGGATTCTTTCGTGGAGTGAATCCTTTTTTAATAGTCCATCAGTTATTGATCCACAGGGTGGATCAATAACTTTGGATATCTTCGAAATGACAAGGTTCACAGAAATATTTGCTGAAATAAAACTGCACAGTACGAAAGGGGCCATAGCGATAGCGATAATAGTTTTTTTGCAGGTGGAGGTACTTCGGACATTCGAAGGTCAACTCCATTTTTTAAATGGATCGGTATATTTTTTTTCTGTATCATAAAAGAGGAGCTTAAAACGAGTTCAACGACCTATAACATAAATTCATTGAAGGTCATAGAAAGTACAGAAAGGCGATAATACTTACAGTTTTGGTAGTAAATAAAATTACTACGTGTATAGTAAGTGTGCGAAATGACGACCATCAGTATCAATGCAACATTGGATTATTTTGTCGATTGATTGACTTGCAAGTTTTACAGTATCAGAACTTATTGATACACAGGCTGTAATAATTCTTTGTTGCATGTCGTCAAGTGTAGTTGGCACTTCTTTGTACACTTTATCTTCCCATGTTCCCCATAGAAAGAAGACTAAAGGTGTTAGGTCTGGGGGACGAGCTGGCCACGATATTGGACCGCCGCGTCCAATCCAACGATTTCGAAATTTTTCGTCGAGTTGCCTTCGTGCAATCAATTAATAATGTGCTGGACATCCGTCATGTTGATACCACATGGTTTGTCGTGTAAGTAAAGGCAACTCTTCGAGCAAAAGACCCAATGTATCTTTGATAAAATTACTGTAGATGTGGCCATTCAAATTTCCATTGATAAAAAAAGGACCAATAATTGTAGCACCTATGATTCCGCGTTGTACGTTCACAGACCATTGTCTCTGGTGTTTATCTAATCTGATCATGTTTGTCTCCGGTGCTTATCTAATCTTAGCATGCTTATCTTATCTTGCAAACTTATTAAAGTGTCCTTGAAACAGTGTTTATTTTCAGTGAAGTAAACCGTAATTGTTATCGCCTTTCTGTACTTTCTATACCTGTCTAAGAAATGTGTAAACGTACATAATAACGTACGCATTGATATTGATGGTCTTCATTTCGCACACTTACTATAAACGTAGTAATTTTATTTACTATCGAAACTGTAAGTATTTACGCCTTTCTGTACTTTCTATGACCTTCAATGATCTTATGTTATAGGTTGTTGAACTCGTTTGAAACTCCTCTTTCATGATACAGAAAAAAAAATACCGATCCATTTTAAAAAATGGAGTTGACCTTCAAATGTCCAGAGTACTTCCGCACCTGCAAAAAAAACTATTATCGCTGTCGGATGGCCCCTTTCGTACTGTGCAATTTCATTTCAGCAAATATTTCTGTAAGCCTTATAGTTTCGAAGATATCCAAGCTGCTAATAGTTATTGATCCACCCTGTATACGCATGTGGTGAAAATTCATTTCTCGTCTGAATATTCGATGTACTTCAAAGGAAAAAAAGCGGACGATCTCAAATACTTCCTTCTTCTGACCAAAGATTTGTTAATATTGCACTGGATTCCCGCCTTAACGATTACACTGATGCTAAAAATTGTACAAGCAAGATCGGGAGAGATAGAGGGACAGAGAGAACACAAGATTCATCAAAGAGATGTTAGCACGAATATTCGTGTATATAAATATATATTATATTTCACGCCATATACACGTACAGACAAATGTGCAATGAATATCCGCTTTCCGGGCTGCTGCTTTCGTTCCTCCGCATTTCACGTGTTTCCCCGGATTTTCTTGCAACTCTGCATTCAGTCAGAAGGGTGAATGAGACGCTTCTTCTTCTCCCGCTCCGACGCTCCGAACTCGTGAGATCCGAAAAACTCGGGCGTTGAAAATCGTACGGACTCTACTATTCCTACTCAATAGATAAACTCTCATACATCGTTCCATCTTCATCTCAGTCTTTCTAACGGAAATTTATATTTCATATGCAGACACTTTTGTGCGCGGAGTGTTCCAGACTGAAAAGGCTGAAGATAATATTCCGAAAAATTTTGGCGCGTATATATATGACAAAATTTAGTTTAGGATGCTCTTATTTTGTGAAATCTTTTTCATAGCCAACGTTGCGGTTCAGCAAAAACGGTTACTGTTGAAGTTTATGGGTAATAGTTATATTTTACCAGTAAAGCTGCGGTTGCTAGACTTTCAAATGCAAATACATTGAAAGTAACGTTTGCCTGCATGTATGTCAGATATTTGGACCAAGATTATCTCGGAAAATACGTTTTCTGTATATTTTGCCAAATACGTTCACTATATAGTCAAAAACCCGGCTTTTCATATAGATTAGTACATGCTTATGGTTGCTTAAGGGAAGGTACCTGAGTAAACTTATCAAGAATCAATTTTTTTCTTTTTTCCTTGTAGTTTGTAGTTCAAAGAATATTGTGTATTAATTTCATGGAGAGGTTCGCAATATTCAAAATGTTGTGGGTTCTTCTGTGAAAGGCGGCAGAACGTCGAGCGCGCGGTCGGTTGGGTCTGCAGCGGTCGCGCGGGGCAAATATTGTTCAAATATTGTCAACATTGCTACCATTATTGCCACATGTATTTTTAACTGTGGGGCAAAATCCTATCTCCAAGTGATGGATGCCTTGGGAATGCAAGTCGGGAGAAATGCTGACCGGCAATGCGCGATCGAGGATGCGGACCGCATTGCAAAGGCTGAAATTCAAACTCGAAACGCGACCCATGAAGGGAGAATTCATAGCCGACAATCGAGAATTGCAGCTGACGAACCAGCAAGTACTTCGGAGGGACCAATGTATGGCCCTGCACGGAGAAAACAGGGGCCTCGAAGCTTAGAATTAATACTATGCTTCTAAAAAAATATCATTAAATATCAAAAAGTATTGAATGGAAGATAAAAATTGTAATTATGGTATAGTAATAATGAAGAAATTTAAATTTCAGCCTACGATATGCCACGTAAACTGATACAAATAATACATTTTATTCGGCATATTGTGATTTTTCGTAGTATTTAAAAAATATTTTGCCCACGTGATTGGAACAATTAGTTTCCAGTATTCTACAAAAAGTACGGTATAAAGAGTGACATTTTACTAATCATCTTCGTAATATTTTTAGCTATACGCCGAAGATTAATGCTATGCGTATAGTGAAATCTATAAATACACGAAGATTCAGGATATACGTATAGTAAAATCCATATGAAAATATAGCGTATAATAAAGGTTGGTATTATACAAAGCACGCATTTTTTTTACTATACAGCATATAGGACTCGCGCCTATGCGAGAAAAGTATGAAATGTAATATGCACGCATCATTTTTACTGAGTGAGAATCATTTTTACACTTCTATAACAAGTCTTGGAATTTCCGAACTGGCAGTAAACTGCTATAGCTTCTAGCACTGAATATTAGAATTCTGGCAACGAGTGTTAGAATTTGAGGCCGTATTTTTCTCCGTGTGGGATTGCTGATTAACGGTAAGGTACAAAATATCTCTATCCTGCGAGTAATTTTTCTGACAAATTTTGAAAAAGTATTGAAGTACACTTTTTGAAAAATCGATTTTAACTTCTTTTATTTTAAGTTTGAAGTACGAAGAATATTGTGTGAAACATTCATGTTGAAATTCCGCAATCGCCAAAATTATACGAAGATTTTACCGAAAGATCGTGCAGCGGCCCAACGGCCGAGCGCACCATTTCTTTACCCACTTTTCAAACGCGATTATCTCAAAACATAGTTTTCACAAGTCGGTACCAAATGTATCTCGAAAACGGTTTGTCCGATTTTGTCCAAGTTGGATACAATATTCTTCGATAGTTTTTCTCGTTCGCCACGTAGGGGTTTGTCATCTGATTGAACCATTGCTTTTTTATGCAACCAAAATCGTCAGAAATTGCGAACGAAAAACGAATGTTGAATTAAAATGGTCACAATTCCGTCAATAATGAAAATTTCAAAAAAATCCGACGAGGCGAACTGCTTTGTATATTATATTTCAAGAATCCGTTGCGTTTTCATGTTTCAGATCAACTGCCTGCCCGGAATCCTTGGCACCACAAGCCATGGGGACGAACAACACGTCTGACGCTGACCACAGCAACGGCACTTCCAGTCACCGAATTTATTTTTTTTTTAATCCTAAACATTCCTCAATGTCCATATTTTCCAATAAAACACCTCGGGTCCAATCGAAACATTAGTGTTAGAGATAAAAATTCCCCGGTTTACCTGTTTTTCTCGCCGTTTACTCAGGTACCTCCCCTTAAGGAGCTTCGGGGCAGTTGGCCATATGTAACCATTCGATTTAAATTTATACAGTTAAAGGGGGATTGTCTTTTTTTTCGCAAAATCTACCGCTTTTTGGGAATTTTGTTGTGAAGAAAGTATACAACGGAAAACTTGTGAAACTTGGCATATAGTTTTATTGATCTGTTTACTACATACAAAAAAAATTTTAAACAATTTCATAAAAAAATCCGCCTCCCACCCCCCCCCCGACGCGCGATGGTCCTTTTTGATGGTGTGCACGATTTCTCAAAAACTATTCAACCGATTGCCTTCAAATTTGGGCAGAATGCTCAGCTGACACCCTATTATCGTTTGATGAAGCAAAAAAGCAATACGTTTAATAGTTTTTTATTTATAACAAAAAATCGATCAATTTTTTTCGAAAAATCGATACTTCAAGTTCAAAACGTCACCAAATCGTCAATTTTTTTTTCCCTTCATCGAACGATAGCTATATGTGTCTAAAGTAAAATGCTTTTTGGGTTTTTGTTGCAGGATGAACGTGAAGGCTGTAATCGTGCACACCATCAAAAAAGGACCGTCGAGGGGGGTGGGAGGCGGATTTTTTGGTGAAATTGTTAAAAATTTTTTTTGTATGTAGTAAACAGATCAATAAAACTATATGCCAAGTTTGACAAGTTTTCCGTTGTATACTTTCTTCACAAAAAAATTCCCAAAAAGCGGTAAATTTTGCGAAAAAAAAGACAATCCCCCCTTAATCCTTTGTCAGATACTGAAGCACCCTGTAAATTTTAAATCGATCGTCTACACCATTTCTATAAAATTTACAATTGAAGAAATAATTTTTAACATAGGGATGAGATGCGTCATTGTCACAATGTAAAGGGCGACGAAATTGTCATAACGTACTGATAGATTTGGCCGTTTTTCACTCAGTACATTATGACAATTTCGACATCAGTGTCATAAAGTACTAAGTGATTTGACAACTTTTCATAACATTTTAAACATTTTTTCACATTCTTTTGTACGCGAAGCAGCCATTCAGCGATTAGCGTAGGCATGTCCCTATATTAAAAAGTATTTTTCTAATTGTAAATTCTATAGAAACGGTGTAGACAAACGATTTCAAATATGGAGGGTGCATTCGGTATATGACAAAGAATTTAATGTATAAATTTGAGTCAAATGGTAACATACCGTCAATTGTCTCGAAAGTCCTTAACCGAAAAAAATGTCACAATAAATTGAGTCAGATAATGATTAAAGCTATTGACTCTGTTTTACATTGAGTATTTACTAAAGAGCTTTCTAATAAATGCTAATCGATATCGTGCAACACTGTCGCTTCAATGGACCTGCACAAGTTTGGGGCCCAAAAAACGCATCGACTTTCGATATTTTCTTTCTGATGAGAGTATTGGGATGAGGAGGATGCCATTTTAAACACAATTCATACATAGCTTTGCCAAGTTTGAAGTTTTTAATCGAAAAATATTGATAAACAATGAATTTATTATTATGATTTGAAGCAAGTGCCTTCGCTGCTGCACAGGCGATCGGTATAGTTGGTTCTGGCAATACGGGTGATCTAAAATGAAAAATAAACAAAATTGGACTTTACTATAATAAGAGAATGTTCGAATGATTGGGTAATTTCCATTGAAATATTGAAAACTACGAAAATGGCAAGATCTAAAAAAGTTTGATTTTCGACCAAAAAAAAACTTTAATGATTCATTATTCACAAATGGGTGATCATATTTTCAAAAAAACATCCGGCCATACGATAGACAATATGATAAGCTATTCTCTGTGCGAATTTTAAGTAAATTGGACGAATATATTTCGAGTCCGAATTGCACCGTTCCATAAAACGTAGTTTCGAAAAAACACAAAAGGACGAAGGGTACCTAAATGGCAGCGTCGCGGTTTGTCGTAGCGAAGCGGGCGATCTGAGCCTTCACAAAAATCACCGTAACTCGGTCAATGTTTGCAATTTTTACAGAATCGTTGTTGCAAATGAACGTTAAGACCTTATGCGATAAAATAATGAAATAAAAAAGTATTTTCAACCTTTTGAGCTTATGCAGACGCCTTAAAAAGAAAAATCGTAGTTTCTCTGATTTTACTTGACGAATTCGAATGGAACAAATTGCAAGGAAATTATGGGAGTGTTTTATTTCACATAGCCAAGGTTTGAGAAAAAGCCACGCGAATCGAAATTTTTAGTCTATTTTGACCCTGCTGCTCCTCACAGTTGTAGGAGATAAAGGTGGTAAAAGAGCTTTAAATTTAATGTGAAATGAACTTCTATATAACGTCTTAAACAGGAACAAATTTCCCTTTCCTCCACTTTTAGGCGCTAAGTAGGCTGTAGATATACTAGTCGTGGATACCACACGTATACACGCTTACGCGTACATGCTATTACGCATTTAGACAGACACACTAATGACATACAATGCATCGCAGCCGGTCTGTTGGATGTATAGAATATTGCATAAATCCAAAATAAATTCAAATACTTAACCGAGAGGTCTGCCTCAACGAATTGATTTCGTTGATTCGAACATTCGAAATGACTTATTTCGAAGGAATTAGAGGATTATTTCTATCGAAACTATTCTACCGATTTTCATTTACCAGGTGTATGAAACCGGAATTTCCCTATTCATGGTGCTAGCCATCAGTTTAGGGACCGTAAGACCGCTTCTGCAGCGCCATCATCTCCCTCTAACAGCTGACGAAGATTATCAACACACAACAACCCAAGTTCCCTACACCGGTATATTTTTCTATAACCTTAAACATGTCGAGTTTTGTGCCTACGAACTACGATTTGCGGACAGCATTGGTTTTCTTTTATCATTTGAAGAAAACTGCTTCAGAATCGCATCGAATGCTTGTCGAAGTTTACGGTGAACATGCTCTTGGTAAAACATAGTGTTTCGAGTGGTTCAAAGGATACAAAAATGCTGATTTTGACGTGAGAAACGAAGAGCGTGGGAAACCACCGAAAAAGTTCGCAGACAGCGAATTGCAAGCCTTATTGGATGAAGATGATACTCAAAGTCAACAAGAACTCGTAAATCAATTGAATGTGACGCAGAATGCCGTCTCCATTCGTTTTTATCATTTTCAAGCAGCAGACGTATAATTTTTACAAAAAATTCATACTTCTACACCTGGTATATGCATTTCAATGAGACTATATATATGTTGCATTGCATATTAAAAAAACAATTAGAATGATAAACCGTGTTGGCTTATATTTTATGGTATATGCATTTCAATGAGACTATATATATGTTGCATTGCTAATTAAAAAAATAATTAGAATGAAAAACCGTATTGGCTTATATTTTATTTTTATATTGGATGCTTAGGAGTACAAGGTTTTATGCAGGAGGTAGGCCTTACAAGCTGCAAAGAAGGAACAGAAAAGTCGATTCGGGTGAAATTTGATACTCAAAGTCAACAAGAACTCGTAAATCAATTGAATGTGACGCAGAATGCCGTCTCCATTCGTTTTTATCATTTTCAAGCAGCAGACGTATAATTTTTACAAAAAATTCATACTTCTACACCTGGTATATGCATTTCAATGAGACTATATATATGTTGCATTGCATATTAAAAAAACAATTAGAATGATAAACCGTGTTGGCTTATATTTTATGGTATATGCATTTCAATGAGACTATATATATGTTGCATTGCTTATTAAAAAAATAATTAGAATGAAAAACCGTATTGGCTTATATTTTATTTTTATATTGGATGCTTAGGAGTACAAGGTTTTATGCAAGAGGTAGGCCTTACAAGCTGCAAAGAAGGAACAGAAAAGTCGATTCGGGTGAAATTTTGAAGTTCACATTAGAACTTCTAGCATTGAGTAGCTAAGTAAAGCTAAGATCGAGTCAAACGCCTTCGAAATAGGCTGAAGTCGAGTGAAACGCCTTTAAATAGGCTGCAAGTTTTGCCGCAGGACAGCCATCTGTCAGCTTCACTCAAGCAGACAAAATTTCAAAAAACTATGAATATCGTATTACCATCGTATTTGGAACCTTTCAAGTAAATTCCAGCCGAAGAAATGATGGCACATACAGACACTACAATTTTATAATATTTGAAAAATATCATTTCCAATTCTCCGTCGAATTGAACGATAAAAATGAAAAATTGATATTTAATTCACACTGTGTGCTGGAACGGTCGACAGGTAGGTAACGAAAATTTAGGATTTGAAGGTTTCGACTGGGAATATGTCATACTAATCCATCCTTCCATGCGTCTACATACATACGTCTATTTAGCGCGCGCGCGAATGTGTGCGCGCGCACACACACACGCACATACGGGGTTTCGTTGGTAACTGAGCCCGGAACGCTTCCTCTGGACATATGACTGTCTCTCCCTCACGCCCTCTTCCTCTGCCTCTCCCTGCTTCATATTTTTCGCAATTCGCAGTTACGGGGAAAAAAATGAACAAAAAAGTGGCGCCTATTCCGAATTTTGATTGGAAACGCGAGTATATATCGTTCACCAGGTTGGTTGAGGGTGTATGTATGGAGGAATGAAAGCTTACTCCATACATCAACTATTTAGTCGGCAATGACTCCAGCAGCACTCGGGCGCTCTCAGGCCGCTCTCTCTTTATAATTTTTAGATTCGTTCTCTTTCTTGCATCCATGTAACTTACTTTTGCGGGGTTACCAAGTGAAGCCGACTTGTCCTCCACTTCAAATTCTTATTCCGTATATAACCGGCAACCAACGGTAAGAAAATAATAAGTAAAAAGGCAAAACATTTCGAGGGTGCGGTTGGCGCTGCTGCTGCTTGGTTTTCGGTCGTCAGTGACCAGAGGCCAATGCGAGCTGTGAAGTCGCCCAACTTATAAGAGAGCCTCCGAAGCTATGCACACAGCGGCGGGAAAAGAAGAGAGAGGGGGAGGGAGAGAGAGAGAGAGAGAGAGAGAGAGAGAGAGAGAGAGAGAGAGAGAGAGAGAGAGAGAGAGAGAATAGAATAGAATAAGTTTTATTTAGTGCGCTAGGATCGAAGTGTCCTCTGGCACGCAGTCTTCATAGATCATACATCTTGCAGTACATAAATAACAGAGTAATAATCATCTGTCTATCTGGGTATATAATGCAAAAATAATATAGCCTAAATAATAATACTATGAACATAATACTATGAGACTAAGCAAAAGTAAAAGCCACAAGGAGCTCAGAAAAGTTTAGAGGGAACTTTCAGTCAGCATTTTCTGAACCATTTGGTTGAAGACAGGTTTTGTTAGGGTTTTGATCTTTGCAAGAAGTCGATTATATATGTACGCCGCGGATGCACGAAAAGCATGCCTGAAATATTCCGTACGGAAATGCGGTATGTGTATACTGTCTTCTTCTTTCCTAAGAACCCGCGACTGCCCTACGTCGTTACTATTAAAAAATATCTTCTCAGGTAAATATACTCAGGTAAAAATATCTCAGGTAGGTTGGTCTTCCAGTACGAAGTATCTCGGCGATTAAGCATGCCATATAGTACGACCTTCTTTCCTCCATTCGAAGCCAAGAGAGCTTTGTCCAGCATGGTGTCACATGCTCGGACCACTTTACGTTAAAGATATAGCGCACACATGAGTTTAGGGCTACCTTAAGAATTTTGTTATTCTGTTCCGCAATTCCGTACATTAGACACGAACAGTAGTCAAATACGGGCAAAATCAAAATTGATACGAGTTTGGCCCTGAGGTGTCGTGAAAGAAAACTTCGACAGATCTCAAGTTGATAGAGCCGACGGTTTGCAGTCTTTACTACGCTTATGGCTTGCTCCTTCCAGCCCAGCGTGTCATCTAACCAGATCCCCAGTATTTTTACAGAGTTTCGATACTCGACTACAGAGCTACCACTAAAAATACTAGGTGAAGTCGTAAGATCTAGTGCTCTCACAAAGGGTCTACTTCCTAGTATTATGGCATTCGTTTTGTAATAATTTAGTAGAAGTTTATTGATCTTAGCCCAAATCCTAATTAGCATTATGTCCATGTTTACTTTTGCAATACATTGATCCAGATCTGACACTGGACACCTCAGGAAGATCTGTAAATCAGCAGTATAAATGTTATAATCACAATGAGAGATGGCAAACCGAAGATCTGATATGTATAACATAAATAGTAGTGGACCAAGTACGGATCCCTGAGGTACGCCTGATTTAAGTACCGCCCAGTTTTATCTGGCATCTTCTGATCCTAACACGGCTTGAAATCTATCCGAGAGGTAAGATTTTACCTATTCTACTACGGGCCCAGAAAAATGCAGTTCATAGAGCTCTTTTAAACGCACTTTATGATCTACCATGTCAAACGCCTTTGAAAAGTCAAAGAGCACCATGATAGTGACCATTCTCTCGTCAATGCCTTGGCGCACAAGGTCACAGACACGCAATAGTGCAGTCTGTGTGCTATAACCCTTCCTATACGCGGATTGTTGGGGATCAAAGAGATCATTTTGCTCAAGATACGTTGTCATTTGTTCTGCAATAATATGCTCAAGCAGCTTTGCTAGCGGGCAAAGAAGTGAAATCGATCTATAGTCTGTGGGTGATTTTGGTGACTTGGTCTTCGGTATCGGTTTTATCAGAGCCTTCTTTCAGATGAGCGGAAATGTACTGTGAGAAAGTGAGAAATTGAAGATGTAGAGGATCATAGGTAGAATAGCAGGAAGGGCAATCCGCAAGACTTGCAGAGAGATGCCATCAGCGCCGAGGGCTTCCGATGAAGTGTGTCGAAATGCCCTTAGTAAGACGTCTGGGGAGATGTCATGAAAATGGAAGGCAGTGTCATCATAACCCACCATGAGCAGCCCATACATGATCTCCGGGGTAACAGCTTCTCCACGATTAATGGATGAGAAATATTGATTGAGTTCTTCTATGGGCACGACTGTAGGATGATTATTACCCTTTGAGCGCAATATCCCCAGTTTACGCAATCTACTCCACGCTGATCCTGCATCTTTGACGGAATTAAAGGCCTCATTGAAGAACTTTCTCTTGGCTATTTTAATCATATATTGAACCTGATTCCTTAGCGTTCTAAAATTTTTGTGTAGTGCAGGATCCTTATTATTTCTAATGTATCGCTTCCAAGCCATATGTCGTTTGTGCATCATGTCCTTGATAATTTTTGTGAGCCAGGGTGATGAGCCTCGCCTACGTACGAATCTCCGTATTGGAGCATGTTCATCTAAACTCACTAGTAGTATAGTATTTAAAAAAGATATTTTAAAGTCTATGGATTGCGAGTGGAAAAAGGTTGACCAGTTGACAGCTATTAGGTCGGGATATAAATGCGTTTTCGTCAAAAGTAGGGAAATTTCTTTTTACAATTTCGTTTTGAGTATTTTCCATGGCTTTATAGCTCTATTCGATCCATATGCAATCATGTCCGGACAAAGGAATTGAATCTTGACCATAAGTGATAATTTTTTCTTGCCTATCTACAATACAGTGGTCAATGTGAGTATGCGATGTACCGGTGTGGTGAGTCGCATGGGAAGGTACCAAGAAGAGATCACTAGTTGCGACGAATTGAGCGAAAAACTGGCTATCATGGTTTAAAATGTCAATATTGAGGTTAAAATCACCCATAACGATCAAGTCATTGTAAAGCGGTTGTAGATTATTGCAAAAACCAGTGAAAGCCGAGCGTTCCTTGGTCTTTGGGGGTCTGTATACTACGGCAATGAGAATCCTTTATTTACTCGAAAAAATAACTTCAAGAAATAGGAACTCTGGACCATCCGAGGTCAATCCGGAGGATGATGCAATGACGATGGCCTTAAGCAAACGATGCACATATATGGCAACGCCACCACTTATGCGATCAATTCTATCGCGTGCAAAAATGTTATAGTCTTTTAACTCTATCATGTTATCGGGTAAATCCTGCTTTAGCGAAGGTTCAGATACGCATATAATATCACAGAAACACCGCGTGAAATATTCTCTAAAAATATCCAAATGGTCCTTCGCTAATATTGACTGACAGTTCACGTGCGCAATATTAAGATTTCCATCCCTATGATTGATGGCACGGGAGCCATTTACGAGTATTCTATAAGGCTAATTTTTTCTTCTAATCGACGCTTAAGAAGAGGATGCCTTTTGCTGTCCATCGCACAGTGATTATGGTCTAAATTTGATGTCTGACAGTTTATGCAGCAGGGTGCATCTTTTCTTTGCTTGCAGTCTCGCATCTCATGACTGCCTGCACAGTGTCCACACCGTGCTTTTCCGCGACAATTGCTAGCCATGTGTCCGAAGCCTGTACATTTGAAGCACTGCAACACTTTGACATAATCCTCTATGGGGAACGAATTCCGCCCAACGAAAACCCGACCTCTAGTTAATAGAATATTGCGAATCTTTCCCGTTACTTCAATAACCATATTTGTAGTCGATCGACCGTCCCTAGGCTCAAAAACATAAATCACACGTACTGAGTCTTCGGGCTCATCTGGTGCATTTTGGGAGATAATTTCACTAGCGAGTTTATCCGGTCCGACTTCTGTTGATACGACCCATGAAAAAATGTACAACTGGTACGACATTGGCCCAGTAGTGCGCCAACTCTCCTGTATGGTTGGCCGTTCTCTGGCATGAATGTCGGTCCGTTAATGGACCGTTGTCGGAATGATATCCTCGGGCTGGCTACCGATATCGTACCGACGTTGGACTCGACACCGGCCCGACAGTAGTGCCAAGGTTGGCCCAAGTTACAGCCAATATAGTACCAGCGTTGGTGCTGACGCTCGTGCCAAGGTCGGCCCAAGACTATGCCATCGTTGGTATTAAGAGCGGCCCGACGCCTGTGCCAACATTGGCCCAAGTTCAGGCCAATATCGTACCAACTTTGGTCCAGTCCATAACCAACAGTGGTACGATAATGCCCCCAGTATCGACCGATACAACTCAGGGCATTATCGGTCACTCGTGTTACAATTTTTTAGTTGTTCATTTTCATCATTTTTACTGTCTCCGTGTTCAATCATTTGTTCCACATACTCAAGAGTCCTCTCATACTCCGCTTTTTTAACATTATTTTCGAGGATTTTTTTCTCTATCAAACATGACTCTTGATTCATGACACATTTTTCGTGCTTCAATAACAGTTTATTCCAACATAATTTTTTTCGCACTTTTTTCAGTTTATCATATCTCTTTTGTTGATTCATATTGAGAATATGGTAGGAGCATAAGGGAAAAAATTACTGTTGCAGGAAAAAGCGACGATGGACGCTACTCTTTGTTCGCGGTCTGCATCGATACGACACTGAATGGCGACTGGCGAGCAATTCGTAAGACACGTAACGGTGAGTGATGCCGGCTCGTGATTGGTTCAACCTATTTACGCGAACAGTCGGTTCTTCGTCGTTAGTCGATACTGTCCCGACATTGCATATTGCGGTATGCCGAGATTACGTATGAACGTAGGACAGTTATTGGCGAACAGTACTAGCCCATGGTTGGCTCCAATAGTCCTCCCCAACAGTCGGCTCTCTGGGGCAGCCGATACTGGCCCGCCATTGGTATAGAACCGGTTGCCGGGACTAGAAATGAACGCAGGACAATTAACGGCAGACAGTATTGGCCCACAGTCGGCTTCTCCGTCTACGCCAACAGTCGGCCCTAGGTCGTTAACCCGTGTAGAAATTCACTCGGCATAAACTACTTTGACCCTAGCCGCTGTCTAGATTGACCTAGATAGCATAACTCGCGAGACGCTAGGTTGTGGCTGGCAAGTTTTTGCTAGCTAGTTTTGGGTACCTCGCCGCTAGATGACGGTAAAGTAGTTTTCCTCGTATGTTTTCTCGGAGTGTTACTTACTTAGCCGCTAGATGGAGAAAACAGATTTTCTCTCGATACATCGAGTCGCCGGTCTGAGTGCATGGCACGGTGGATTATAACCTTTGTTCTTCGTGTGAGAGTTTTATCAGATGGAGAAAAATGATTCCTCAAGTAATAACTATTAAAAATTATGGACGAAAAGCGGGAGAAAAAATCCAGTCAAGATAGAGTCCGTAAATACCGAGCTATAAAAGCCGATATAAACTATGCGACCGCAAAACGTTTGCAAAATCAAGAACGCAATGGTAAGTGCAATTTTTTATAAAAACTAACATTCATTTGCAAAAAAAAAATAATAATCCAACTAGTTTTAGAAAGATACAAACATTGATATGCAATGAAAAAATTATATCGACATATTATGCATATATTGGTTTAAAAAAATGTGCTAACAAAAATGAAGATGATTTTTTTTATGCGTTACCTTTTCTCGATGTGCCGAGTAATTTAACTTGAATAATATCATAAATTATAATTATATTTAGTCGATAATTATTTACTAAAATTAATTTTGGATTTTTGAAACCTAAAAAAACTTTTCATTGAAAAAAAATTAAGCGAAAGCCTTCGAGACACAACATGGCGCGATCACGCACCGTAAAAAAAGCGCTCAACGATTAAGAAGGTATAATCCATAAAAAAAGTAATCGTCAATACAATAAACAATGAAGTAATCAGTACAACAATAACAAAAAAAATACAAACGCGATCGCGCACCATTAAAAAAGCGATAAATATTTAACAAAAAAAAATTACTTCAAATGTGATATTATTAATTATAATAATTTCTAACCTACTTATCTTACTTCTTACGTGTATTCATACTCGATATTTATAATATTTAATAAAATTTGTTATTTTTCCAGCGTGATCAGATTTCTTTTAATTTTCTATTCAACCTTAACCAGCGTACCCTATCCAGCGTCGAATTATAAAATAGCTTTCTTTCCAGCTAGCGTCTATCTAAGAGCTATCTAGCACCGAGCTAGAACATCTGGCTAGGCGTTAGATTTCCAAGTGTTACATACAAAGCTAGCGGCGGGCTAGTTTCACTGCCAGCCGCTAGCAAGTAATAGGAAAAAATAGACCGCGGCTAGCTCTACGCGGGACTCATTTCTACACGGGAACCGGTACTGTCCCCACATCGGCTTGATGTCGGATGCCGGGCTCCGAAAAGAGGGTCGACTGAAAAATGGCAGAACCGTTGTTTCAATGCTGGGCCAACATTGGTTGCCAACAATCGGTTAGCCAGTACTGGGCCGGACATCGGCTATATTGTTCGAGTCGGCAATTTTTTCATGGGGAAGCGCATTCTGGGTCTTAGGCCACAGTGCTCTTTGACCTCCAGACCCGCATATTTTTAGCGCTTTTAACGATTTCAGTTTGTTCATATCTACGGTGTCAACTTCTAACCGAATACCCTTATCTCTAGCCTTTTTTACATTAACTACTTTCATGTTAACATCCGCAGGTTTTAAAGCCTTAAAGAATGCAGCCTTAGTTTCGTTGGAATCAGCAAAATTCTTTCCTTCGGTTGCAGTCGGACCAATATACACGTTCTTTATCTTCGGAACCGTTCGTGAAGGCCCATTTGCAACCTTTACACGGTCCTTGTTGGACTTGCCAGTTTCGACGCTAGCATACGTACGCATGTCTTCTAATCTTACTTGATTCCCGTGGTCGAGCTTCTCGATTGCAGTATCCGAGCTGATTTCACTGCAGAGCAGTGCAGCCAGCTCGCGCGCAAAAGTTACCCCCTCTCTAGTCCCTTGCGCGCCCATCACACAATCATAGTAGCGCGTGTCCGTGAGCGAGCGACGCTCGGACATCTTCGGAAAGAGCCGAGCGCCGTCGAAGTTTCCCGACCGCGCCTTCGGCAGCTACACCAATACATGGACGCTGAGCACATTCATGTGCGGCCAAGCCAAAACGAAGGCTTCGAGGGAAAAAGCAATCCGAGCACGACTCGCGCGTGACGTCACCCGATGGCACGCGCGAGGCTTTTTAGATGATTACAATGCTTATTTAGTTCTTGATACTCTGCGTTATGAATGTATACAAAAAAATGTATCGCACACTCTGATCGCTTATTTTTTTAGTTTATACGTTGATTTAAATATAATAATAAATCTAAATTACAACTTATTTCTCTGCTCAAAAATTGTTTACGCTTTAATCACACCCGTCCTTATGCCAAATAAATTATAATTCATAAAAGTAAGCCGAAATATATTTATCTCCGTATTATTATGTTAATTCTCATACTTTCATCAAAGGATAAAGCATTATCCGCCAAAACAAGCCAATCATCCATTCGACCGCGAATCGTCAGTACCAGAAAGTGCACACGTTCTACAAGCGATGAGATGGTCCCGTTGGTAGCGTTCCTGGCTTCGGTTGGCAGGGGTGCGGGATCGTTTCCGCGCTCAGTGCTTTTTTTTAAATTATTAGTACTATTAATTCTTATTTGATTAGTTATGTTTATTAGTTATCATTATTATTTGAATTAGTTATCATTTGGTGTCGAAAAATTTATTGCGCACTCCGACCGCTTTATTTATTAGTTTGTACGTTAATTTAAATGTAATAATAAATCTAAATTACAACTTATTTATCTTCTAAAAAATTGTTTGCGCTTTACTCACACCCGTCCCTATGCCAAATAAATTGTAATTCATAAAAGTAAGCGGAAATATATTTATCTTCGTATTAGTATATTCATTCTCATATACTTTCATCAAGCGATAAAGTATTATCCCCAAAAACAATCATCCATCCGGCCGCGAATCGTAAGTACCAGAAAGTGAACATACATTGACACAAAAAATTAAGGGAGCAAGAAGGATTGAACTTCGTCAAAAGTGGTCGTACAAAAAAAAAGGATTTTGAAGCTTCAAGCTTCTAGTTTTAGTCCCGACTATGATTTTTTTTTTTGAGAATCACTGATTGCGCGGTCGGAAGAAATATCACGGCAAAAAAAATTTTGCAAATTTTTACGTTTTTCAAAATTCTGCACGAATTTTGGAGATTTTTTTCGGACTTGACCAATATCAAGGTATTGAGACCATTCAATTTACTTCAATTTGCTTTTTTATTCATCTCCTTACGAGCATTTTTCGCTGAGATATCGGCCTTTGAATGAAAAAACGTCCTTTTGTCTTCAGTCATCGATATCCCAGGAACTAATGGTCGTACGGGAATTCGACCGGCAGTTTTGGAAACGTGAATACATACTCTACAAGTTCTGATTATTATTGTAGGTCAAAAAAAAAATTATTTTTGCCATCAGTTTCAAAAAAGTACAAAAAAACGATGTTTTCTTGGTTTTTATAAAATCGACCGCTACTTTGAAAATATTGCGATAAACACTAATGTTTATGGACGGTCATTCAGCTCAATATGTCCCCAAGAGCCATGAAAAATTCCAAATTGATCCGTTCATCGGTCTTTCTTGCCCGATTGACCAAAATATGAAAAAAAATTAAAGAAGCAAGTTTCCTCCTTCTCAGACATCATTTCATGATTATTAAGAGGAAAAAAAACTTTTCACTACTTTTTGGACAATTGGGTATTGAGTACGCATTAAATGTTGGAAAAGAACCCTGAAAATCATACTGACTAAACATTTTCGATTTTTTTTTTAATAACAAAAATGTTGAAATTTTTTTTTTATAAAATAATTTATTTCAATTAAAATTTTTTTATTAATTTTGACATTTTTTTCGATTCAACATTGGACCGCCAGCATTAGAATTACCCAAAGCGTACGTAGAATTACCCACAGCGTACCTCCCCGTGGTACGCTTTGGGTAATTCTAATGCTAGGCGGTACAATGTTGATTTGAAAAAAAAGTCAACAATTTAAAAAAAATCGAAATCAATTTTTTTATTAAAAAAAAATTTTCAACATTTTTTTTAATAAAAAATTTTTTTTTCCAAATGTTTTAGTCAATACGATTTTCAGGGTTTTTTCCCAACATTTAATGCGTGCTCAATACCCAATTGTACGAAAAGTAATGAAAAGTTTTTTTTCCTCTTAATAATCATGAAATGATGTCTGAAAAGGGGGAAACTTGTTCCTTTAATTTTTTTTTCAAATTTTGGTTAATCGGGCAAGAAAGACCGATAATCGGATCAACTTGGAATTTTGCATGGCTCTTGGGGACATATTGAGCTGAATGACCGTCCATAAACATTAGTGTTTATCGCAATATTTGCAAAGGAGCAGTGGATTTCATAAAAACCAACAAAACATCGTTTTTTTGTAGTTTTCTAAAACTAATGACAAAAATAAAAAATAAAAGTTTCACTACAATAATAATCAGAGCTTGTAGAGTATGTATTCACGTTTCCACAACTACCGATTGAATTCCCGTACGACCATTAGTTTCTGAGATATCCCAGCGAAAAATGGTCGTAAGGAGATAAAAAAAAGCAAATTGAAGTGAATTGAATGGGCTTAATACCTCAATATTGGTCAAGTCCGAAAAAAATCACCAAAACCCGTGCAGAACTTTGAAAAACGTAAAAATTTGCAAAATTTTTTTTGCCGTGATATTTCTTCCGACCGCGCAATCAGTGATTCTAAAAAAAAAAATCATCGTCGGAACTAAAACTAGAAACTTGACGCTTCAAAATCCTTTTTTTTTTGTACGACCATTTTTGACGAAGTTCACTTTTTCTTGCTCCCTTAATTTTTGGTGTCAATGTATGTTCACTTTCTGGTACTTACGATTCGCGGCCGGATGGATGATTGTTTTTGGGGATAATACTTTATCGCTTGATGAAAGTATATGAGAATGAATATAATAATACGAAGATAAATATATTTCCGCTTCCTTTTATGAATTACAATTTATTTGGCATAAGGACGGGTGTGAGTAAAGCGTGAAAAATTTTTTAGAAGAGAAATATGTTGTAATTCAGATTTAGTATTATATTTAAATTAACGTATAAACTAAAAAAATAAGCGATCAGAGTGTGCGATACATTTTTTTGTATACATTCATAACGCAGAGTATCAAGAGCTAAATAAGCATTGTAATCATCTAAAAGCCTCGCGCGTGCCATCGGGTGACGTCACGCGCGAGTCGTGCTCAGATTGCTTTTCCCTCGAAGCCTTCGTTTTGGCTTGGCCGCACATGAACGTGCTCGGCGTCCATGTATTGGTGTAGCTGTCGAAGGCGCGGTCGGGAAACTTCGACGGCGCTCGGCTCTTTCCGAAGATTTCCGAACGTCGCTCGCTCACGGACACGCGCTACTATGATTGTGTGATGGGCGCGCAAGGGACTAGAGAGGAGGTAACTTTTGCGCGCGATCTGGCTGC
>OX632356.1:14043407-14096735 GCA_951751655.1 Ophion costatus | reverse complement strand
GAGTTCCACAGGGGGCGAAAATGATGGACTGCCAAAAAGAGAGAAAATTCGAGAAAGTTTGCAAAACGAGAAGAGATACCTAAAAGAGGCAAAAAGCGTGGAGCATGTTGCGGATGGCAAGAGGGAGGGCCGCAGCGAGACGGAGAAGGAGCGTGAAAGCGAAAGAACGATAAAGAAGCAAGTTGAACGCGAATACGAAGGCACGTCGCCGATGTCAAACTGCTCGTGCTAACCGTAGAAACTCGCAAGACACGGTTGTACGCTGCAACCTCGCACCTTGAGCCCAGACTTGCGCAAAAAAGGGAACATGCGAATCGTTGACGACGTCTAAGTTTTTTGAGGGGGATACCTTTCGGCGAGGGAAAAATGGCTAATTTTCATGATTTTTTTTCAAATGTCAAGATTTCTTCTCTATTTTGGAGAGTTGGGATACGTTTTAGTGCTACTTTTAGCTGTTACATGTTACTCTTTTGATTCATCCTTAAGAATGGCGCAGGTATGCCACGGTCTTCTAGACGGACAATAGGTTTCGTCCATATACTCGTTCAAACGCGCAGTCGAGGACACTAGTTGTTGTGCGAAGGAACGTGACATCGGTGAAATTGAGTGCATCTTTGGGTGATAGTATAGTGTATTCGGATTCTCTCGAGATTTTATTTATTCCCAGTTATACGCATATTAAAGCGAGGAGAATATTACGTGGATTAGACAGCATGGTGGATCAGTACGTCTAAATTTAAAAAAAAAAGTCTACATATCACAAATGAAGTAAATATTTTCGGGCTTTGTCCGAGAAGGCGGTTATCGTAGACGTGTTCACGCGGTCCGAGTCTGTAAACACTCAAACGGCGTGTCACCACTAGATGACGGCTTTGCTAGGAAACACAGAACAAGCTGAACCCTCTGCAAGAGGTTGGATTCGGTTCGGTTTTTGAGAGCAGCCCATGCTGGACCGCTGAGAACGCATGATCGAACCACAACTCCTATATCGCCAATTAATTGTTAGGCGTCGAAGTCATTTAGAGACGAGATAAATACTTTATACGAGTCCATTGGGCATACTATCAAATATACTATTGCATCAGTGCACTCATTGTTGGTCGATTCTCGAACGAGCTCATACGCTATATTCTGCCGATTCTTCTGAACCATTCTACACTGAGAAAAATTCTATTGATATTAAGTAAACGCAACTGTATGATTTTTTTAAATTTGAATTAACTAGATTTTTCGTGGAAACAAATTTTTCCTATTGCATTCCATTATTGGCATTATTTATTTTAAATATATTTCTTTATTCATATTAAAGTCTATTTAATATCGTCCAATTGCTAAATATGTTATTTAATCCTAATAAATCTGTTATTCGGTTTCATCTGTTCAAAAGACAATTTAAGGCGTTAGGCCACAGTAACAGGTATAAAATCATGTGCGAATTCGACAATTTTTTTTCGCATGAAATAGTCCTTCTCTTATAAAATTAATTACACATCTATTTAGTATGAATATCGAGCTGTTAGAATTTTTCTGTCTCGATCTACAAAATGACCGACTACTTATATTTTCTTTTGTTATCTTTTTTCCAATTGGTGTGAGAAATAACTTCAACAATTTTCATCGAGTTACTTCAAATTTAAAAGTTATGTTCCTAATTGCATTTCGCAGAGAAGTACGTACGGAATTTCTGATTAATCGAAAACTTTTCATTTTATGAGCAGTTCTATACGACATTTTTCACTGAAAATTCATTCCTTGAATTCAAATACCTACACCTTTTGAATAAAACAATATTTTTTCAAATTCCGTACGAACCCCTCTAGGTATTCTAATGTAGATTGATGAGAATTTTTGTTTTTTGTTCTAGGTCAAAATTGTTGATGCCAAATGTCACGCCGCGGAGCACCTAAAAAAAAGATAAAAGAAAATATTCATACTAAATAGATGTATAATTAAAACCGGTGCGATGGTCTAGTGGTTAGCGTGCTGACAAGGAACATCCCTCAGGTGTCCGCCTCCGATTTTGTTGAAACTCATATATGTGATAGAGCATCGAAAACTTTGAGACACGTATTTTTTTTTTATCGGCGGAAAATCGGATTTAAGGGGGGAAACCGCCCCTCAAAGAAAGGCGTGTCGAGGGGTGATTCTGCAGTTTCACCCAGAAGCAATCCACCGTTCTGAATGAAACAAAAACGAAAATTATTCTAATGAAAAGCGATGAAAAATCATCTATGAAATTGTTAAGAAAAAATTGAATTAGGGGGTAAACCACCCCTCAAATTGCCTTTTTTTACCCCACACTTAAGAGGGTTGTATGCAAATTAATAAAACAGGTATCATTTTGAAGGGCAATTAAAATTAAAGTTGACGGGTTTTTGCGTTTTGGCGGCATAGCACATTTAAGGGGGTAAACCATCCCTAACATAAATTTATTTATCACGGTCGTTTTTTCTGTGTTTAGAGTATATCCGCTGATTTTAAATATTTCTATAAGCTACAATTTAATGTTTTATCATATTTCAAAATCATTACATTCGTCTTAAGGGGTAACTACCCCTCTTACGAGAAACATCATTGAAGTATCCGCTCTCGATTTCGTTGAAACTCATATATGTGGTAAAGCATTGCAAACTATTAAACATGTTTTTTTGTATCGGCAGAAAAACGGTGTTAGGGGATGGAACCACCCTTCAAAGTTTCTCCCACAAGCAGTCCACCGATCTGAATGCAACAAAATCGAAATTTCCTCTAATATTAAGCGATGAAAAATCCACTACGAGAGTGTTGATTAGAAATATAATTGAGGGGTAAACCACCCCTCCATTTGCCCTTTTTCACCCCACGCTTAAGAGGGTTGTATGAAAATTAATAAAACAGGTATCATTTTGAAGGGGAATCAAAATTCAAGTTAGCGCGTTTTTGTGTTTCAACGGGACAGCAAATTTAAGGGGGTAAACCACCTCTAACCTAAATTTGTTCATCACCGTCGTGTTTTCTGTGTTTAACATGTATCCGCGGATTCAAAATATTCTCCCGCGTTTTTAAATTATTACGTTTTTAAATTTTCTCATTTTAAGGGCAAACTACCCCCTCTAATTGCTTTTCGTTTGAAGTTTCGCGAAAGGTTTCACGAATTTCGTTAAAACTGTTTTCATTTCATCGGTAATATCAATTTTATGTTTGTGTGTGCAGGCATATTCGTTTTGAGTTTTAGGCGCGGTGCTTTGGAAGTGGGGACCTGGGGCTGCCCCTTATAAGGCTCATATTTTCATATTTTCATAATTATTTTTTCGTACCGAAATGATTCTTCCTCTAATTCAAAAGTTTTGATGAAAGCATCTCCCATGCAACGATGCAAAGCAGTAACAAAAATATATTAACGATACTATTAATAAAATTCAAATGGTATATATAAATATATTTGGTTTTTTCGTTTTTGTTATTCCGCGTAAAAAAATCATACGCAAATAAATGTTTACTCTTCGATTCTTAAATGCGTAATTATCCAGAATGCTCCCGTTCGGAAATCTTTTATCTCTGTGTATGAAGTTATACAATCAACGAACAGACCGATGTTTATTTGCCTACGTATCAGCTTTTCTCGACTAACTGCAATAATTAATTCTTCCAGCGCGAATATTCTTATCGCGTCATGACGCGATAACGATATTTGCGCAAAATTTGTATTCTACGCAGAATTTTTACACTGGGCAAATATTAAGGAGTATGGCCACTGTAACGGCCCAAAAAAAAAGGTTTTTTCACTAATTTTTTGCTCCCGAAATTGAAGGTATTTGAAAAAAAACTTTTAATGGTGTTATCGGGCATACATTAAACTTTATTATAAAAATTTTTTACAGTAAAAAAAAAACAAAATGGCGGTTCCACAGCTATCTTCCCGGGACATGTTTTGCTTCCAGGGCTCCGCGGCACGCAGCACCACTGGTGCACTTTTGAATCTAGAACAAAAAAAAAACCATTAATCTAGAGGGCTATAGCTAGAGAATGTCGATCGGATTTTAAAAAGTATCAATTTTTGTGGATTTGGCGTGCGTTTGAAAAAAAAATTGATTTTTGACGAAAAAAACGGCAAGTTTTTTGTTAATAAAAAATCAATAAATAAAGTTCTTGAAAATTCCGATCGACATTCTCAAGATAATGTAAATGTTCACATCTGGTTAAAATTTCAAGTAAAAAAAATGAAAATTGTTCGAGTTATGCTGCGTGCCATTTTGAAAAACCATGTTTCGAGAAAAACGCGTTTAAAGTTTTGCGAATAGTTTTTTATTGGAAAAAATTTAAAAAAGAAGTTAAAAAAAATTTGTACCGTTAGTCTGCAATCCCAGCACCATACATTTGTCCTTCGATAGCCAAATTTTCGTCTTCTTCGTCTTTCCTGGTTGATTTTTGGAGCGCGCGCGCACTTTTGGCCGCGTCGCTCAGAGATGTCTCCGCGTGCGTGATGCGTTTGGCGTCGGCTTCGATGCAGAAGTTATATAACTGTACACCAATTTCCACCTCCAACATCTTGAATATTTGCAAGACGTTGGCAAGGCCGCCATTGAATATGCAAACAGCGATATCCGTCGCAATATCTAGTACAGTTTTTCCGCTTGAGGATGATTTGGGGGCCAAAACTTTCGTTATTGTTTTGAGTATAGGCCCCCAAGCAACGCTCAGCAACTCGTCCCGGCTCAATTCCATGTAGATGGGTTTGATGGCTTGATAAACCTCCTCAATCATTGGCTGATTGTGATGATACGCATCCAAGGCATTTTCTGCTTTCGCTTTCTTCCAACTGCACCAATTCTCCGAACATTTTTCGTGCTGAGGCTTTTCATCCGTTGACATTTTGTGAAAAAGGGTTGCCCAGATCTCATTTTTCATATTTTTGATGGAATCGGAATTTCGACGGATTGCTAAGCCGTAATAAATGCTTAGTTCGTCAATCAATTTGGCAGTGAGTTTTCCTCTTCCCCCGAGACCTTTTGTTCCTTTTTTTAAGTTTCTCAATCGAGTGCCCATTCTTTGTTGCACGTGATCTATGCACTCTTTTTTTTTAACATCAACATTTTCATAAGGCTTCGAATCCACGATGCCTTTGAAAGTTTTGGAATCGCCATCTCCGATATAATTGCAGTCGTTTCGGAGCAAGTTTTGACACGCTTGGCGGCGACCTTCATTTCCTAAGGACAACAAATTTTTTTTCGCACAGGACCTTTTTTTTTCTTATTCTAGAGGGTTTAAACTATTTTTTAAGCCAATAAACAAAATCAATTTTTCAAAAAATGTACAGTGGCCTTACCCCTTAAACTGCACGCTATTATCATCTTGAACTGCAAGACGTTAATCATACATCACCCGATAATGTGTTTACATTTTCGGGTAATGTGTGATTGGCCTCTGGCAGTTCAAGTTGTCAATAGCTTGCAGTTTTATCGCTTGCTTTATAAGACGGTTAGCATTCGGATTCTCCCATTTCACGTTAAAGTGAGCTACAAACAGTGTACTGTGTATTGGATAATACAAATTTCATCAGCCATGAAAGTCAACCCAATAAACGTTATCAAACTTCTACTAGCTACATTTGAAGCTATGGATATTTCACAAACGCCGGTTAACAACGCGGAAATTGAACTTGCGGACGGTTTTGAACAAATATTGATCAGTTCCATGCAAGACTATAATGGAGTTGAAATGATAGAGGAAGAAACGCTCGCTTTTCAAGAACCATTTAAACAGTACGAAGCCAATGCTGTAGAAGATACCGTATGGCAAAAGGATACTGGTGGTAGTGATTCTGACGCCTGTTCCAGTGATGATGAGGTGAACTACGATTACAAAAATAAAGCAGTTCAATACTGGAGGTCTGGTAAGACAAAAAACTATAGCCTCAAAACCGTCCAACAGAAATACAAATCTGTCAAGTCTGAAAGACAATTGCGACGAATAAAGGCGGTACTTATGAAGAAAAGCTAGCGCAAATTTCTGAATATACATTGAAGAATTTGAAGACTGCTCTAGATGCTGGTGTCATAATACATGATATTGATCTTCAAAAGTGGGCGCTACAAGCCCAAAAGGAGATAGGTTTCAATGATGTGCGATTTAAGGCCTCTCATAATTGGCTATGGAATTTTAAAAAACAGCATCGCATTGTATCCAGAAAAATCAATAAATTTGTAACGCGCAAAACTACGGGAGAAGAAGAACTTCTACGGAAAAATGCAGAAAAATTTGTCGCCGATGTTGCACCACTGATAAAAAAGTATGGATCGGAAAATGTGTATAATTCGGATCAAAGCGGTTTTCATATGGAAATTCATTCGGCGCGAACTCTTGCAACGGAAGGAGAAAAGAAAGTTGAATGCGTTGTCCAGTCAGTTTCTTCAATAACTCACAGCTATACAATTCAGCCTACTATAAGCGCTGAGGGGAAATTACTTTCCCCACTTTTCATCGTTTTAAAGGAGACGAAGGGTGAATTCGGACCATGAGTAGAGAAAGCGCTATTTCAAGCAGAAAACGTCTTTGTATTAGCATCCAAATCTGGAGAACTTACTTCTGGTACGTATGCTCACATATTATGATGAATGATTTTTTTTTTAATATGAAATGTAATTGATGTCAACATTAGTATTTTTTTTTAATATTGAATGTGTTTTGTGTTAACAGAGCATTTCAAAACTTGGTTGGAACAGGTTTTCTTTCCTAACGTCGGGAGACATAGCGTATTATTGATAGACTCCTGGAGTGGACACTGCCCGAAGGTTGTTCATGAAGCGACACCTCGTGATAAGAAGACAATCCCAATGATTATTCCAAAAGGTACAACTGAAAAAATTCAGCCGCTCGATATATTTGGATTCAGAGTGTGGAAAAATTTCGTCCGACATTTTTCAGACAGTGTAATATTATTAAAATCTGATATGAATTTGCACTTGAGGAATAATATAATTAAATTGCAATCACTTACACACAATCAACTCTCATCACCGCGGTATTCTAATCTTTTTAAATATTCATGGTATAAAAGTAATTATATATCTAAAAAACCAGAAGATTTTGAAAATCCTGTTACCTTTGGTTTTGGTGAATCGAACACACATTGTGAAATACCCGGTTGCAATAATTTGGCCATTATCAGATGTGCATGGTGCAAAAAGTCGTTGTGTTTAAAGCATTTTTTTGACGACTATCATTATTGCAGGAATTATGAGCCATGATTGTTGATAGTTATCATATGAAAAAAGTATATGTCACGAGATAATGATTTGACGGCATATGACTGTGATACTTTTCACAAGTACTATTAATTAAATCGGCTGATATGATTCCCAAATGAAATATGTCAAAATATATTAAAAACATGTTCGTTAACCTACAGTAAAACCCTCAGTTGCATTAATATGTTTAATTAAATAAGCAGTAAAATAATAAAAATATACATTCCTCCACAAAACTACGTCGCTGGCTATATTATCGCTTGATCCAGGCGCATCATCGTTCCGAAATATACGAAGTGAGCCTTATAACTTATTCTGAAAATTATTATAATTAATGATATAGTAGAAGTGTATTTTTATTCCTATGGAGATGCTTAATGGATGTGCATATTAAAATCGGAAGCGTCTCGACACGAAAATATGAGTCTTATCAGTAACGGGTAGCCCCATGTCCCCACTCCCAAAGTACTGCTCCTAAAACTCAAAACGAATATGCCTGCACACACAAACACAAAATTGATATTACCGATTAAATGAAAACAGTTTTAACGAAATTCGTGAAACCTTTCGCGAAACTTCAAACGAAAAGCAATTAGAAGGGGTAGTTTACCCTTAAAATGTAAAAATTTAAAAACGTAATAATTTAAAAATGCGGGAGTATATTTTGAATCCGCGGATACATGTTAAACACAGAAAACACGACGGTGATGAACAAATTTATGTTAGGGGTGGATTACCCCCTTAAATTTGCTGTTCCGCTGAAACGCAAAAACGCGGTAACTTGAATTTTGATTCCCCTTCAAAATGATACTCGTTTTATTAATTTTCATACAACCCTCTTAAGCGTGGGGTGAAAAACGAAAAATGGAGGGGTGGTTTACCCCTTAATTATATTTCTAATCAACACTCTCGTAGTGGATTTTTCATCGCTTAATATTAGAGGAATTTTCGATTTTGTTTCATTCAGATCGGTGGACTGCTTGTGGGAGAAACTTTGAGGGGTGGTTTCATCCCCTAACACCGGTTTTCTGCCGATACAAAAAAAACATGTTTAATAGTTTGCAATGCTTTACCACATATATGAGTTCCAACGAAATCGAGAGCGGATACTTCAATGATGTTTCTCGTCAGAGGCGTAGTTACCCCTTAAGACGAATGTAATAATTTTGAAATATGATAAAACATTAAATTGTAGCTTATAGAAATATTTGAAATCAGCGGATATACTTTAAACACAGAAAAAACGACCATGATAAATAAATTTATGTTAGGGGTGGTTTACCCCCTTAAATGTGCTATGCTGCCAAAACGCAAAAACCCGTCAACTTTAATTTTAATTGCCCTTCAAAATGATACCTGTTTTATTAATTTGCATACAACCCTCTTAAGTGTGGGGTGAAAAAAGGCAAATTGAGGGGTGGTTTACCATCTAATTAAATTTTTTCTTAACAATTTCATAGTGGATTTTTCATCGCTTTTCATTAGAAGAATTTTCGTTTTTGTTTCATTCAGATCGGTGGATTGCTTCTGGGTGAAACTGCAAAATCACCCCTCGACACGCCTTTCTTTGAGGGGCGGTTTCCCCCCTTAAATTCGTTTTTCCGCCGATAAAAAAAAATACGTGCCTCAAAGTTTTCGATGCTCTATCACATATATGAGTAACAACAAAATCGGAGGCGGACACCTGAGGGATGTTCCTTGTGAGTCGCGCACGGAACTCTGTGACGTACGGATCGCTCCTGTTTCCGCCCGCGCTATATCGAGATCATACCCACATGAAAATCTCAAGGTTTCGCTCAGCGTCCCGTACCGGTGAGCCTTAGCCCTTGCTGATCACCGAGTCAGCGATAAATAACTCACGAATAAATATTATAAACGAAATTGCTGAAGGAGGCCCCCCTCGCGGGGACCCGATAACACACAACCTCAACATGTTAAACAAGAGAAAAAAAATGAACCTGTCATCCAAGATATCACGAACGCTAGCAAACTTCAGAGAAAAGGTACCAAGTCGAAAATAAGCAGCACACAAGTCCTGGATAAAGAATATCGAGAGTTCCTGAGAGATCACAGTAACAAGACGAGTGCAAGCAAATATGCGATAGCCCCCAACCTCAATGTTGCACGTGGCTCTCGCGGCAATGCAGAAAGCGAGGAGCCAAGCCCTGGGTGCAGCAGCTGGCTCACTCCAAAAAAAACAGTGAAAGAAAGCCCACCGACCATCAGCGAGCTACCTATATCAAATAATTTCGACGCCATATCAGAAGATGGGATGGAGGTAGAAAACCCCAGGCATAATGACAGAAAGGAAGGCAGAAACCGGCCCGACCCATCGGATCGCAACGCAAGAGCCCCGCCAATACACCTGAACAACGTAAGCGGCGTGAAAACGATAATCACCATGCTAACAGAAAACAATGTGGAAAAACAAATGTTTCACATTCGCCAAACGTCAAACAGTGAGTCTACCATACAACCCACAGATATCGACGCACACACGAAAATATTGGCCATCCTCCGTGCCAACGAAAAAGAATTCGACACGTACACACCCAAAGCTTTAAGACCAAAAACCCTGGTCCTAAAGGGTCCCTCGGGAGATTTCGATGAGGAAGACCCGAAGAACGAGATAGTCATGCTCAATCTACCAAACACAAAAATAATAAAAATATCAAGAATGAAAACGAACGAGAACAACCAACATCGAAACATATACATCATTAACCTAACACACGATAGCGAAACGTCACACCTACTTCAAAATTCATACTATACCAAAAAATCAGGTGGGAATATTTAAAAAAAGAAAACCGTCTATCAGTGCCGGAAATGCCAGCGACTCGGACATTCGAGCGTCAACTGCAATCTATCTTTCCGCTGCGTCAAGTGTGGCGAATCGCACGAGCCCGGAAAATGCACGATCTCGGAAAAATCGGAAAAAAGTCTTCTCAGATGCGCCAACTGCAATAATGCCGGTCACCCAGCCAGTTATAAAGGATGTCCGTATATCAAGTTCATAAGCCAAAGAATCAGAGCCGAGAGGAACGCCCCAGTGACACATCTGACTGAAAAAATCGAAAGAACATTCAGAAAAGTATCGCCTAGCCTGTCATACTCCCAAGCAACGACACACACGACACCATCAGCACCGGAACCCGCCTACGTACCACCGATTCATCAGCTCCCACGGCCAGCCCCAACGACGACTCACGACACCACCCCCCATTGGGTCACAGAACTGAAAAACCACATCACATCGCTCAACCAAAATCTCAATCAGCTAAATAACCAAATACAACTCAACACACAAAGAATGAATATTATATTTGAACACCTAGGTCTCGAACTCCAAACATCATAATGCCGAACACTTTCAAGACAGACACCCCAACAATACAAAATATTCCTAACGAATCGATTGAAAAACTGATAATAACAGCAATCAATGTTAGATCAATACGTTCACATCACCGCAGACACAACTTCCATAATTACCTGATGCAAAACAATATCGACATTGCGCTCGTTTCTGAAACCTTCCTCAACCCGACACATAAAATCGTCTTCCCAGAGTACAATATAATAAGAACCGACATTATCCCCCTTGCGCCAGGTAGAGGCACAGCCATCTTTTGCAAAAAAAATATAAACTATACACACATTAAATTCCCGAGCTCAGAAAATAACGACATAATCGAATACACGATAATAAAGCTCTCTATAGAGGACAACATCACTCACAATAAGACTAACAATTACAACTTATACATAATAAGCTTATGCGCCACTAACAAAACCAACATAAAACAAACCTTCTTAAGAGGAATGAACGATATCTGCAGATGCCTCAAACTTCATAAAAAAAAACAACAAATACAGCATTGCCGGGGACTTTAATGCTCGACACACAGACTATGGAGATTGCATAAACAGTCCCAGAGGAAGATTCTTACGCAACTGGGAAATCGACAACTCCCTCTTCTTGAGAGTGAAAAGCATCTACCAGCATCGCACATATTTGTGCACTCACAATCATACATAGACCTATGCATAGCAGACAACTCAATCGAAATATCGAATTTATCAAACCAGCGGATACCTACTTTACCGTTCGACAGCGACCACAACGCCATTCTATTCACAGTCCCTTTACCCCACCCGATAATCTCTCAAATCGATTCAGAAAAGCCAAAAAGATCCCGATTCAAAACCACGGACTGGAAAAAATTCGAAAATGAACTAGAAACCTCATACAACACACCCCCTTCTAACAATACCAATCCCACCATAACAGAAATTGACACACACATAAACAATCTTGCGGAGCTTATTAACAGAGCCATTGAAACTCACGTTCCGCAATACACCGAATCAAACAATACTACAATCTACACAAATCTAACCATAGTTAAATTGCAAAAATACAAATCCAAATTAATATCCGCAATACATAAAAGACACACATTTGACCCCCACGACACAACCCCCCTCTCCCGCAGGCTTAAATCTTTACTCAACAACACCAGACAATTGATTAAAGAACAATTTAAAGTCAACATAGAAAAATACTGGCAAAAAATATACAAAACCATAGATCACAGGCATCCCGACAAGTTCTTCCCAAAAATAAACAACATATTCAGGCCCAAAACACGAACCCAATTCAATAAACTCCAAATAAACACTGCCAACACCATAATTCGCAGAACAAATGTAAACACTTCAAAAACCCCAATAGACAACAACAAATACGTCATCACTGATCCGAAAGATATTCTCAACGCATTAGGCGCACACTACGAATCCATAGCGACACACACAGACACAACGAAACTACAATAACCGAATTTAATAACAGAAACAAAGCATGCACACCCTCACAACCTGCGCACCTCGAACACTATTTTGCCACAGTCACCGCAGTGCAAAAATTAATATGCAAACTCCCCAACAAAACCTCCAGTGAGCCGGATAACATACCTCCGCTTGTACTCAAATACATCCCTCTCAAAATGATCAAAGCCTACGCAACACTATTTAACAATGCATTAAACCTTCAATACTTCCCTGCCCCTTGGAAAAAATCAAAGATATACCCTATTCTGAAAAAAGATAAAGATCCCACAGACCCTGCTAGCTACAGGCCAATCAGCTTAACTCCGGCAATAAGTAAAGTATACGAAATAATAATCCAAAAGTCTATCCTACGTCATTGCAACTTAAATAAAATTATCCCAAATAACCAATTCGGATTTAAATTTCACCACTCCACCACACACGCCATTAATAAGTTTTTCTCCGATACAAATTTGTACCTAGCGTCTGGACACATGATAGGCGCCACCCTTATAGATCTAGAGAAGGCATTTGATTCTGTGTGGCTTTCTGGTCTGTTATACAAACTAATCAAAAAAGAATTTCCGCCGCACTTATGCTGCTTAATCTGGGATATGACCCAAAACCGAGAATTTTTTATTTGGGACGGAACACATACGTCGACAAACACATACGCAATTAAAGAAGGCCTCCAGCAGGGGACAGTCACATCCCCACTCCTATTTAATATTTTCACAAGCGATATTCTAAATTCCTTCAACCTTAACAACAACAATAACACGCATGCAATCGCTTACGCCAACGACTTAATCATATACATAGCCGGAAACGATATACCAAGTATACAAGAAAACCTACAAACATTAGTTAATAAAATAAATGACTGGTACACCAACTGGAATCTCAGAATGAACCCTACCAAATGCGAATCCATCCTAATCCGTAGACCCAACTGTTACCTAAAAACCTCAGACAGAATCGCGAAACACAATTTCCACATAACTACTCACAACCCCGATACCAGAGCCCCGGTCAGAATCCCCACCAAGGAGATAGTCAAATACTTAGGCATACACATCGATAATTTAATGCGCGGGCACAAACATTGGAAAATACAACTGGAAAAAGCTACCCGTCGATCCTTATCCCTTAGAAGACTCATGCATAACAAATTAATCACCCCGAAAGCAAAAACAATAATATATCAAATACTCATACGACCAATTCTCACTTACGCAGCCCCGGTCCTTTGGAACATTGGAGCCGCACAAGCTGAGAATATTAGAAAATTTGAAAGAACTTGGCTGCGCAACGCTCTATTCCTCCACCACTCCGCCGAATCCCAATTTCAACACAGAGTCAGGAACTCAATAATATACGACACAGCTGACATTCCCCGTATCGACAATTTCATAATAAGGCTTACGCGTGACTATTTCGCACACACAATAAATTCAGAAAACGACATAATCAAAACTTTCGCACACCCGGACCCAATTATAGCACATACCACGGCACAAACAGGATACATACAACCCCAGTCATCTATATTACACGACAGAGCCGGAATAATACAGGACCAACACAATATCCCGATCCTCATGCACTGGAGAAGACACGCTACGAACAAAAACTGCCTCCCAGTTTGAATCACATGCTAACCAACGGACAGAACTTCCTCCACGATACTTCGATTCCCACCACCGATAGATTCGACGACCACAGACTAGACAGTGACAAGTATTTTTGGCTTGACCCCACAGCAATTCATTTTGATGAGTTAAAAAACAGATTGACTTATGAGAACACAAGACCGCACAGAAAACGAAGACGAAGGAAAACGTATAGATGTACCTAATCAGACATAAATGGAGTAAACGTATAGATTTAATTAAGTACAGCGCAATAACTAGTCACCCCAACCCCTGTTGGAATGCTACGAAATCTATGCCCTTAAGCATATATATATATATATATATTAAGTTGAAACTATTAGCATTAAGCATCATTATTACTACTGTTTATTTCCTTCGTTCGTAAATATATCATCGTGGGTTTTTTTTCCTAATTTATAAATCAGCACTATTATTTTTCCCACGCTTAAATATATTCCGGACTAAAGTCTAACCCAAATAATAAGCCCTTTCACCCTTATGTACCCCACTAATTGAAAACTTAGAGATGCCTATGTAGACACGGCCCGAAGTTTATCATAGCCATATTATTGTTTTACGTTTTTATATATAAGTTAAGTTTGTACGTAATAAGTCCAAAGACTATGTGATTACTAAACAAATAAATTAAAAACTTTATAAAAAAAAAAAAAGAGTGGTTAGCGTGCTTGCCACTAAACCTGCGGACCGGAAGGTCCCCGGTTCAAATCCCAGTCGCGAACATTTCGTCGTGAAATGTTTTTCTTCGGCATTTTTGCGGCGAAATAAGACTAGTTCCACGATTGGGGGCGAACTTAATGACCGGCTGTATTGGTATAGGTTTTCCGCAGTTTTCCTATACCCATGACAGAAATGTCATAATGAATATGATACAGAGTGGGAAGGCGGCTGAGGCCGCAAGGAGGGGAGGAATAGGGACAAAAAGTGAAGAAAGGCGTGTAGAAAAAGAAACAGTGCAGGAACGAAACCGTCACAATGGAGGAAATAACAGGTAACAAACGCGAACAGCGTGTACCTTAGAAAATAAAATAAAATAAAAATAGATGTGTAATTAATGTTGTGATTGAATCACTTGTTCATACGAAAAAAAATGTTAAATTCGCACATGTTTTTATGCCTGTTACTGGGGCCTAACGCCTTAATTGAATCCACTAAATGGATCTATTTGATTTTTTAAGGTACACTGTAAAAAAAGATATGAAATTTACAATACATTTAAGATACACCAGAATTGAATTTTACGAACTCAGTAGATGAAATTAAATTTGAAACACTTGTATCGTAAATTTAAAATAGGAACATGAAATTCTAATCTGGATATAGAATTTAATAGATGGAACATGGCATTTCAAAGACAAGTTTGTAAATTTGTGGAAAATGTATTGCATTAACCCGTGTCTTCAATTGAAAAGTACCACAGATGTATGATAAATTAACTATAAAAAACAGAGCATTGAAAATACAAAACAAGTTTGAAATTTATTTACAGCTGCCTGAAAAATATAATATATGTAAAACTGAATTTTACGATACGTATAATGCATGGTCACAACAGATTTATTTAAAAGTGCGAAACTCGAATTGAAAAAAGAATTCATAAACGCTGATGAAAATCACATGAAACAACGTGAAAATTATATTAAATTTACACTACATTTAAGGGACAAAAGAATTGAATTTTACGAACTCAGTAAATAAAATTGAATTTAAGACACTTGTACCGTAAATTTAAAACAGGAACATGAAATTCTAACGTGGATATAGAATTTAATAGATGTGTTCAGGCTGCTCATTGGGTCAATCATCTCAAGCATCGGTAGTGGGGTCACTCCCCCTTTTTCGGGAAACGACGCGCGATTACCGATTCGACCAGTTCCTGCTCGATTACGAGCGTGTAAAGAACGAAAGCAAATAAATGCAATAATCGCCAAATGCGTACAAAATTTATTACTCGCAATTATCTTCATTATAAGAAAAGTAAAAGAGAAAATACGTGCCGTGCACCCGCCTATCACAAGAGGCGCGAACATTTGGTCCTTCGAGCCGGATTTTTATCCGGAAATTCAATGAAACTCGCGAGTGTTCGTGATAGCCAGCGCGTGCGACCATGAGACAAGCATCGTCTGTCGCGTCTAGTGCAAGCATCCAAGCATTCATCAAAACTCACTCATGAGTTGCATTGACAATTACACCAGTATTGTGTATGAGCTATCGGGTTCACGCAGACACAATTTTAATCGGTGCCGCATCAGCGTCTTCGTTCAACTTCAATCGAGGCCGCACCAATACACCGTCTGCGTTCAACTTCAGTCGACGTCGCAGCAGCGTTTTCAACAAAGGTTTCAACCGTTATCGGAATAGACACGATGCAACGGCATGCCGACTGACCGTCAGGCATCAGTCTTCAGGTGAGTCTCCATCTTCCCATCCTTATATCATTCACTGTTTCATTTCCGTCATCTCAATATTCTCTTGAATCCGTGTTTCGATCTGAAAATTATGGATGGTGAAGGTAGTATCCCTGCCGACCAATTGTCGGCTTCCAAGCGGAGAGAGCTCGTATCACGACGAACGCAGGCTAAATCCGCATGCACGCGCGCAAAAAATTATCTTGACGGAATAGGCGATCAAGAAGTCTCCGTCATCGAGCTTCGGCATTGACAAGCGAGATTTCGCGGCTGCTGGCAACAATTTTCGGAATCTCAATTAATTCTTGAGAGTTTTGAAACGAGCGATCAAGAAATCGCAGTTCACGAGGCAGAGCGCGAAGCTTTCGAAGAAAAATATTTTCGCGTTGAAACAAAATTTGAAGAGCTCTTGATCACCCGTGGGGCCGTTGCTAGTCAAGCGGCAACGAATCCTGTAAGGGGGGCCGTGAACGACAACAATGTACATACCACGAATGTAAACATGAAGCTTCCGCGTATCGAATTGCCGACTTTCTCGGATTTATACGAAAATTGGCGTGCGTTTCACGATATATTCAGCACAATGATACATACCAACACCGCGTTGCCAGCAATACAAAAATTTCAATACCTAAGAGCATCACTTAAAGGCGAAGCTGCTGAAGTAATTAGCTCTTTCGAAATATCACAAGACAATTACACTGAGGCATGGGCTATGCTCATTGAGCGATACGATAATCAACGGGCTATCGTGCAAAAGCACATAAAGGCTATTTTCGAACAAACGGTTTTGCACAAAGAAAATTATTCGGATCTTCGGCAACTTCTTGATACCGTTCTCAAGCATTACGCGCGCTCAAGGTTCTCGGCCGCTCAACAGACCAGTGGGACGATCTCCTGATTCACATCATCACGAGCAAGATACCCCAGACGACAAACAAAGAATGGGAAACCAGTCTCAAAGACGCTACTATACCAACGCTCAAACAGCTGACGGATTTCTTAACGCACCGATGTCGCGCGCTCGAAGCAATCGATAGGAAGCCATCTACATCAGGTAATCAGGAGAAACCGTTTTTGAAAAAATCCACAATTGCGAACGTGGTAATCGATAAGCAATCGTGTTTGTTCTGTAACGGTGACCACCCAATTTTCCACTGCAGTTCGTTTCTAGAGTTGTCGGCTGATCGTCGGCACCAAGAAATAAAGAATCTTAAGCTGTGTGTGAATTGTTCGAAGAGCACCGACCATCGCCCGAAAGATTGTCGTGGCGGCTCATGCAAAAAATGTAATAAAAGGCATAACACGCTGTTACACTTCGAGTCAAGTCAAAATAAAGACAGTTCGACTATTCAGCCGTCCTCTGAAAAATCGGGTACAACGAGCGTAACGGCGCTCGCAAGCGTTGAATTTTCTTTCACCTGCCAAACGCATCGCGCGTTATTGTCTACCGCGATTGTACAAGTCAAGGACGCTAAGGGCAACGTACACACTTGTCGCGCGTTGCTCGATAGTGGATCTTAATCTCACTTTATAACTTCTGATATGGCAAACAAATTAGGTCTGCAAGTGCGCTCTACTCGTACACCGATATATGGGGTGGGAGAAGCGGAAGCGGAAATGCATTCTTCTACAAGTGTTACTATACGTTCAAGATTCAACGCCTTTCAGCTTAAACTCGACTGTCTGGTACTACGAAAAATTACGCCAGACATTCCAGTGATCACCATCAGCAGCTCGGACATCCAAATTCCGCCGGGAATTGCTCTCGCCGATCCGGATTTGCTAAAATCAGCGAAAATCGACATGTTGATTGGGGTTGGCGCCTTTTGGGATCTCATGTGCATCGGACGGATTAAGGGAATTGCACGTCCACCTTATTGGCAAAAAACTCACTTGGTCTGGACGCTGCAGGAGGGTTCGCAACGAAAACGGAGCTCCAGTCACCCACGATATGTAATCTTGCAACAATCAACGAGCTCAACAAGACGCTAACACGCTTCTGGGTTATCGAGCACGGCGCGCGGAAGGATGAGCTCACGCGCGACGAACGCCAATGCGAACAATGTTTCGATTCCACCGTCAAAAGGAACGCCGAAGGGCGATTTATGGTCAAGTTACCAATCAAAATCGAGGAGATGTCCCGTCTGGGGGAATCAAAGGAAATAGCTATACGGAGATTCAAAAATTTGGAGAGACGTCTGGCTCGTGAACCTGAATTGAAGGCCGAATACACAAAATTCATTCACGAATATGAGTAATTGGGACACATGCGTAAATTGCGAGACGTCGAATCGTCCACGCGTCCCCATTATTATCTTCCCCATCATTGCGTATTGAAGGAGAACAACAGTGCCACAAGATTGAGAGTTGTTTTTGACGCATCATGCAAGACAACGACAGAGGTATCGCTCAACGACGCTCTCATGGTTGGACCTACGTTGCAGCAGGATTTATTTTCCATTTTGGCGAGATTCCGAACCTTCAAATATGTCCTAGTGGCCGACATAGCGAAAATGTACCGTCAGGTGCTCGTCGACAAGTCACAGACCTCGTTACAGCGGATCATTTGGCGCGACAATGTACATAATCACCTCGATGAATTTGAGCTTTTGACTGTCACCTACGGCACAGGGCCGGCTTCCTTTCTTGCCATAAAGGCCCTCAGAACCCTTCCTGAAATGGAGGCCGATGCATTTCCGACTGGATCTCGCATCGCTTTGCGAGACTTTTACGTAGATGATTTGATCACCGGGGCGAACACGATGGTGGAAGCCGTCCGAATACGTGATGAAATCATTGCATTGTTGGCCAAGGGCGGTTCCAATCTTAGAAAATGGGCATCAAACGACTCACAGCTCCTTGGGCATACCGATTGCAGCGACGACAAACGCGATACTTTTGCTTGACAAGGACGACAGCTTCAAGACGCTTGGAGTACAATGGAATCCAGCGATTGATAGTCTCCAATATAAAATTATCGCTGATTCGGACCGCACAAAACGCGTTACAAAGCGAACGGTATTATCTGACACAGCTCAGATATTCGACCCGTTGGGCTTGCTGGGGCCAATAGTTGTATCGGCAAAAATCCTCATGCAAAAATTGTGGACTCTACATTTAGATTGGGACGAGTCATTGCCAATCGGCTTCCACACTCAATGGATAACATTCACATCGGAATTAAAACAATTAAACGAGCTCCGAATTCCGCGCCGGGCGATCCACTGTGCGGAAGTAAGACTCGTCGAATTACATGGGTTTTGCGATGCTAGTCAAGACGCTTATGGAGCCTGCGTGTATTTACGCACAACAGATTCCGAAGGAAAACACTTTACAAGCTTATTGTGCTCTAAATCGCATGTCGCGCCACTGAAAACTGTGTCCATACCCAGGTTGGAGCTGTGCGGCGCCCTACTATTGGCACAACTCATTGAGAAAGTAGCATCAATTCTCGATTTAAAGGTCAACGCCATGCAATATTGGACAGATTCAAGAATAGTCATCGACTGGATAAGATCGCCAAGCCGAAAATTCAACACCTTTGTGGCAAATAGAATCGGAGAAATTCAGCAGATCACGGCCATCGATAATTGGCATCATGTCGGCACAAAGGACAATCCAGCTGAAATTCTCTCTCGGGGCACAAACCCGGCGTCTTTCATGCAGCAGGAAACCTGGTGGAGCGGTCCGTCGTGGCTAAAAGAAGATCGATCAGCGTGGCCTGAGATCGCCCCATCAATCGAAATCTCGGTCGAGTTGCCGGAGCAGCGCAAACTTCCGATTGCGGCACTCGTCTCCCCAACAGCTTGGAATCTTACGGATCGTTTTTCCTCCCTTACTCGAATGGTCAAGGCAGTTGGAATGTGCCGTCGATTCGCGAACAACGCCCGTTCGCCAAAAACCGGTCATCCTAAACAATTGGGTCCTGTTTCCGCGGGTGAGATTACGTCTGCCCTAAAAATCATTGTCAAAAGGGCTCAAGAAGTCGCCTTTCACGAAGAAATCGTATCGTTGAAAAGAGGTGACGAAATCGCGAAGAAGAGACGATTATTTGGATTAAATCCTTTCATCGATTCCAAAGGACTTCTGAGAGTTGGTGGAAGACTACGGAATGCAAATATTTCATACGCTGCCAAGCATCCTCTGGTCCTGCCAGGTCATCACAAATTAACGCAGCTAGTTATTGAGCACGAGCATGAAAAGGGGTTGCACGCTGGTCCTCAAACTACTCTCGCTGCCGTCCGGTCACGGTATTGGCCGATTGGTGCGCGCAGCGTTGTTCAAAGCGTCATTAAAAAGTGTATAGTGTGCTTCAAGGCAAAACCACACTCATGAGTACAAATCATGGGAGATCTTCCGTCTCCTAGGGTGAATCCTTCGCGTCCGTTCAGCAACGTCGACGTGGATTATTGTGGGCCGACCTACTTACGAGAGGGAAAACGCCGCAACGCAAAAAAATCAAAGGCTTGGGTAGCTATTTTCGTGTGTCTTGCTACGAAGGCGATTCACATCGAGATCGTATCAGATTTATCCGCTGATGGATTTATCGGTGCTCTAAAACGTTTTGTCGGCCGTCGTGGCAAACCATCGGACATATTCTCCGACAATGGAACGAATTTTGTAGGAGCCAACCGCGAACTTGAGGATCTGCGAGCACTATTTAATCGCGAAGAGGTAAGACGTAAAATCGTTAACGAAACGTCATTCGACGCCATCACGTGGCACTTCATTCCTCCGCGAGCACCGCATCATGATGGCCTATGGGAGGCAGCAGTGCGATCGATAAAACATCACCTCTGTCGTGTCGCGGGTGAAGGGTCATTGACCTTTGAGGAAGCTGCCACCATACTTATTCAGATCGAAGCGATACTTAACTCTCGACCTTTGACACCTATGTCCTCTGATCCTAATGAACAATCGTATCTAACTCCCGGACATTTCCTGATTGGAGACTCACTGACTTCGCATCCAGAACCGAGCCTGTTGCATTTGCCATTGAATCGTTTATCTCGGTGGCAACGAATTGAACAAATTCGACAGCACTTCTGGAAGCGCTGGGTTTCGGACTACCTACATCAGATGCAACAACGCACTAAATGGAAGCGTGATGATGGTATTCAACTCGAGGTCGGCCAATTAGTAGTCGTCCGTGAGAATAACCTGCCGCCACATTCTTGGGTCATCGGACGCATTGTTCAAACTCATCCGGGTCCCGACGATATTGTACGGGCCGCTAGCGTCAAGACGTCGCGGGGCATCATCAAAAGGGCCTCCCCGAAGCTTTGCATTCTTCCAATTGAACAATAGTTTAATTTCACCTTTAAAAAAAAAATATCTTATTGTTTTTCGAGATTTTGTTTTTGTCGAGCTTTTATAGTTTATATCGAGCCTTATTTTATTTGTTGAAATATTTGATATGTACGACACATCAAGGCGCGCGGTATGTTCAGGCTGCTCATTGGGTCAATCATCTCAAGCATCGGTAGTGGGGTCCTTCCCCCTTTTTCGGGATACGACGCGCGATTACCGATTCGACCAGTTCCTGCGCGATTACGAGCGTGTACAGAACGAAAGCAAATAAATGCAATAATCGCCAAATGCGTACAAATTTTATTACTCGCAATTATCTTCATTATAAGAAAAGTAAAAGAGAAAATACATGTCGTGCACCCGCCTATCACAAGAGGCGCGAACAAGATGCAACATGGCATTTCCAAGAAAAGTTTGCAAATTTATGGAAAATGTATTGTATCAACCCGTGCCTTAAATTAAAGATTACAACAGTTGTATATTAATTCAAATATAAAAAACAGAGTATTGAAAATACAAAACGCGCTCAACCCACCTCGACCGCTCGCGACGACCGACCGTCGCGCGTAGTTCGCGTAGCGCCCGAGGGACGGCGCCTTGTTCCGCACTTTCCCATAGCCACTCGCAGCTTCGGTCGGGCATGTAACCCGACCACCGGCTACGATCGTCCTGGGAAAAACAGACGCGTTTGCAACTCGTGCACGCGTCGGAGAATGTCACAAATTCGTTACCTCTCCATATCCACGCCAGAGTCGCAGTTCTTGAACTCGCCTTTCCGGAAGGAAATTATTTTTCCCTTTTTATGCCGCCAGGTGTTGAAGGAAAAAATTTCACAAAAACCACCTTTTTTATCTCTAGCTCCCGTCGAGGAGGATAAATACGAGTCACATTTTCAGTGGGCTTAATTATCAATTTCTGAAATAAACTTAATACTTATAGGATCAGGATGTGATATTCGTTTTTCGAATATTCGCGCGTGTCGGTTCCCCACCTAAATATAAAGACAATGCGGCGCTCGGAGCGCGGGACGATCTCGGCAGGATCGTCGAGAGGGGTAGACAGTTCTAACTGGGACTCGTTGATGATCAGACGAGACTCATATACACTAGTCTAATAATTAACGGGTCTCGATCGCCGGAATTCCACCACAATTTTACACATTCGTAAGAACATCGAGTACTTCGGCCGGGTAACGATGGTTAAGCTCGAATAAAGACGACGTAACAAGAAACCGGGATAACATCTATTTAATCAAGATAAGTATCCCGATCAAATATAGATGGAATTCTTTTTATGGCTGATTCGTAATATCATCTGACAAACCCAAGGAAATATATGTATCTTTTGGTAACCCGGTTAGAAACTTTCGTCATGTACCGTCTCAAGTTATAATATATATATATATATATGTTAAATCGCAATGGAAAATAAAATGTTATAAATAAAATATAGTAATAAATAATATACAATATCACATTGGCGCCCAACTCGTAGGCACGATTTCCACGTAGCCGTTTCGTTTTCCTGTTATTTATACAAGAGATATTACCGTTTATTTTATGCCTGTAACCAAGCATACATTTTCATCACGAGTAACCCGATCAAGGCAGCGATCTACGAGCGAGCCATCTTCACCAGCGCCGCTACCACAACAAAGAAAAAGAAAAGGTCTATCACCGAAATTAATTTCAAAGAAGAGAAATATTGAAATTTCTTCGCATATTCGCAGGGAAGCATACACGAAAGAAATGGAAGATAGTACAGCGGGAGCGGTGAATATCGATGAAGAGTGGCAGCGACTGAGAGAGGAACGACAAAAAACTGATAGAAGAACAACGCGAGTTCGAGAGATTACGAACAGTCCCTCAAAGTAATGCTCAACTACCACGACAAGAAATAGATCAACATCGATCACCAGCTAATCCGCAGAATATCAACAAGCCAGTAGTCAGCGAACTTGTAAGTGGGCTCGTTACGCATCTTCAAAACTCGCACATAAATATAGGTATACCAAAATTCAATGAAAATAAGTATCTTTTGGAATATCTTGAGGACATTGATCGATATCTCAAAATAAATAACGTCCGTATTGAACAGAGGCTTCTCGTAATTGAAAACATTATAGAGGGTCGAGTTAGAATATGGTACGAAGCAAAAAGAAACGCGATTAATACATTTGAAGCCTTTAGGCAATCTTTCAAGGAGGAATTTAATTCGATCCCGGACAGAGTTCGATTCAAGAACCAATGGGCTTTCCGCAAACATAAACCTAGCGATGGTAGCATGCATACATACTTCTACGAACAAATAAAAGAAACGCGTTATTTCGAGCCCCCTTTGACGCAGTATGAGATAAATTTTTCAATAATTCAATAATTTGCGCCTCGTGTTCGCGCGAGTCTGGCCACTATAAATTATAATGACACGAATCTGGTTGCCCAAGCTTTGGCACAATTAGACCTCGCTCAAGAAGAATTTATCCGGCAGAAAGACGCAAGAAATAACTACAAGCCGCACGTAAATTACGTGAATAGTATACATTGCGCTTGAGCAAGATCAGCAAAACAAAGCGATCCGAAACCCACGCAGGGGCATTTATATAAATATTATGAATCAAAATCAAATGGTTATCAGGGTCAGGCAGTTGATCAAGACTCGCGCAATTACAAACCATACCGAAGATCACACAATTCTCAGATTAATCGAAACCAGTTCAGTTATGTAAATAACGACAATAACAGATACAACGAATTTAGATTACCCGATTTTCGGTTTCCACGACCGAGCATTAGAAGGATAGAGTACGCAAATAATCGGTCACCTCAATGCAACTCACAATCAGGTAATGGATCGGTAGAACAAAGAAAATCTTTAAACTAAATCTGGGCACGACGAATTCGGGTCCAACGACGTGTCACAAATGTTACGATTTTATTGAGGACCTTAAGGAAGAAATAGAAGGAAAATCGCCACCGCAAACAAAAGCAAGAGTATCAATACAGCCGTGTCCGCACATAATGGTTACGATTGGAGAACATAAGATTCAAGTACTGGTTGATTCGGGAAGTCATATCACCTGCATATCGGAAGAATTGTACATGAAATTAAGAAAAGTTAATGTCTTTGACGAATTACCAGTAACCAATATATCGGTGTCAACAGCGGTAGGTAAGAAATCGAGCAGGGTTAAAAGGCAAATTCGGCTGCAGGCTAATATCGGCGAAGAGAGATTCGAACATGCAGTTTTGGTGATCCCATATCTGACATCCGAATGTATATTAGGTAACGATTGGTTGCATGAAAATAGAGCAGTTATCAATTATGATAACAAGACAATATTCGTGCAGGGTCGTCCGCTTGAGTCCGGTTTAGTGTCGTTTGCCGGGGAGTTCTCGGAAAAACTCGAAATTATACAGAATCAGGGGCATACGCATATTAATATCATTACAATCGGGGGCCAGAACTACGGGCAGAAAATATGCGGCATGGCACTGATTAATTCCATTGGGGGTGAAATGACTTGTTACAATCGCGATCAAAATATCAATGCTGAAATGACTCGAAATACGAGTTGTGTAGATGACTTGTGCAGTCGAGACGTTCAAATTAAGGAGTTAAGCTCCAGACAAATTTATATGTGTAAAGAAGGTGATAATGATGCTAATGCTAACAAACTGAGAGAATTTGTTGGAATGTCAATCCTGGACGTTATATCCAATCCTAAGAACGTGTTTGATGGGAGTACATTAGATATCAGTCAGTGTCGAGAAATCTCTACTCACGACTCTACAGATGACGAATCATTGAATTTGAAAGGATTGTTTGAAATATACGAAGTTGACAATGATAAAGAATATTGTGACTGTGTGACCGCAAATCCAGCGGCAGACGAAATTACGCTGTTAAACGCGCAACTGAATGAAATTGAACATAATGATTCCGACATGAATTATGAGTATTTGCATTCGAGAGAATCCCCAATGGAAATTAATGAGATATTGCCAAGCGACAAATATTACACACGTGTATTTTCCGAGGACTTTAAATCTTTCGCACGTCAGTTGACGGCCCTAGACGGGGCGCATGCGGAGGCGATTCTGAATTTGGTGTGGAAATACAATTCGGTATTCTCAGAGAAGCCCGGGTTGACTACGATTTATGAACATGAGATAAAATTGATTGACAATAAACCGACATGTTATCATTCGTATCCCGTGCCGATACATCTACGGGAATCGGTTAGTACGGAGATAAAAAATATGATGGAATTAGGAATCATTGAACGAGGGCGTAGCCCCATTGCAACCCGTTGAGAGTCGTCTTAAAGAAGGACGGTCGCGTGCGCGTCTGTCTGGATGCACGGTACATTAACGCGATAATTGAGGGCGATAATGAATCCCCACCGCTCATTACCGACATCATACAAAAACACAACGGGAGAACTTGTCTCTCAACTTTTAATCTAACGCATGGATACTGGCAAACTCCACTCACCAAAGAATCACGCAAATATACCTCTTTCTTATTCGATGGAAACATGTATCAATTCAAGGTAGTTCCTTTTGGGTTAAAAACATCGGGCAGCGGCTTTATAAGGGCCCTAAGCCTAGCATTTCGCGACGATTTCTCGGACTTTTTAACGTATTACATCGATGATCTATTGATTGCTTCAGAAAATTTTGAACGACACATGACCCATCTCGAAAGATTGTTCGACAGACTAGTTCAATATAAGTTCACATTGCGTTTGAGTAAAGCCACGTTTTGTCAAAGTGCGGTTAAATTTCTTGGATTTGTTCTCTCTCCCAGTGGCATAATTCCGGACCCGGATAAGATTGACGTTATCGTCAATTTTGAGGAACCAAAAAATAAACAACAACTGCAAAAGTTTTTAGGTGTATGTGTTTATTACCGACAATTCAATTGGAAACATGCAGAATATGTTGAGCCTCTGAGATCATTATTGAAAAAGGACGCTCGCTATGTTTGGGAAGACACTCATTCAAGGGCTTATCGGGACCTGAAGGATAGATTCAAAAATACCGTAGAACTGGGTCATTACCGAATAGATCGAACATTTTATTTGCAAACAGATGCATCCGATAAGGGCATTAGTGGGATCTTGTTTCAAATGGACGATAATGGCGATCACAGAATAATATCGTTGATTAGTAGAGGACTTATTGTGGCCGAAGTAAACTACACGACCACGGAAAAGGAGCTCCTCGCGATTGTGTATTCTATGTCGAAGTTCCGCATTTATCTCCTTGGCCGTCCATTTGTTGTTCTTACCGATCATCAAGTGCTGAGCTTTCTCAATAGAACACCTTTTCAAACGGCGAGAATTTGTAGGTGGCTCTTATTGATTCAGGAGTTTTCATTTACGGTGAAATATGTTAGAGGACGAGAAAATATTGTTGCCGATTTTTTTAGTCGAAACCCTCAGAAGAAATTTGAAACGGAGGATTCAGCGAGGACAATCATATCAAGCCTCATGTTGGCCGAAGTCGATGACTCACTAGGCGTAACGAAGATGCTTTGATTATGGTTACCCAGCTTGAGATTGATCCAGTTTTTAAAAAGGAGCTAAAGAATTTGGGAAAAATGCAACGCGAAGATGAACTAGTCATGGACTGCGTTCGTAAGTTCAACAAGGATCATCCGGACGACGTACAAAATTATAACGAGATATGGTTTTGTCGAGCATCAAAATCTTCGCATTGGTGTATTCTCGTTCCTCTCAAATTAAGACACCTAGTGATCCAGGCAGAGCACGATAGAATGGGACACATTGGTGTGTGCAAAACATTGTTCCATTTAAAAAGGCTCTTTTATTGGAGAGGAATGCAGAGGGATGTGAAGAGATACGTCGTCGGATATGATCTTTGCCAAAGAATAAAACATTTGCAGAAAACCATGGAAGGGGAATATTGTCAAGTAAAATCTGACCGGCCGGGAGATTTGATAACCATTGGTTTTTATGGGCCTTTGCCGAAGTCGATAGGTGGAGTCCAGTATATTTTCGTTGTTATGGACGCTTTCACGAAATTGCCAGGACTATTGCCAAAATATTGGAAAACCGAAGCGTATTCTGTCGGATAATGGATCCCAATTCACAGCAAAACTTTGGAAAGATGCACTATACAAACATAACATCAGGGTAGTATTTTCATCTATACGACATCCGCAATCAAATCCGACTGAGCGAGTAATGCGGGAACTTGGAAAGCTATTTCGTGTCTTTTGCGCAGACCAGCATACGCGATGGGCAAAATACCTGCCCCGAATGGAGGTTCTTCTGAATCACACGACACATTGTAGTACGGGATTTGTCCCTGCTGAGTTACATTGGGGCTCGAAACCGCGAGACAAGCTAATGGATATGGTTAAGTTCCCGGAATCCGTAGACAAACCACACGAGTATAAAATTATGTTGGCCCAAGAAAGGTTGGAAAAAGGCTTCGAGAGTCGCAAGATTAGGCAAAGAACGGTGTCAAAGATACAACTAGGCATAGGGGACTTGGTGCTCCTGAGAGTGCCACATATTTCTAGTAATGAGGATCGTGTCATTAATAAATTCTTCCATTTGTTTGACGGCCCTTTTAAGGGGGGATTGTCTTTTTTTTCGCAAAATTTACCGCTTTTTGGGAATTTTTTTGTGAAGAAAGTATACAACGGAAAACTTGTGAAACTTGGCATATAGTTTTATTGATCTGTTTACTACATACAAAAAAATGTTTAAACAATTTCATCAAAAAATCCGCCTCCCACCCCCCTCGACGCGGGATGGTCCTTTTTTGATGGTGTGCACGATTACAGCCTTCACGTTCATCCTGCAACAAAAACCCAAAAAGCATTTTACTTTAGACACATATAGCTATCGTTCGATGAAGGGAAAAAAAAATTGACGATTTGGTGACGTTTTGAACTTGAAGTATCGATTTTTCGAAAAAAATTGATCGATTTTTTGTTATAAATAAAAAACTATTAAACGTATTGGTTTTTTGCTTCATCAAACGATAAAAGGATGTCAGCTGAGCATTCTGTCCAAATTTGAAGGCAATCGGTTGAATAGTTTTTGAGAAATCGAGCACACCAGTTGTGAAAAAGCTGTTTCGAGAAAAACGCGTTTAAAGTTGTGAGTACAGTTTATGGGACATATCGAGTACTTACACTATTTTTAGTCTAATCTGCTATGCCAGGGCCATACAGGATGCCTTCCTCGGCTTCGAACAACTCATTCAGTGAAGCAGTTTCGCTTCTGCGTCTTGTTCGAGCCTCTTTCGTTGCTTCGAAGCTGCGTCTCGTTGATCTCTCTATCCGCTGCTTATCTCGCGCATCGACGAATATTGATGCTTGCTGGCCAACGACGATTCCAATCGTCGTCATTGTTTTAAGGACTGCTGTAAAGGACTCGTCCTTCATTGAATTAAATGCCTATTGTATGCTGTCCCGTTATTTTTATGGTCCGCCGAGCAACAGATTCGGGCAGCTGCCGGGCGCGCCGACTCCTGCCGTGTGACAACGAGCGCACGGCCACCGCGAGTCGACACGCAGGTATAAAATCGCTTATAACTTTGCCATTTTTGAGAATTTTAATTTGAAATTTTGCACACATATTCTCAACACTTTGAAGAATATAAAAACAGTGGTCAGCGAAAAATCGATTTTTTTGTCGAAAAAAAAGAAAATCCTCCCTTAAGATAATCGCGAGAAGAGGAATCAATGCATTCGTTTTGGCTAATTTGGCTGACAATAAGGTAAAGGGGACCTATAATCGTGCGAGTTTGAGGGAATACAACGAGCCCATTGAGGAGTAAAGATTAAGGATGTTATGTATATATATATATGTGTATGACGAAAGAATCCGCAGAAGGTTATGAGAAGTGCGATGCCCAAAATGCAAATAATTTAATGTTGTTCATTTTGATTTGCGGATATGTAGATATGTAGTATGACTATGGTATGGGTGAGTGGAAATGGCCATTATTGTTAGGACGAGACCCTTAGAGGGGTGGAGTCGAATGAATGTTTTGTAGTATGCAGTATGGATGACAATTTTACAATCGGTATGTTTACCGATTCATAAAATTGGGGGGATAATGTGATATTCATTTTTCGAATATTCGCGCGTGTCGGTTCCCCACCTAAATATAAAGACAATGCGGCGCTCGGAGCGCGGGACGATCTCGGCAGGATCGTCGAGAGGGGTAGACAGTTCTAACTGGGACTCGTTGATGATCAGACGAGACTCATATACACTAGTCTAATAATTAACGGGTCTCGATCGCCGGAATTCCACCACAATTTTACACATTCGTAAGAACATCGAGTACTTCGGCCGGGTAACGATGGTTAAGCTCGAATAAAGACGACGTAACAAGAAACCGGGATAACATCTATTTAATCAAGATAAGTATCCCGATCAAATATATATGGAATTCTTTTTATGGCTGATTCGTAATATCATCTGACAAACCCAAGGAAATATATGTATCTTTTGGTAACCCGGTTAGAAACTTTCGTCATGTACCGTCTCAAGTTATAATATATATATATATATATGTTAAATCGCATTGTAAAATAAAATGTTATAAATAAAATATAGTAATAAATAATATACAAAATCACAAGGAATTTTAATACACACCCGTATGTTGATATTAGCAAATGGTTCTTGAATTTAATATACATGAATCTGAACATTTTTTTACAGGTGCATTATTTTTCAAACGCACTAGTATATTAATATTACGGGGCTACACTTTTATTTTTTAAATAACCTGCTTTGGATTTTCAAAATATTATCTGAAATTTCATAAACGGCGTCCGCATAAAAACATCATACACTTGTGTATTAATTTTTATACAGAAGCGTTTTACAATGTACATTAAAGGTAATACTTTGGTTCTGTGAAATTAATACATACCCGTATGCTGATATTAGCAAATGGTTCTTGAATTCAATATACACTCGTATATTGATATCAGCAAATGGTTCTTGATTTCAATATACTTGGATGTGATTATTTCGTTACACGTGCATTATTTTTCAAACGCACAAGTATATTAATATTACGGAGTTACACTTTCATTTTTCAAATAACCTGTTTTGGATTTTCCAAGTCGTATCTGAAATTTCATACGCGGTATCCGCATAAAAACTTCCTACACTTCCTACATTCCTGCGGCTAAACGCGATGAGAATAACCATAACCTCAATGGACAGCAACAAAAATTCGCTGTCAAAGGACGTCGGATCGTGGATTTACAACATAATATAATATATCCACGCACACACACACACACACACACACACACACTTACACATACACACGCGCGTGCGCGCACACACACAAACACACACAAATATATATACATATAGATAACACGAATAAATACGTGCATAAATTGAAGAAATTAAATTTGTTTGCAGAATAAATTTATTTCACATCCGTCCCAGAATTACTAGAACTCGGGGCAAAAAAACACGCTTCGAGTTTCCAGACCACGCGCCCATCAGCTGACTATAGCGTACACTGTTGCCATTCCGTTATAGATGGTTGGATCCGAGTTCGATGTGGAATAAAATTACCACTTTTCATAAGTCGATATCTCCGAAACTAAACAGTCAAAGTTTGTCATTTTTTTTAAATCACTCTCACAATATTACTGCGTACACGTGTGCTTTTATTGTGAAATCCTAAGATCCGTTTAGAACCTATATCAAGAAATGCGAGCAAACTCCTATCGGTTTACGTGTTAGGTATAGGGATCGCGGTCAAAAATATCCATGTTCAATTGCATTTATCTCATGAACTAAACGGTGAATCGACTTGTATTTTTGGGCATCAGTCCATGAAGGTCATATCTACACCATACTTAGATTTCAGCCAATTCCTAAGATTTGACCCAAACTACAGAACTACCTTGAATTTAAATTGAATAGAATTTTAGTAGATACGACCATTTTTCGATTTGATCGAATTTAATTAAGGTCTGTCTTTATTGCAACACACATATCATAGGGGTGCATACGCGATGCCCGGCCGATTCTCATAAGCTATTCTAGGGCCAATATTAATTGCAAATGTCGAGCCACACTTATCATCCGAAGCTCGGTCGATGATCGGGCCAAGCTCGAGTGCCAATGTTGGAAAGCTCAGCGTCGAGCTTCGACAAATCATTGGCCACTACCCACCATCCTACATGGGATCCGACGAAGGTTTATTTCTTTAACACTCATCCGAAGAATATGAACCAAGAAAAAGTGAGAATCGTTGAAAATCGAAATAGTATGCTTTGATGCAAAAATATTGAATTTTCTAAATAAAATAACTACATTATGAAATAAAGACACACGTTTTTATTTTTATTTTCAAGGACATTTACATTCATTTTTGTAGACAATACGGTGAGAAAGATTTATACCAAACATCATCAGAATCGGTCGACTATACTTAGCTATACGTCGGGCCGGTTTTGAAAATGCGGTTCAGAAGACCGTGTCATACGTCCGCCATTTTTTAAGGTTAATAATTGTTTAAATACCCTTTAAGAGCCAAACGTAGTACTAAAGCATACCTGTGAAGAAATCTTTCCTTTTAAACAAAAATCATGAAACTCGGCAAATGTCCTCCTCACCTAAAGCAATCTGAAATACAAAGAAATGTATTTGCAGCATAATAATGAAACTTCCGTACGGCGCAAAACGTTTTTAAAAATATGAAAATGACAACAATATGGCAAGCCGTAGAAAAAAAGGTTCGATTTTCGACGAAAAAAACAACGTTATTCATTTGTTATTAACTAATGGATAAATACATTTAAGGAGTAAGGCCACTGTAACGGCCCAAAAAAAAAGGTTTTTTCACTAATTTTTTGTTCCCGAAATTGAAGGTATTTGAAAAAAAACTTTTAATGGTGTTATCGGGCATACATTAAACTTTATTATAAATTTTTTTTACAGTAAAAAAAAAACAAAATGGCGGTTCCACAGCTATCTTCCTGGGACATGTTTTGCTTCCAGGGCTCCGCGGCACGCAGCACCACTGGTGCACTTTTGAATCTAGAACAAAAAAAAAACCATTAATCTAGAGGGCTATAGCTAGAGAATGTCGATCGGATTTTAAAAAGTATCAATTTTTGTGGATTTGGCGTGCGTTTGAAAAAAAAATTGATTTTTGACGAAAAAAACGGCAAGTTTTTTGTTAATAAAAAATCAATAAATAAAGTTCTTGAAAATTCCGATCGACATTCTCAAGATAATGTAAATGTTCACATCTGGTTAAAATTTCAAGTAAAAAAAATGAAAATTGTTCGAGTTATGCTGCGTGCCATTTTGAAAAACCATGTTTCGAGAAAAACGCGTTTAAAGTTTTGCGAATAGTTTTTTATTGGAAAAAATTAAAAAAAGAAGTTAAAAAAAATTTTTACCGTTAGTCTGCAATCCCAGCACCATACATTTGTCCTTCGATAGCCAAATTTTCGTCTTCTTCGTCTTTCCTGGTTGATTTTTGGAGCGCGCGCGCACTTTTGGCCGCGTCGCTCAGAGATGTCTCCGCGTGCGTGATGCGTTTGGCGTCAGCTTCGATGCAGAAATTATATAACTGTACACCAATTTCCACCTCCAACATCTTGAATATTTGCAAGACGTTGGTAAGGCCGCCATTGAATATGCAAACAGCGATATCCGTCGCAATATCTAGTACAGTTTTTCCGCTTGAGGATGATTTGGGGGCCAAACTCCAAACGGTAGCGTTGAAACTTTCGTTATTGTTTTGAGTATAGGCCCCCAAGCAACGCTCCAGCAACTCGTCCCGCCTCAATTCCATGTAGATGGGTTTGATGGCTTGATAAACCTCCTCACTCATTGGCTGATTGTGATGATACGCATCCAAGGCATTTTCTGCTTTCGCTTTCTTCCAACTGCACCAATTCTCCGAACATTTTTCGTGCTGAGGCTTTTCATCCGTTGACATTTTGTGAAAAAGGGTTGCCCAGATCTCATTTTTCATATTTTTGATGGAATCGGAATTTCGACGGATTGCTAAGCCGTAATAAATGCTTAGTTCGTCAATCAATTTGGCAGTGAGTTTTCCTCTTCCCCCGAGACCTTTTGTTCCTTTTTTTATGTTTCTCAATCGAGTGCCCATTCTTTTTTGCACGTGATCTATGCACTCTTTTTTGTTAACATCAACATTTTCATAAGGCTTCGAATCCACGATGCCTTTGAAAGTTTTGGAATCGCCATCTCCGATATAATTGCAGTCGTTTCGGAGCAAGTTTTGACACGCTTGACGGCGACCTTCATTTCCTAAGGACAACAAATTTTTTTTCGCACAGGACCTTTTTTTTCTTATTCTAGAGGGTTTAAACTATTTTTTAAGCCAATAAAAAAAAATCGATTTTTCAAAAAATTTACAGTGGCCTTACCCCTTAAAGAAGTCATACGGCATATAAGCTATGCTCTGTCCAAATTTTAATCGGACTAATAGATGTTGAGACATGGTTTACATCATTTCTAAAAACATAATTTCGAGAAAAAAACGCAGAAAAGGGTCAATTGCAGCGGGGCAATTGGTCATAGAGCAGTGGGCTATCTTTCCCAATAACTGATGTAACTCGGTCAATTTTAGACGTTTCCGCAAAGTCTTTGTTGCAAACTAGGGTTATAACTTCAGCCTATAAAACTATGCGATAAAACGAATCGTATTTTGAAAATTTCAATATTATGCACACCTCCCGATTCCACGAGTTATTGAACATTATTGTTTGCTGTTATTTGGTTTTGGTAACACTCACTTCTTCGTGTCAAATTTGCGTACTGCCATGCCATTGGATTATCAATACGGCTGAATCTCTTTAGACTCACTTCTGGACCATTCGGACTACTATAGACTGAAGAAACTAGAAAAAGGGAAGCGAATATAAAATTCACGCAAAGCGCGTAGGGGCAGCAGGGGCAAGATGAGAACGCTAAGGTCACATTCAAATAAAACAATGCGCATGAATCAGTCAGCTTGAATTATTCTTTCAAACTAATGAACACTCATTAATCTTTTAATTTTGTAAACAAAAAATCAGTCTTTCTGATTGTTAGCATACAATACATATGTTTCATCAATCCTTATTTTTCCCATCTTACTCTATATACGGAGCAAGATGAAACAACGCTGGGAGCATGATGGGGCAAGAATTGTTGGAGTCTTTCGCATATGAAAATAGTTTCATTCTCAGTACCAGCAATTTGATAAGCCAATCGTTTAAGTTCTGTTGTATTTAGTCCGAATAATCTTGCTTTCGCATCTTTTACATTATTCGTGAGTTCTTCTGCCTCTGGTAGAAACACCGGTTCACGAGGAACCAAAGGCCCTACTAGTTTCACTTCACGATTTCTTATAGCTTTAACACGTCTCTGTAACGTAGATAGTGGTACGTTGTACAATGCTGCGACTTCGCGATAGCTTGTATTTATCTTGCCCCATTAGACGGTTAACGAATCAACAAAAAGGTGACGCAATAACCTTGAAAATTTCTGACAAACCGGCCTTATTATATTAACAATTAATACTTTTATTGTGTTTACTTACTTATAATATCACCAACCCATCTATAATATCAGCAACCCAAATAAACTTGAACGATGGTAAACTTTTCCAAAAAATAAACTACTTTGACGAAAAATCAGTTTTGTTTTCTCACTCGAGGCGCGTGCTTGTGCCACAGTTGATGCTTTTACACTCATTCACCTCCCGGCCGCCCCTTCATTCTCTAACGGGAGCACTGTGCTGGCACACACTGTTTAGTTGCCAGGCTTATGACTCATCTTACCCCGCACCTTCGTCTTGCCACTAGTTCCCCTTGCTATGTTACTTGCGACTACCTACGGTACGCCGTTCCCACAACACCGCGGAATATTGTTATTCATTCAGCTATTCCATTTCATCTCGTTTCAGAGTGTCTTCAGTTTGAAGGCAAGATGGCAAAAATTGTGACACTTATGGCGGAAAGAAAAATCGGCAAGTGATCAAATCTTGGTAAGCATGAATTCCGCAAAATCACATCAAGTACACGGAGAAAACAGGGGCCTCGAATTAATACTATGCTTCTAAAAAAAATATCATCAAATATTAAAAAGTATTGAATGGAAGATAAAAATTGTAATTATGGTATTGCAATAATGAAGAAATTTAAATTTCAGCCTACGATATGGCACGTAAACTGATACAAATAATACATTATATTCGGCATATTGTGATTTTTCGTAGTATTCAAAAAATATTTTGCCCACGTGATTGGAACAATTAGTTTCCAGTATTCTACAAAAAGTACGGTATAAAGAGTCACATTTTACTAATCAACTTCGTAATATTTTTTGCTATACGCCGAAGATTAATGCTATGCGTATAGTGAATCTATACATACACTTCGTGTATCTATACATACACGAAGATTCATGCTATACGTATAGTAAAATCCATATGAAAATAGTGTGTTATAAAGGTTGGTATTATACAAAGCACGCATTATTTTTACTATACAGCATATAGGGCTCGCGCCTATGCGAGAATAGTTTCAAATGTAATAATATGCACGCATCATTTTTACTGTGTGAGAATCATTTTTACACTTCTATAACAAGTCTTAGAATTTCCGAACTGGCAGTAAACTGCTATACTTTCTAGCACTGAATATGAGTATTCTGGCAACAAGTGTTAGAATTTGAGGCCGTATTTTTCTCCGTGTATAGACAGTCCACAAAACGCATCCTCCAAAGTGTGCATCCTGAAAGAACGAAATGTTCGGTATTTGTAAAATCGTAACTTAATTGTTTAGAAAAAAACACAAAAGATTCTTTCAACCATCGGCTAACGATTTAAGAAAACCCAATTCCAAAAAACGACAAAAATAAAACGGGTTTTCGGTTTCAAATTCTTGACGATTATAACAAATATTTTTTTACGACAATCCGCAACCACGCATATCGGCATATTTTTTTAAAACAAGCCACGATTCGTCGTTGGAAAATAATTCGGAATAGTCTGTTCCCTGGCCAACCGAAAAAAAACATCCCTGTTATCGGTACCGGAGTGAAAAAAAAACAAGCAGAAAAAAACAAAAAAGGCGAGGTAGACTGAAATGGGGTTCGCAAATGTTACAATTCTAAATCCAAACAAAGCGTACGCCTCGCGAGAGCTTTCTCCTTCCCATTCTCGCTTGCCCTCTCCTTCCCTCCGTTTCTCTGTCATTCGAGCAGAATCTCTTGTTTTTTCTAGCCCTCTCTTTCCTGCCCTCGCGCACGGTGCCAATACACGGCGCTGCCGTCCCTTATTTCTTGCCACTCTTCTCTTTCACCCGTTTCCTCACTTCGTGAAACCCCCCGGAGTTCCTTACCCTCGATTCCCCGGCCCATCCGCAGCTTCATTTCATTTCTTTTTTATTGGGGTGGAGAGAAGTTTGTTGACCTTGCAGCGCGCCGCCTCGAAACTCCGCGAACATATATATAGACACATAGTGTGAAGGTGTAGCGAAAGACCGAAGGCCCCGTGGCTGAAAGTCCGCTATACAGTCGTGTACAGCGTGTATAGACGACTACGTTGTTCGGGACAACGACCAAATGCGGGGGCGAGTGCGGCTCCTCGGAGAGGTATAGGTAGCTTTCCTACTCCCCCGTATTCTCTAATGAATGACCTTGCACTCGAAAAGTTCCCTCTGCGCCGTTCCTCATCGAATATTTGTGAAAACTCGCTTCAATTCGAAGTCTAGTATATTTCAGAAAATGCATCGCTTCGATCCTTAAGGAGTTTCGAGACTATTGAGCAAATGTTACTATTTGATTCGTATTTATACAGTAAATTCTTTGTCATATACTTAATGTAACATTCAAATTTTAAATTGATCGACTACACTGTTTTTTTAAATCTACAACTGGCAACAACACTTTTTAACGTAGGGAGATGAGTAAATAATGTGAAAAAATGTTAAAAATTTGATGAAAATCTGTCATATCACTCAGTACATTATGAAAATTTCGTCATCATAGTGTCATGATCTATTGACAAGGAACATCACTTAAGTGTCCGCCTTCGATTTTGATGGAACTCATGTATGTGATGAAGCATTTAAAACTATTAAATACGTATTTTTTTATCGGTGGAAAAACGGTTTTAGAGAGGGAAATCACTACTCAAAGAAAGGGGTGCCACCCCTTCATTAAATTTTTTTTTCAATACTTCCATGATTTTCTATCGCTTTACATTAGAATAATTTTGGTTTTTGTGTCATTCAAATTCATGGACTGTTTGCGCGTGAAACTGCAAAATCACCCCTCGACGCGCATTTCTTCGAGGGATGGTTTCCCCCTTAAAACCATTTTTCCGCAGAAAAAAACGTGTCTGACAGGGTTCAGTGCTTTATCATGTATATGAGTTCCAACAAAATTGAAGGCGGACACTTGAGTGATGTTACTTGTAAGTGATTTAAGAGTTTTTCATAACATTTTAAACATTTTTCCACAGTACTGTCAATTCTCATCTATTTTGCCGCCAGCTACTTTGCACCAACGGCTATTTTGCGAAAAGGAGACCAGTTATTTGTCGGACGCGGCCTTCTCGTAACTCCGACTCTATGACCGCGAGTATGCTCGTAAGTGCGGTTACTATGGGGCGTCACTGCTGTCGACCCTATAGGGGGGTGGGGAGCTCACGCCGCAGGATAAACGGCGGTCATCGGTCCCAGCTCGGCAAAATATGTGAGGGTTGAGTGTAATTCGTGCGTAAAACTGCCATTCAGCGATAAGTGTAGGCATTTCCCTATGTGAAAAAGTGTTTTTTTTTCAATTGCGCATTTCCTAGAATCGGTGTAGTCGATCGATCTCAAATTTGGCGGGCGCATTCAGTATATGACAAAGAATTTACTGTATAAATTTAAATCAAAAGGTTACATTTCGCAAATTTTCCCGAATTTTCTTAATGGATCTGCAGAAGGCTTGGGACCCATAGAAATAAGCCGATTTTCAATATTTTTTTCCGGTAAAAGTATTTGGATGAAGGGGTCGGGATTTCACACACAATTAATTCGTAGTCTCGATCTCGGGGGTGGAAGAAAGTATTAAAAAAGATGTGCGAAATAGTGAGACAATTTGAAAACATTGCGAAGAAAAAAGAGATAGAGAAGGAGGGCGAGGAAAACGAGGTAACAAGGAAGGGACAAGACGGCTATAAGTAAGTGTAAAAATGTTTATATGAATGTAAAATAGAGCTGCAGAAATATAAGAGAATAAAGAGCGTATGAAAAAATGTAAAAATTTAGGAATAAGTAAAAATGTTATGGAAGGCGGAGATGTAAAAAGCCCGCAAGGGTATTACTAACCAGTGAAGTTATTATTGTTTAAAGCAAGAGTTGCCGTCGCTGCATGGCCAATGGAAGCAGGTAGCTCTAGCAAATAGAGTGATCTGAAATTAAGAATAAAAAATGCCAGGAAAAAGTTCAACTTTCGACAAAAATAAACAACATTAATCATTCCTCAGTAACAAATGGATAAAGATATAAAACAACTTTTCGGTCAAACGGTAGAAAATTTCATAAACTATGCTCTGTTGTCTTTTTCTTTTCGATCCTGCGAATATCCAGATTAATAGAACAAAATAACGCCCTTTCCAGTCAGCTCAAATTTTCCCTGTTTTCCGCCAATCTTTCGTTGAATCGAAAAACAAGTTGTTTTCAGGCGAAACAAAGCTGCTCGAAGTTTTTTCCATCTAAACTGACGTAATTATTCATGAATCCGATGGCAATACATATGGCGAGAGACTTGTGTCGATGACTTTTTATGTTGCGAACCACTGTATCACATGACCTTTCCTACGAAAAATACCGGCTGAATATACATATAAATATTCATACGTATGTGTGTTTCGCAAGCGAAAAAGAAATGGACCCAGTGCGTCTCGCCCGTCTTTGTCTCTCTTTCATTTTCCTGTGGCCCTCTTGGCCGCCAAACGAACACACCGAGAAGGGATATGAATCGTGTGCTCTCTCTATTTTCTCTATATACCGGGGCGACGAACTTCGAGCCTGGACGAAAACGGCGCGCATCGACCGAATTACTCAGCACTTGGCCGCTCTCCTTCTCTCTCTCTCTCTCTCTCTCTCTCTCTCTCTCTCTCTCTCTCTCTCTCTCTCTCTCTCTCTCTCTCTCTCTCTCTCTCTCTCTCTCTCTCTCTCTCTCTCTCTCTCTCTCTCTCTCTCTCTCCCTCTCCCTCTCCCTCTCCCTCTCCCTCTCCCTCTCCCTCTCCCTCTCCCTCTCCCTCTCCCTCTCCCTCTCCCTCTCCCTCTCCCTCTCCCTCTCCCTCTCCCTCTCCCTCTCCCTCTCCCTCTCCCTCTCCCTCTCCCTCTCCCTCTCCCTCTCCCTCTCCCTCTCCCTCTCCCTCTCCCTCTCCCTCTCCCTCTCCCTCTCCCTCTCCCTCTCCCTCTCCCTCTCCCTCTCCCTCTCCCTCTCCCTCTCCCTCTCCCTCTCCCTCTCCCTCTCCCTCTCCCTCTCCCTCTCCCTCTCCCTCTCCCTCTCCCTCTCCCTCTCCCTCTCCCTCTCCCTCTCCCTCACCCTCTCTCTCTCTCTCTCCCCCACCCGACCTCCCTCTCTTTTGTCTCATATATTACACGTCTTCTCTTTCCACCTACAACTTTACTCTCTTCGCACGTTTGTTTCACTCAAATTCCAACGTTATTACGAGTTTGCCGCCCCCCCCCCCCCCCCCCCCCCGTCCGTCCACCTTCCAACCACACCTTATAGATAAGTTTTATTATTTTCCCTAAGAATCGAACTTCATCGAAATCCCCATTTTATTTCGCGCCGCTTCCTGCGATCAGTTCGAAGTATCCCTACTCGTCGCCAGAGTAACCACGTATATAATGTCTAGAAAATTTGTTCCTAGTGGGCGATGAATCCCTCCGCTTCCTCTGTTTCTTCATTCTTCTTCTCGTGCTAGAAGATATCACGTGTTGTCCGCGTCAAATTTCCATAACTGGAAAAGGAAGATGGGGAAAAAGCGATGGAAATATTCTGAGGCGTTTGGAGAAAAAAATTCGGCGTTTGTAGCGATAGCAAGAGAAAAAACGCAGACGTCGTAAGTAGAGGGTGTCCTTTCTTTTTTTTTACATATTATTTTCCACTCGATTCATCCCGGAAACGACAAATCGTAGGTTTTATGGACAAAAATAAGAACACTCGTGTGGGCTCTAACCTACCGAGCGATTGACTACAAAAAAACGAAAAATTCGTCAATCTGAGTTTTTTGGGACTCTGCAACTCATGAAGGTCGGATCCGTATGAGGAAGGGCGCAGCCCGTGCAAAGAAGAAATTAGGTCGCCTTGGCGAACTATGAACGATACTCTGGTCGATGTGCATCCCTGCAACTAAAAGCGTCATTCAAATAGGTTCTATCCTAAGCAGAAAAACTGACATTTTTCCACTTGATGTTACTGCGTGACAGATCATCGCCACGAACCCAGCTCGACATCATCGGATGAGATGAGGGCTCAGGACAGCCGAGAACCTCGTTCAGATCGAATTCATCGACACGAGGAGGATCACGTCAGCATCCTCTCGGCAGAATCGGATGTTTCCAGTGAGGCCTTTCCACCCCGGCAGGCCAAAGCATCACCAGAAATCGAGCACAGAGGAAAGGAACTATCTGGTAATGTCGGCAGCTCACAAACAATGACAGAAACACCAAATGAATCTCTAGACCCACGCAATGTTGAGGTTATTCGTAAAAGATTAACGATGGATCGCGAGTTTGCGGCCAAAATACCGAACGAGCTAATGGTTCAATGGGAAGAAATTTTGAAAAATGGCTTACCGACAGAGGATCGCGACACGATTTCTAAAGAATATCTGCCTCCAGAGTATGCCGTCTTCATCGAACCCCCAGCAATTAACCCTGAGGTTAAAGTAACTCTCACAAGGAAACGTTACGAGGTCGATGTCTCCGATTTCGATGAAAATTGGCATGCTTGTTGAATGGGTAAAAATAGACGATACGCATTTTTTTATATTGGCGAAACCCGATTTTCAAGGGTTAAAAAGCACCCTCGAAAATTGAGGTGTTTTTCGTTTTTCATCGATAACGTATTAACGGTACGCGATATGGAAAAACTTCAAATTGCAACAAGGTTTATTTGTTCGTGTACTATTCATTGGAGATGAGAACGATGCAGATAGCAACAAATTTCATATTGTTTATTGCAAAAATGCAATATTTTCAACCGTATCTCCGAGAATTTTTAATCGATTGGGATGTAAATTTGCATACATGTAGAGAATGGAAAAGTGCGGATACGGATTTGTTCTTTTTCCGGTATCTCACGATTGAGGGGTTGAAACTGCCCGTCAATTTTTTTGCCGAGAGCATCGTATTATCAGCTAGCCTTTTGGCATTTCGGTCTAAATTCACGTCAATATACGTTCGTATTATGACGCAATTGCATATTTGTAACATTCCGGCTCCTCCCCCACAACGGTCCCGCTCTCGAAAGGCAAACGTTCAAAGTTCTTACCGTGCGACATGGACGAAAATTTAGAGAAATAAAAATGGGTTACAAAGAAAGTACTATCAGTCAAAACCGTCGATACACATTTTCTCGTTTTGGCGGAACGACACTCTTAAGGGGTCAACGCACCCTTAACAACTTCGTTCTTTCTACAGCTCGAGAACGGGCCGAAATAAAAATAAAGTTCGATAGGAAAACATGTTGTATTCTCCGACTACTAGACGTTCATGATATCATTGATGAGTACAGCAATAAATGGCGTGTTGTTTATTGCAATAATTCGTGAATTACTTGTGAAAAATCACCCTTCAGTTTTCCACCAATATGGGCAGAGGCAAGGCTCGCAATCACGGACTGACTTCGTGCTTCGGGAAACAACTGGATTACAATTGTATATTTACGACGAAATTCTCCCCCACCACGTACTGCCTTTGAAGATTACAACACAATGGGAAAAATGTTCTCACGCTTACTCATTTAGGAAATGTTTTTTTATGGATTATACTTGTTACAATAATGATAGTCATGATAAAAGTGTTTGAAACAAAGAGATTTCTTACACCACGCACAAGTGATAATAGCTGCTTCGCCGCATATATCGCATGTCGGTACATTTTGTGAAAAGCAAAATTCTATCGGATTTTCGAAGTTAGGTGGTCTTTCTTCTTCGTACCCGCTTTTGTACCACGCATATTTGAAAAAATTTGAAAACCGTGGAGAAGAAAACTGGTTGTGTGTAAGAGATTGTAATTTAACAATATTGTCTCTCAAATGTAGATTGACATCGTAATTGTATAATATTACTGCGTCTGAAAAGTGTTTGACGAAGTTTTTCCATACACGGAAACCATAAACATCAAGGGGCTGTATCATTCCAGCCGTACGTGCAAGAATTACTAATTATCTAAAGGACTGATTGTCTACAGAACTAATGAAACTGGTGCAATATATTTTCCTGCTGGAATGGTTAAAACTTTAATATCGTTCCCTTGCATATCCATTTCTTTAAATGCAGTTGGACATTGACCGCCGCGCAGGTTTAAATTGAGGATCGCAAATTCGAATTGAATCAAACTTTGCATTTCGGTTCGCCATATTGGACCCGTCGTTTTTTTTTTATTTCTTCGACCTGAGATTGGTAATTAACGATCCCTCAAAACCCGCAGATTACCGAGTTCCATGCGATTTCATTTAATTTCTGCATTTCGGTTCGCCATATGTGATCTGTTAATTTTGTTTTTTATTTTGAACTTGAGTTTTTTCCTCGTACGTTGGGGAATAACTATGAAACTTGTCTCGTCACTCTCATTGACACAAACATTGATTGTCATCTACTAGTCTTAAAGTGTGAAGAAAGCAGAGGTCGTACAACAGACGTACACATACGTTTTTGCAAAGGTACCTACAATATTTTTGTTTTGTCAGCTACTTCATTTGCGTGCGTTTCACACAATATTTGTTCGTTTTGATCTTTTCTCCACTCATCCTTTCCAGTCTTCTGCGTAACAAACCTTACAATTATTCTCAATTTTGTGTTTTTTCCGCGGATGGCTGAATTTTTATCATGGTGCGAAGACAGCTTTCGGAAGTTGTGGTCAGTAGAGTTTTAAATCTTTTGGCGCAAGGCCAATCCCAACGTGCAGTCGCTCAATCTATGGGAGTGAGCCAGTCCGTTATCAGCCGTGTAAGTACTCGACATCGGCAAACTAGCCGATATCGGCGACGACGGGGGCAAGGACGGAGGCGAGTAACGAGTGCCCGCGAAGATCGGCGGATTGTACAGAGTACACGCCACAATCATTTCATAACAACACCGCAAATCGTGAGTCAAGTAGTTCAAAGGCCCATCTCACGATCGACGGTGAGGAATCGTTTGCGCGAATCTGGCGTATGTTCCTACCGGACAAATCGCGTTCCATTTTTAACTCGCGACCATCAACGGGCTCGACTAAATTACGCTCGTGCTCACGTACATTGGAATTCGAGTCAATGGGGTCGGGTGTTATTTACCGACGAGTCGAGATTCACGCTCTATGGCAATGATGGTCGGATACGAGTTTGGCGGCGAAGTGGCGAACGTTCTGCCCCACAATGTTCGCGCTCTGTTCGAATGTTTAACGGTGGTTCCATAATGGTATGGGCGGGGATCACTCGTTATACGCGAACTGAGTTGGTTATCATACCAGCACCGGGATTAAATTCAAGACGATACGTTGACGAGGTCGTGAGACCATATGTTGTGCCATTTCGGCAGCGGATCGGAGGTCGCTTCCGACTAATGCAAGATAATGCACGTTGTCACACAGCGGCATTTGCACGTGCATTTATGGAGCAGAATCGGATTGTTACTCTCAACCATCCGGCGAACAGCCCCGACTTGAACCCAATAGAGCATGTTTGGGATATGGTTGGGCGCTCTTTGCGGCGGAATTATCCAAATGTCGCCAATACGCATGAGTTAAGTCGTGCGCTCATTCGTACTTGACGCCGAATTCCACAGGCAGCAATCCGAAGGTGCATAAATATGCGTGATCGATTGTTGGCAGTGATCCACAACCGAGGTGGCAACAAACGCTACTAGTGCGGTCCTACCTCCCTCACTTTTCACTCCCTATTGCAGAGAGGGTTTGGAATCATTAAATGCTGCGGAATTGGCGAACCGCGGGGTCCTGATCTCTGCAATATTTCTCCGTCCTACAGAGAGGGTTTGGAGTCATTAAATGCTGCGGAATTGACGAACCGCGAGGTCCTGATCTCTGTATTCCTTATTTTTTAATGTTATGAGTGCATATTCTCTTCTCCCCATCCCTAAAAAGGAATTGCAGAGATAAGAACTCACTTCAGAGATAAAAACTCACTTTGAAGTGATCGGATCAGAGTTCTTATCTCTCCAATGCCCCCCCCCCCCCCCCCCCCGAAGCGTAAATCTGACCGTGCAACCTCCTCGTGGTACGCTTTGGATAACGCGAATGCCGGCGGTACTTTTACCATTTTTCTCATGGATCTGAATCGCATGGAACTCGGTAATCTGCGGGTTTTGAGGGATTGATATTTACGAATCTCAGGTCGAAGAAATAAAAAAAAAACGACGGGTCCAATATGGCGAACCGAAATGCAAAGTTTGAGTCAATTCGAATTTGCGATCCTCAATTTAAACCTCAGATCCGTAATGAATGACCCCGAAAACCCCCAAACATCGAGTATCGCCCGATTGCAAGAATTTTTGCATTTGATCCGCCATTTTGGATCCGCCATTTTGAATTTTTCCATTTTTTATCCCAGATTCGCAATCAGCAACCTCGAAAACCCTTGAATACCAAATTGCGTAATTTTCTGATTTTTTTTTTCGAGAAATTCCACCCCGCGCTGATACCTGCGAAACCTCGATTTTCGTGAAAATTGACGGATCTCGATTTTCTCCAAAAGAACGGGGTTGCAACCCGAATAAAGAATAAAGGCAGCGATCTGCTATTTGGTAGAGTATTTCTACATACCCTAAACTAAAAAAAAACGCAAAAACCTTTGGTGCCTCTGCATTTGCTGTAATGTTATGATATGATAAACAAAATAGTGTAAAAATGGGCATTTTACACACTTTTTAACAATCAGTTTTACAATGTTGAAAACGGCTTCTGAAAAATACGAAAAATAAACAGTTTTATAGGGGGAAATCCAAGCTTTCGAATGGTCGAAACAGATTTTCGAAAAAAAATGTCTCTTCCCCGTGTACCTTGTCAAACTCGACCAAATTTTTTGATTGCATGTTTTGTTTTGTTTAACAACGAATTTCTTTATTTAAACGGAACGAAAAAAATTATTTATAATCAGATTATCAAAGTCGAAGGTTTACACTACAAAATGCTTTTTTTTTATTTTTTCTCCGACCATTTTTCACCTAATTACAGCGGTTTGAAAAAGGGCTATTTTTCGTCGAAAAAATAGTGATCCCTTAATTGTTGCGCTTAGTGTATAAACTAGTCTTCAATCGAAGGATTTTGAAAAATATTCATTTTTCACAAAATGGCGGACAGTCAAAGTTAATGGTTCGATTTTAACGAAAAAATCGAACGTTTAAAGACTACATTTTTATGTATTAAATAAGCCTGCAAAATGTCAAGAAGATCGGTTCATTAGTGTTCCAGTAATCTTGGTCACCGACTTCAGAAATGCCATTTTGAGAAAAACGCGTTTAAAGTTTCAATTTCAGTTTTTCAATTCACGAATTCTTCTCTTTCAACGCTCATATCTCAGTCAATTTTGTCCGGATCGACATGAAATTTTCAGGACATATTCTCAGATACGTCTACTTAAAAAAATGCAAAAAATCGATTTTTTCAAAATCGCAAGTGGGGGTAACCCCTTAACGTGTAGTGAGCTATCTTTGTTAACTTTTCGTTGTAGGTGCCACCCTTATTTATACTATGGACCCACGGGCGCAACTGCGACTCTGAGTTCACCTTTTTGAATTTCGTTTGAACAGATGATAACGTTCTATTCCCATTTGCCCCAGATCTCCAGTAATCTACAGCTCTTGTCTTCGATTCGTAACTCAATTCTTCTATATCTTGGGCACATACATTTTCATCAATTTTTGGATCTAGGTATCGTTGTCCGTGCCAATCTCCTTCACTATCATTTTCTATTACGGCTGCTTCATGAATTTCATTTGGTGACAGAAAATCCAAACCAGTTTCGACTTCCATTTTCATAGGTTGATCCATCGCTTCATTGATCATGTTTTCTAGATCCTTACTGAGCTGTTATTCCTGTTTGATGATTGAAGTGCGAGACAAATTCATAGCACTTATCGCTATGGATAGAAGTTGAATAACATTCACCGGATTAACGTACATTTTTATCTGTATTTCGAAGTCAAAATGGATGGCTGGCTTCTCCGTCGTAACTGCAGCAATAATGATCGTTGGTGAATTTATATAACTCGAAACCCAATTGATAAATACACACGAAAAAAACAACGACGACACACGCTATTACCAGAACTGCTATTAATCTTTAAATAAGGCGATTTCAAGGTTATCATGAGAGCCGCTCTTTGCACCGTAGTCGCTCTTTGCGAAGATTTATTTCTTTCGTTCACTGGTTCCGCTGTTTGTGAAATTAAAGTTACAGATAAAGATTAAATTATGCTGCGTTATAAGCTAATAAAAATGTTTGCATCATTCTGTTCATGAGTTGCAGAGGCAACCCAAAAACGCTGTAACCTCTGCAGATAATGCCTTCGATACGGTGAGCGGAGTAGAATTTCTTCGTAAATATACAATTGTAATCCAGTTGCTTTCCGAAGCACGAAGTCAGTCCGTGATTGCGAGCCTTGCATCTGCCCATATGAGTGGGAAACTGAAGAGTGATTTTTCACAAGTAATTCACGAATTATTGCAATAAACAACACGCCATTTGTTGCTGTACTCATCATTATCATCATGACCGTCTAGTAGACGAAAAATACAACATTTTTTCCCTTCGAACTTTATTTTTATTTCGACAACGAGAATATGTGTATCGACTATTTTCACTGATTGTACTTTCTTTGTAACCCATTTTTATTTCTAGAAACGTTCGTCCATGCCGCACGGTAAGAACTTTGAACGTTTGCCTTTCGAGAGGGGGATCGTTGAGGGGGGGGGGGGGCTGGAATGATACAAATATGCAATTGCGTCATAACACGAACGTATATTGACGTGAATTTAGACCGAAATGCCAAAAGGCTAGCTGATAATACGATGCTCTCGGCAAAAAAATTGACGGGCAGTTTCAACCCCTTAATCGTGAGATACCGGAAAAAGAACAAATCCGTATCCGCACTTTTCCATTCTCTACATGTATGCAAATTTACATCCCAATCGATTAAAAATTCTCGGAGATACGGTTGAAAAAATTGCATTTTTGCAATAAACAATATGAAATTTGTTGCTATCTGCATTGTTCTCATCTCCAGTGTATAGTACACGAAAAAATTAACATTGTTGCAATTTGAAGTTTATTCATATCTCGTACCGTTAAAACGTTATCGACGAAAAACGAAAAACACCCTAATTTTCAAGGGTGCTTTTCAACCCTTAAAAATCGGGTTCCGCCGATATAAAAAAATATGTGTCGCCTATTTTTACCCATTCTACAAGCATGCCAAATTCCGTCGAAATCAGAAACATCGACCTCGCAACGTTTCCTTGTCAGTGAACGTTTTGTGGGTTTCCTTTGCGACATGGGGTCTCGCGTTGTCGTGGAGAAGGTGCACAGTCGCGTGTCTTGGCCGTTTTTCTCTTATAGCTTTTGCCAATTCCTGCAGATTCTCGATGTACCGTGTAGAGGAGATCGTCTTGCCTACAGGGAGAAAATTGTGAAACAGCATTCTCCTTGCGTCCCAGAAACAGCAAAACAGAATCTTTTGTGAGTGACGATCAGGTTTCGGTTGGTGTGATGGTTGTTCTCCGATAGGAAGCCAGTAGGCTAGACGCGTTCTGTTATCATACAAGACCCAGCTTTCATCTCCCGTCACAAGATCTTTTAAAAACTCCTTGCGATGATGGCGAAGCAGGAGAGACTGGCAGATGGTCACGCGGCAGTTCTTATTGGCGTCGGTGAGACGGTGTGGTATCCATTGAGCTAGAACTTTCCTGTATCCCAAGTTGTGTAAGTGATTTACTATTGACGGTTGGGTGCAGCCAAGTTCTCTCGCTAGCTCGTGCGTACTTGCTTCCGGTTTTTCTTTGATGCAGCGGAGTAATGCGTCTTCATCGATGGTCGACGGTCGTCCGGAACGTTCCTTATCTTCAAGGCGTGTGTCTCCAGATTTAAAACGATTGAACCAACGCTGGACTGTTCGATGAGAAACTACGTTCTCGCTGAATGCATCCTGAATATTTTTAGCAGTTGTGCTTGCGTTCGTGCCGCGCCGCCACTCGTAAAATATGATCGCTCGAAGTTGCTCCTGCGAGATCGAAGCCATTTCTGTCCACTAAAACGCGCGCTCGTCCTCTTATACCCTGTCACGCGAAAGAGTAGAAAACATTCTAGAATATTCTCGACATAGCTCGACGTCATATTGCGTCAATGCGTAAAAAAACATTTTTTAAATTTTTGCCGCTAACACTTTTTTATCAACCTCAAACAATTTCTCGTGCACGTAAGGCCCATCATCGAAGATCTACAAGTATATCATGGACAGGCACCTATGAAAAAATTGCCGACACGAACAATACGGCCGATGTCCGGCCCAGTACTGGCTAACCGATTGTTGGCAACCAATGTTGGCCCAACATTGAAACAACGGTTCTGCCATTTTTTAGTCGACCCTCTTTTCGGAGTCCGGCATCCGACATCAAGCCGATATGGGAACTGCACCGGTTAATGACCTAGGGCCAACTGTTGGCGTAGACGGAGAAGCCGACCGTGGGCCAATACTGTCTGCCGTTAATTGTCCTGCGTTAATTTCTAATCCCGGCAACCGGTACTATACCAATGTCGGGCCAGTATCGGCTGCCCCGGAGAGCCGACTGTTGGGGTGGACTACTGGAGCCAACCGTGGGCTAATACTGTTCGCCAATAACTGTCCTACGTTCATACGTAATCTCGGCATACCGCAATATGCCAATGTCGGGACAGTATCGACTAACGACGAATAACCGACTGTAGCGTGAATAGGTCGAACCAATCACGAGCCGGCATCACTCCCCGTTACGTGTCTTATGAATCGCTCGCCAGTCGCCATTCAGTATCATATCAATGCAGACCGCGAACAAAGAGTAGAGTCCAACGTCGCTTTTTCGTGCAACAGTAATTTTTTCCCTTGTGCTCCTACCGTATTCTCAATATGATTAAACAAAAGAGATATGATAAACTGAAAAAAGTGCGAAAAAAATTATGTCGGAATAAACTGTTATTGAAGCACGAAAAATGTGTCATGAATCAAGAGTCATGTTAGACAGAGAAAAAATCCTCGAAAGTAATGTTAAAAAAGCGGAGTGTGAGAACACTCTTGAGTATGTGGAAGAAATTATTGAACACGGAGACGATAAAAATGATGAAAATGAACAACTAAAAAATTGTACCACGAGTGACCGATAATGCCCTGAGTTGTATCGGTCGATACTCGGGGCATTATCGTACCACTGTTGGTTATGGACTGGACCAAAGTTGGTACGATATTGGCTTGAACTTGGGCCAATGTTGGCACAGGCGTCGGGCCGCTCTTAATACCAACGATGGCATAGTCTTGGGCCAACCTTGGCACGAGCGTCAGCACCAACGCTGGTACTATATTGGCTGTAACTTGGGCCAACCTTGGCACTACTGTCGGGCCGGTGTTGAGTCCAACGTCGGTACGATATCGGTAGCCAGTCTTGGCCCGAGGATATCATTCCGACAACGGTCCATTAATGGACCGACATTCATGCCAGAGAACGGCCAACCATACATGAGAGTTGGCGCACTACTGGGCCAATGTCGGACCAGTTGTACATTTTTTCATGGGCAGCCATTTGTCCAAAGCATCGTTAAAATTGTTTAGCGTGAAGTGAGCTTTTTTTGTGAACTTTTCTTTGTAGGTGCCGCCCTTATTTATACGGTGGGCCCACCGGCGTAACTGTGGCTCTGATTTCACCTTTTTGAATTTCGTTTGAACAGATGATAACTTTCTATTTCCATTTGCCCCGGATCTCAAGTAATCTACAGCTGTTACCGTGTATTCGTAACTCAATTCTTTTATATCTTGGGTACATACATTTTCATCAATTTTTGGATCTAGGTATCGTTGTCCGTGCCAATCTCCTTCACGAATTTCATTTGGTCAAAGAAAATCCAAACCAGTTTCGACTTCCATTTTCATAAGTCGATCCATCGCTTAAATGATCATGTTTTCTAGATTCTTACCGAACTGTTTTTCCTGTTCGGTGATTGGAGTGCGAGGCAAATTCATAGCACTTATCGCTATGGATAGACGTTGACTAACATTCACCGGATTAACATACATTTCTATTCGTATTTGGAACTCAAAATGTATGGCTGGTTTCTCCGTCGTAACTGCAGCAATACTGATCGTTGGTGAATTTATATGACTCGAAACCCAATTGATAAGTACACTAAAAAAAAACGACGACGCACGCTACTTCCAGAACTGCTATTAATCTTTAATAAAGCGATTTCAAGGTTATCATGGGGTAGCCGCTCTTTGCACCGTAGTCGCTCTTTCTGAAGATTTACTTCTTTCGTTCATTGGTTCTGCCGTTTGTGAAAATTAAAGTTAGAGATAAAGATTAAATTATGCTGCGTTATGAGCTGATAAAAATGTTTGCATCATTCTGTTCACGAATTGCAGCAGCAGCCCAAAAACGCTGTAATCTCTCCAGATCATGCCTTCGATACGGTAAGCAGGATGAAATTTCTTCGTAAATATACAATTGTAATCCAGTTGCTTTCCGACGCACGAAGTCAGTCCGTGATTGCGAGCCTTGCCTGTGCCCATATTAGTGGAAAACTGAAGAGTGATTTTTCACAAGTAATTCACGAATTATTGCAATAAGCAGCACGCCATTTGTTGCTGTACTCATGATTATCATCATGAACGTCTAGTAGTTGAAGAATACAACTTTCTTCCCTTCGAACTTTATTTTGATTTCGGCCCGTTCTCGAGCTATAGAAAGAACAAAGTTTTTAAGGACGCGTTGACCCCTTAAGAGTGTCGTTCCGCCAAAAAGAGAAAATGTGTATTGACTATTTTGACTGATTGTACTTTCTTTGTAAGCCATTTTTATTTCTACAAATTTTCGTTCATGCCGCACGGTAAGAACTTTGACCGTTTGCCCTTCGAGAAGGGGACCATTGGGGGGGGGCTGGAATGTTACAAATATGCAATTACGTCATAGCACGAACATATATTGACGTGAATTTAGACCGACAAGCCAAAAGGCAAGCCGATTATACGATGCTCTAGGCTAAAAATCGAGGGGCAGTTTCAACTCCTTAATTGTGAGATATCGGAAACAGAAAACATCCGTATCCGTACTTTTCCATTCTCCACATGTATGCAAATTTACTTTCCAGTCGACTAAAAATTCTCGGAGATACGGTTGAAAAAATAGCATTTTTTCAATAAACAATATGAAATTTGATGCCATCTGCATCGTTCTCATCTCCAATGTATACTACACGAAAAAATAAACATTGTTGCAATTTTAAGTTTTTCCATATCTCGTACTGTTCAAACGTTATCGACGAAAAACACCCCAATTATCGGAGGTTCGTTTCATCCTTTAAAAATCGGGTTCCGCCGATATGAAAAAATACGTGTCGCCTATTTTTACCCATTCTACAAGCATGCCAAATTTCATCGAAATCGCAGACATCGACCGCGCAACGTTTCCTTGTGAGTAATTTTGTAATTTAATTTTAAAAAAGTGGTAATTGTAGCTATATGGCCATAGAACGATACGGCATCAGACGGATACTGTACGTTTTGCAGGTTCAAAGTTAATTTATTGTGCTCGATTTAGATGCAATTAAACTATAAAAACATTGTGACACCTTATGTACTTTAGCAAATAAAAATCCTACAAAAGTTGTTGATTTTGGCCTGACCATTTCTTTGGTGAAAAAGGTCATGTTTTTATTTTGAAAAACATAGTGACCACTTTAACGTCGCAATTTGGAAATATGGAGCAAAACCATCTTCAACGCCTTCCTTTCAACCCTAAAAGTTTCACTATTCTCAATACTTGATCGGAGCAGTATTCTTCGAGATAAATCAGGTGTACGATTAAAATGGGATACCTGGTATATATATGTATATTTGCGGTGTACAACTTCTATACCAAAATTATGTTTCTTTCTTTTTTCATGCAGGAAACGCCCATTCGTTTCAAACTTTTGTGAAACATGAATATGCATAGTATTTCGATGAGTCAATAAATACGAAAAGACACTTTTGATAGTGGGCTTTGTGGGGAATGCAATGAATCGTTGCGGAGGCTATAAATGTTTTGTCAATGGTGTTACAAAGCTACCCGACCATATATATACATGCATACATGTGTACCAGACAGTCATCACGCTTTTTCATTGACTGGTACGTGAGGGGCGCCCGATCCGCTTTAAACCAAGCGCAACAAGTGCAATTCTCTATTAAATCGAGAATACGCGTACACCGCTGTGCATTTGTGTATATATATATCATCGTGTATGTAGGTAACTAAAGCGAGCGGTGCCTACAGAATTTCGCGTTTTCGATAAATATCGATACGTGCTGTACGCAGTGCAAGTACCTACAAGGTATTCCATCCCGAATTTCCCCATCCAGCCATATGATA
>OX632356.1:14035907-14038407 GCA_951751655.1 Ophion costatus | reverse complement strand
GGAGACGGAGACGGAGACGGAGACGGAGACGGAGACGGAGACGGAGACGGAGACGGAGACGGAGACGGAGACGGAGACGGAGACGGAGACGGAGACGGAGACGGAGACGGAGACGGAGACGGAGACGGAGACGGAGACGGAGACGGAGACGGAGACGGAGACGGAGACGGAGACGGAGACGGAGACGGAGACGGAGACGGAGACGGAGACGGAGACGGAGACGGAGACGGAGACGGAGACGGAGACGGAGACGGAGACGGAGACGGAGACGGAGACGGAGACGGAGACGGAGACGGAGACGGAGACGGAGACGGAGACGGAGACGGAGACGGAGACGGAGACGGAGACGGAGACGGAGACGGAGACGGAGACGGAGACGGAGACGGAGACGGAGACGGAGACGGAGACGGAGACGGAGACGGAGACGGAGACGGAGACGGAGACGGAGACGGAGACGGAGACGGAGACGGAGACGGAGACGGAGACGGAGACGGAGACGGAGACGGAGACGGAGACGGAGACGGAGACGGAGACGGAGACGGAGACGGAGACGGAGACGGAGACGGAGACGGAGACGGAGACGGAGACGGAGACGGAGACGGAGACGGAGACGGAGACGGAGACGGAGACGGAGACGGAGACGGAGACGGAGACGGAGACGGAGACGGAGACGGAGACGGAGACGGAGACGGAGACGGAGACGGAGACGGAGACGGAGACGGAGACGGAGACGGAGACGGAGACGGAGACGGAGACGGAGACGGAGACGGAGACGGAGACGGAGACGGAGACGGAGACGGAGACGGAGACGGAGACGGAGACGGAGACGGAGACGGAGACGGAGACGGAGACGGAGACGGAGACGGAGACGGAGACGGAGACGGAGACGGAGACGGAGACGGAGACGGAGACGGAGACGGAGACGGAGACGGAGACGGAGACGGAGACGGAGACGGAGACGGAGACGGAGACGGAGACGGAGACGGAGACGGAGACGGAGACGGAGACGGAGACGGAGACGGAGACGGAGACGGAGACGGAGACGGAGACGGAGACGGAGACGGAGACGGAGACGGAGACGGAGACGGAGACGGAGACGGAGCCGGAGACGGAGACGGAGACGGAGACGGAGATGGAGATGGAGATGGAGATGGAGATGGAGATGGAGATGGAGATGGAGATGGAGATGCAGAGAGAGAGAGAGAGAGAGAGAGATAGAGATAGAGATAGAGATAGAGATAGAGATAGAGATAGAGATAGAGATAGAGATAGAGATAGAGATAGAGATAGAGATAGAGATAGAGATAGAGATAGAGATAGAGATAGAGATAGAGATAGAGATAGAGATAGAGATAGAGATAGATAGATAGAGATAGAGATAGAGATAGAGATAGAGATAGAGATAGAGATAGAGATAGAGATAGAGATAGAGATAGAGATAGGGATAGGGATAGGGATAGGGATAGGGATAGGGATAGGGATAGGGATAGGGATAGGGATAGGGATAGGGATAGGGATAGGGATAGGGATAGGGATAGGGATAGGGATAGGGATAGGGATAGGGATAGGTATAGGGATAGGGATAGGGATAGGGATAGGGATAGGGATAGGGATAGGGATAGGATAGGGATAGGGATAGGGATAGGATAGGGATAGGGATAGGGATAGGGATAGGGATAGGGATAGGGATAGGGATAGGGATAGGGATAGGGATAGGGATAGGGATAGGGATAGGGATAGGGATAGGGATAGGGATAGGGATAGGGATAGGGATAGGGATAGGGATAGGGATAGGATAGGGATAGGGATAGGGATAGGGATAGGGATAGGGATAGGGATAGGGATAGGGATAGGATAGGGATAGGGATAGGGATAGGGATAGGGATAGGGATAGGGATAGGGATAGGGATAGGGATAGGGATAGGGATAGGGATAGGGATAGGGATAGGGATAGGGATAGGGATAGGGATAGGGATAGGGATAGGAGGATAGGGATAGGGATAGGGATAGGGATAGGGATAGGGATAGGGATAGGATAGGGATAGGGAGGGATAGGGATAGGGATAGGGATAGGGATAGGGATAGGGATAGGGATAGGGATAGGGATAGGGATAGGGATAGGGATAGGGATAGGGATAGGGATAGGATAGGGATAGGGATAGGGATAGGGATAGGGATAGGATAGGGATAGGGATAGGGATAGGGATAGGGATAGGGATAGGGATAGGGATAGGGATAGGGATAGGGATAGGATAGGGATAGGGATAGGGATAGGGATAGGGATAGGATAGGGATAGGGATAGGGATAGGGATAGGGATAGGGATAGGGATAGGGATAGGGATAGGGATAGGGATAGGGATAGGGATAGGGATAGGGATAGGGATAGGGATAGGGATAGGGATAGGGATAGGGATAGGGATAGGGATAGGGATAGGGATAGGGATAGGGATAGGGATAGGGATAGGGATAGGGATAGGGATAGGGATAGGGATAGGGATA
>OX632356.1:13985292-14035707 GCA_951751655.1 Ophion costatus | reverse complement strand
CCAAATTAAACCGAATTTTCGTAGCCAAACATTTTTCTATTTGATTGGATTAATGGTCTCTTCGTTGTAATACAAACATCAAAAGAGTAGAGGGTTTGGAGATTTCATTGGGAGGATTTATCGAGCACTTAAGAAAAAAATTCAGACGTCCATTGGCTGCTTTATTTGAGAATAAAATTGAGAATTGTAATTGTTATTCACGACTACCTAGTTCTCTAAATAAAATTATGTTTCTACCATGCACCGGGGAATATATAGAAGGGCCAGGCCCTGGCGTGAGGCTCGAAGCATCCCAGAGAAAACAGGAAGGTCTAATATACATATATTACATGTATATATGTACATGGTGTATATACGTCTATGATGGACCTGTATTGTACGTATATTGAATGCATATTATGGAGTTTTTAACTGATAATAGTGAAAGAGTTTTAAAAGGTTTTTCAATAAGGGCGGGTAAATATTAAAATGGAATAAAACAAGCTGTGTTTGAGGTATTAACGAAATTCATTTTTACTTGAAAGGGATGTATGCCATTACGTATGGAATATAACTTCGTTCAAATGTCCGCCGCGGCTTCTCGCGGTGGCACGGATCTCAGTGGTCCAATTTTCAATTACTCTGCCGCATAGATCCGGCTGAATTTGAGCCATGGCCTGGGTTATGTCCACTTTAAGAGCATCGGTCGATTGCGGCTTATTGGCATAAATCTGCGACTTCAAGAAACCCCACAAGAAAAAGTCTAGCGGGGTCAAATCGCACGATCTTGGTGGCCAATTCACGTCACCTCTGCGAGAGATAACCATACCCTCAAATCGTTCATGCAGAATGTGCATCGTGGCGTCCACTGTGTGGCACGTAGCACCGTCCTGCTGGAACCACATGTCGTCTACACCCATATCATTCAATGTGGGCCAAAAAAATCGGTTATCATCGTTCTGTAGCGTTCGCCGTTGGCGGTGTCGGCCTCACCAACGTCGCTTCCAAATAAGTACACACCAATGAAGCCGCCGGCCCAAAATCCGCACCAAACAGTAACTTTTTGTGGATGTATTGCTACCTGGTGAACCTCGTGAGGGTTGGTTTCGTCCCATATATGGCAATTTTGCTTGCTATCATAGCCATTCATCCAAAAATGCATCTCGTCGCTAAAATGGGCGCCACGCGCGCAAAGTTTACACTAACGAACACTCGTTTTGATTATAAAGTTTTATCATTTGGACGTGCTGTTCAATCGTGTAACTTGCCATGGTGATTCGGCATCAGTGACTGAATAATAAACAACGGATTAGTCAGAAGCCACCCAAACAGCATGCCCGCCAACATCTACCCGCGCCAATTGACAAGCCCTATAGATACGAGTTTTAGATATATTTTACCTACATTATACACTAAGCAGTTGACATCGAATAATATACATATATTATATCTATAACGAATATCTACCCGACGATAAAAATGAATCCAACTGCATTGCTGTCGATATCACGTATTATGTACGTACATTGAACGTGTTTTTTTCAACATTATCTCCGTGGAATTGTTTGGACCTCATATACGTATAATATCCGTTCATTGTCTTACAATTGTGATCCCTGAATTCGAAGCTATTTAATGAACGTATAATATACGCATATTCAACATCAAAGATTCAATGAGTTTTCGATTTATATTAATTCGTATACTATACGTATAAAATATGTGGATGCAGCAATGGTCATACTATGATGGAAACAGACATGGTATGTGTGTCTGATATATGTATTGAGACGTACAGGTCCGTCTCAGGTGCGGTACCCCCACCACCAACAAAAAAAGCAACCAATCCCGCGATGGGAGTAGGGGAGGGGGGGTACAACAGAGTCGAGAGAACTTGGGTATGACGTTCAGAGGGCACAAGCCAACACAAGGTCACAAAACAATAGGCGGGAAGAAAGACGATGGGGAGAAAAACAGAAAAGAAACAAAAATAGTATAAAAAGTTAGCAATAAAGGGAATGATACGTAATAAGAAAGGGAAGGGGAACAACACGTTGGAAAGAAAACAGAGAAAGCAACAAAGACAAAGGGAAAGTAAAGTTTATTATAACCAAGAAAAAAGGTTAACAATAAAAGGGATGATGGGTAATTGGAAAGGGAAGGGGTACAATAAACTATAAAACATGAGTATAAAAGAGAAGGAAATTTGGTCGAACGGCACTTCTTTAATCCCTTGTGAATCGATTAGTACCGCTTACATCAGTAAAATAAGGAGTCGCTACCCGAAAAGCTGATTTTTTTAGTGGATCAGAAAGTACCGCTTAGCAGAGTACATTCATAGTGGATGGAAAAGGCTGAGAAAGGGGAAACTTAAGAAACGAGAAAAAGAAGAATTGAAACATAGTTTTTTAGTCTATAAATTTAAAAAAACGGAGAAAATCGCAAAAATAAAAAAAGATCACGAAAGATCATTAAGAATAAAAAGAGAACGAATAAATTATGGTAGGATAGATAGATAGAAAATTTGTATTTGGAGAATATAGTTGCGAGGAGGTATCGGAAATACCAGGCGACACACGCACACACACACACCTGTACCGCACAATAATATAAGCAAGGATTTCCAGAAGAGAGTGTATCAGGAGAACCTGAAGAAAGCGCGACGTATCACGATCCAGCGCGGCCACGATCGATCTCCCAAGGAAAGAGGGGGAAGCGCGTCATGACCCACGTGCGCCGTAGGCGGGAGCGCGTCGCGAGTGACAGCGCGAAAGGAGAGGGGGAAAAGAATTACCGGCCCGCGATAAAGCGCGTACTTATCATCTGAGTCAGTCCGTGAATTCAGTATTTGACCGACGGAGTAGCGGTGCACGATAACAACACAAAACATACACAGCGACACAAAAACCTATCCAACACTTGTGCAAAGCAATCTTGTTGCATTGTACAGGGTGAGGCACCAACTGTTGCCACCTTGAATATCTCTGCAATTATCGACGTCACAAAAAAATGTTCGAAACAAAAGTTGTAACATACGAAAGGGGTGATCAAATGCGACCATTTTTTTATCTCAGTGGAGGCGCTGTCGCACAGTAAAGGTCACCTCCACTTTTTCAAATGGAACGGTACATTTTTTTCAACTATCTTGTAGAGCATCGAAAACTGCACAAAAGACATTCAGGGGTCAAAGCCGTTCAAGTTCATTTAACGCGATACCCCCACTTGTAGCGCAAAAAAAGGCCTTTTTCATGAATTTTTTTAAAGAAAACTCCAAAACTTTTTTAATCGATCAATATATCATCTTAAAGAACACATCTTGAAGAACTTTCAGTAATTTTTTTATTGAAAAATATTAGATTGTTTAGTGGCAAATGGCCGTCAATGAAATAATGTTTTTATATACACGGTTGGCGAATCATCCGAAAAAAAATGCGGATGGATTTAGTCAAATATAAGTATAAATTAGTCTTTAATTAAAGTTAATGATTCGATTTTAACGAAAAAAAACGGCCGTTTTTGGCTATAAAACGGCCATTTTTTTCGAAAAAAACAATCGAACGATTAAAGACTAAATTTTTATGTATTAAATAAGCCTACAAAATTTCAAGAAGATCGGTTCATTAGTGTTAGAGTAGTCTTGGTCACCGACTTCAGAAATGCCATTGTGAGAAAAACGCGTTTAAAGTTTCAATTTCAGTTCTTCAATTCACGGATTCTTCGCTTTCAACGCTCATATCTCAGTCAATTTTGTTCGGATCGACTTGAAATTTTCAGGACATATTCTCAGATACTTATACTACAAAAAAATGCAATAAAAAAAATCGATTTTTTCAAAATCGCAAGTGGGGGTAACCCCGTAAGATCAAAAAGTGACATGAACTTTATTTTTATGTGAAATTACCTTTATTCACAGTAGATGTTCAAAGTGATTGCCATTGGAATCAATGCAGTATTGCAATCTCCTCATCACGAATTTCTTATCACTTCGGCACTTATCGCCGAAGTCTTGCCATTCTCTTGTATGTAAACAGCGGCACCAAACCTACAATGTACACGGAACATTGTGCAATGTTTCGCCCAAACAAACCCAAGATAACGATAGTAAGAATGGTGAGACTAGTATTAATGAATCAAGCGAATGTAAATGATGTATTTTTTTGAAGAGCAAACTGATATGCTTCTAATTTACGGAGAATGTCAGAAGAATGCAGTGAGAGCTAGAGACTTATACTCTGAAAGATTTCGTGAACGTTCTCTCCTTACACGCCGTACATTTCAGATTTTGTACACTAAACTGAGGACAACTGGATCCTTAACGGACAACACCACTGTGACGGCTTCAAAAAATCGATTTTTTGAAAACCATCTAGAAAAATCTAAAATACATTTAAGATTAAGATGCCGTTGGACCCAGGTCGAAAAAATAATTATTTTCAGAGATATTGAATATTTTGTGAAGATATTGAATATTTTGTGGTGCAGCGCTCCGTGACGCTCGGGGTCCCGCGCAGCTGCGCGCCTCAGGGTCGGCAGGTATATCGAATAGCGATCCATACGACGGTTTCGAGATAAAAAAAAAAAGATTGCATCGATCGTGTCCAAAAATCTATAGGGACGCGCCTCCGCGAAATCGTGAAAAAACAAAAAGGATTGTCTGGCAGAGGAAATCTCACCGGAAAATTCATTGACGAGTTGAGCACATATTACGGCTTGGCTATTCGGAGGAACAGCGATGATGTTGAAAAAATGAGGAAGGCAATTTGGGCAACTATCAAACATAAAATATCCACAGATAGTGAGCCACAACATGACGATTGCCCAGAGGGAGCCGAGTCGTGGTGGTGTTCGTGGCAGCGACCGGTCGCAAGCGGTAATATTTCTGAATATCGCCATAAGCCGCCTCTTCCTGAGGAAGTATTGGAGGCAATTACGCCAGTCTTCGAAAATTTGAGCAGAGACGATTTACTGCAGCGTTGTTTGGGCGGCTTCACGCAAAACAACAACGAAAGCTACAACAAATCAGTTTGGGCAATAGCCCCCAAGTGTCAGTCCGGGAGCAAAAAAATCGTCGATATTGCAGCTGATATCGCGGTATTATTATTCAATGATGGTCTGAGAAGCCTCATGAAAATTTTGGAGACGTTGGGCATAACTATCGGCCCGAATTGTTTCAATTTTTACGTTGAAACCGACGCAGCGCGGATCGAGCTGGCGGAGCGCTCACTCACAGACGCTGCAAAAGAGGTAAGAAGAGCCTCTACAAGTTCGAGAAAAGATTCTAGGGACAATGATTTGCTTCTTCAAGGCCAGCTTTATGGTGCCGGCATCGCTGATTAAAGGTAACAAATTTTTTTTTCCAATTTATCGCATAAATTAACAATTATATTACGAGTCTCGTTTTCGAGATTACATCGTAGTACCGTCTACTTCCACACGCTAGTGTCACGAATATTCAGAGCTTAACAAAAGAGGACCGCCTGGCGCCCCTGGCGCTGCGGCCGTTCCCTCTCCACGTCATAACGTTTTTCGTGCGTCACAGTGTAGCACGTATAGAGCTTTGTCCCTGGTTTTTAATCGAGAAGAATCATGGGAAAGTCGCACAAGAGGAAGAAGAACAAGGAAAATAAGAACGAGAAGTTCTTTAAGAAGTTGAAGAAGATGGTTGATGCGATGCCTGACAGCTTTTCGGATACGGACTCGGGAAGTTCGGGGCGCGAGGTCTTGCACACGGGCGTGGCTGCAAAAAGAGTAGCAATTAACCATCAGGGTGCATCGACGAGTCGTCAAGGTATTTTTTCCGTTGCTTTGTAGTTATTTCCGTAGACCAGGCGGCTTTGCCGTACAGAGTCAGTTTCCTAGAAATTGTCTCGGGTCGTACACAACCTAGGAACGTTCGAGCGGGTATCGCTCGCGGAAATAAGAGGCCTCAGACTCGGCGGCATTGTCCGTACGAAGGTAGACTCGCAGAGTTCTACCTTGAGTCGCTTGTGAATGTAATTCACGAAAAATTGATATTTATTGCATATTCTGCATGTATCATGGCCACAGACTCGGCGGCTCAGTCCGTACGAAGGAAATCTCATAGAGTATTTCCTTAGAGTCGAACTGCACGATTCCCCATGTGTTGTGGAATCGGTAGATTGTCCAAGGTTATGGAACACGTGAATCGTCGGCATTAGCCTTACAAAGATAGAGTTAAAATGGTTACAGGCTTGTCACCAGCGAACGGTGACAATATGGAAAATATTTCTTCCGTCGCAGTGGGTGATCAATCTCGAGATATCGAAGGACAACGTCTAGTGGATGCTGCGAGTCAGCGCACAGACACAACAGCGAGCCAGCCTACGGAGGACCCAGTACAGGCTTTTGATGAGGAGACGCTGCGTATTCTGGGTGTCGATGAAAAATCTGGGGCACCAAAATTACAGCTCAACCCAACTTTGGCACAAAATTGGGAAAAATCGATGGCCGAAGGACTCAAAAAAGAAGATCAAGAGGAGTTGTTGGCAAAGTACGCTCGGACAGGCAACTGTCGCTTGGAGGCGCCATCATTAAACGCAGAGGTAGCGTCGTCGCTCTTTGAGTCTGCCACGAAGCGTGACAAGTACTTAAGAAATGCGCAAAATATTCGCGGTTCAGCTATGGCCGCATTGGGCACTGGAATTTCCTTGCTGTTGAGCCCCAAGGAAGACGGCATCGATGAGTACCAGTTGTTGGAATATCTTGCCGACGCCGGTAGACTGCTGGCGCATGCCTTTCGTCTGGACACGATTACACGGAGATCGTGTATTACACTACTCTCGACGAGAAGGTCAAAGGGGTTCTGGACGAGACTAAGCCAGACGTGTTTTTATTCGGCGAGGATTTATCGGGAAAAATTAAAACGGCAAAATCGATTGAAAAAGTTGGCTTAGAGTTGAAATCTCAGCCATCGGTGCCGAAGGTGCCTCTTCGTAACTCAAATTCGGGAAACTGGAGAGGCCCGTCGGCCAACTCGAATCGAGGGGGATCTCGGGCGGGCGCGAACCAGAGAGGATCGAGGAAGTTTGTGAAATTTGTTCCGAAGTCGAATCAATCGTATCAACAACGAGATCAACAACGCGCTCGGAGTCAGAGTCGCAAGCAGTGCTCGTACCGAGGCTCTCAAGAGAGACCTTAGAGGTAAATAAAGCAGCTGGGCGGCTGCGAGAGATTCTTCCCCAATGGGAAAAGATCACGCAGGATCGATTCATTTTGAATTGTGTAGGAGGATATAGAATCGAATTTGACCAGTCGGTATATCAAACTCTTCCACCTCCTCGGCCAGAATTTAATTCTTCAATTGATCGCGAGAATATGAAACTTGCGATCACCAAGCTGTTGAAACTGGGCGCAGTTAGACCCTGTTTGCCATTTCCGGGACAATTCGTTTCGTCGTATTTTTTAGTACCAAAATCAAACGGTAAAATGCGATTTGTGTTAAACTTGAAAAAGCTCAACAGTTTTATAGTCACGCAGCATTTCAAGTTGGAGGAAATCAGAACTGCGACGAAACTAATCTCACGAGGCGATTTTATGTGTAACATAGACTCACAAGACGCGTATTTTACGGTATCTATGCACGTGGAAAGCCGAAAATATTTAAGATTTGTTTTCGGGGATATAATTTACGAATTTGTATGTCTCCCGTTCGCTCTATGCACGGCGCCGTACGTTTTTACGAAAATCCTGAAACCGGTAGTAAATTATTTGAGGAAAAGGATTCACCTGGACGGTCTACTTAGACAACATCGTCTGTATCGGTTCGGATTTGAACGCGTGTCGCAAAAACGCAGAAGTCACTCTTAGAGAACTGCAGTCCTTGGGGTTTATAGTGAACTATCAAAAAAGTAGCTTGACTCCCAAGAAGTATTGCACTTTTCTGGGATTCGTTATTAACTCTCATAGAATGAGATTAGAGTTACCGGAAGTAAAAAGAAGGAAGATGGTAACTTTGATCGACGACTTTAGCCATCGCAAGTTTTGTACAATTCGGGAATTCGCTCATTTCATCGGAAAGTTAGTCGACTGTTGTCGCGCAATTGAGTATGGATGGCTTTACACCAAGAGATTCGAACGAGAAAAGTTCTTCGGGCTGTTAATGAGCGGGGGGAATTACGATGCACGGCTCGAATTATCCGCAGATTTGCAAATCGAATTCGATTGGTGGAAACAAAATATTACAACGTCATTTGGACCGATAAGAAGTTTTCGGTTTGTTAAGGAGATTTACTCGGACGCGTCAAAAACGGGCTGGGGTGCGTATTGTGATAGCGAAGGTACACACGGGTTTTGGAGTAACACGGAAAGGAGGTTGCACATTAACCAGCTCGAACTTATCGCCGTCTTGATGGCTCTTAAATGTTTTGCAAGCGATTTATATGATTGTGAAATCTTACTACGGATCGATAACACTACAGCTATTGCCTATGTTAATCGAATGGGAGGCGTACAATATGCCGCACTTCACGGGATAGCCAAAGAGATTTGGCAATGGTGTGAATGTAGGAAGATTTGGATTTTCGCGTCCTATACAGCGTCCAAAGAAAACGTTGAGGCAGATAAGGAGTCGAGGATAAAAAATATAGATACGGAATGGGAACTGTCGAGTTGGGCATACGGAAAAATAATATCGGAATTCGGTAAACCAAATTTGGATTTGTTTGCATTCAGGATTAACGCGAAATGTCAAGCTTACTGTTCATGGCACAGAGATCCTGATGCCTTAGCTATTGACGCGTTCACGATCAACTGGAAATCCGATTATTTTTATGCATTTCCACCGTTCGCGTTAGTGCTAAGGTTTCTTCGAAAGGTTATAGCAGATCGCGCATGTGGTATTGCGGTAGTGCCAAATTGGCCTTCGCAACCATGGTTCCCTTTATTTATGGACCTTCTAGTAGGGAAACCCATAATCTTCACTCCCGCTAGATGGCTTCTATTGTCTCCTTGTAAGTCTCTCCAACATCCATTACAGAAGTCACTGGGGTTGATTGCCGGGAAGTTGTCCGCGAATCTTACCGCCCCAAGAAATTCCCGGACTCAGTGATCGAGACGTTGTTGGCTTCACTCGCCGAGAGTACGTGGAAGCAGTACGCGGGACCTATTAGACTATGGGTGAATTTCTGTCACGAGACGGAAACGGACGTTTACGAAGCGAGCGCGAACCGCATTCTCGAATTTCTGCAGAGAAGATATGGTTTAGGAGCCTCCTACGGCACATTAAACTCGACGCGATCGGCAATTTCGTTAATATCAGCGAACGACGTGTCTAACGATCGGATTATCAGTAGATTTTTTAAGGGTATTTTTCGGCTTAGACCGATGAAACCTCGATACGACGAAACATGGGATGTCGGCATGGTACTTACGTTCATTGTGAACTTATACCCTCTTGAATCATTGAACATTCAACGGATGTCGGAGAGATTATTTACGCTGTTAGCCTTAGGTACGGCTCATCGCGTGCAAACCTTCTCGCTCATGAGACTCGATAATATTTCTCACTCGGCACAGGGCTTCGAGATAAAGATCTCGGACATCATAAAAACGTCGCGTCCTGGGGCTTTTCAGCCGCTCTTGTTATTGCCGTACTTTCGTGAACAGCCCAGACTGTGTATAGCGAGCACGTTGAAAAGATATTTGGAAATAACGAAACCGCTTAGAGGCGATTGCAATAACGTGTTAATCACATCAAGAAGGCCCTTCAAATCGGCGAGTACACAAACAATAAGTCGTTGGATCCGATCAGTGTTGGCGAAGAGTGGCATAGGTCCCGAGTTTACAGCACACAGTACAAGGCACGCGTCTACGTCGGCTGCGTTAGCAAAGGGTTTAGATATCAGCGCAATAAGAAATACCGCGGGATGGTCTAACGACTCGCAGGTATTCGCAAAATATTATAATCGGCCGATTAAGTCGGGCAGGAAAGAGTTCGCAGCGACTGTGTTCGCATAGTTCAATCGTTTATTGCTTAAGATAATACGGTCTGCCTTTTGTTAGGTGTGAGGTACACGGATAAAAACCGTTATTCCTTTGTTACTTGAGAGACCATTGGTCTCGATACAAGTCGTGTTTTATGTTGCCTAAGGTTATTCGAAAAATAATAAAATGAGTTATCTCTGAACATCTACGATGTGATCTCGAAAACGAGACTCGTAATATAATTAAACGATCAAACGAACTTACCTGTTATAAAGTTCGATCGTAATTATATGTAGAGTCTCGTTTGAGATGATTACATCCCACCCTTGGAACGTTTTCTCGTTCTTTTTACTATACCCTCCCCTTCATGTATTGAAATGTGTTGGTTTTATTATTTTTAATCCTTATGGGGTTACTTCAAACAATATGACGTGGAGAGGGAACGGCCGCAGCGCCAGGGGGTCCAGGCGGTCCTCTTTTGTTAAGCTCTGAATATTCGTGACACTAGCGTGTGGAAGTAGACGGTACTAGGATGTAATCATCTCAAACGAGACTCTACATATAATTACGATCGAACTTCACAACAGGTAAGTTCGTTTGATCGATTAAACCTAAAACTTTGAACGCGTTTTTCTCAAAACCACTTTTTTGAGTGCGGCACGCAGCAGAACTCCAGCAGTTTTTATCCGATCGACTTCAAATTTGGACTGCATCAATAAAACTAGATTATCTAAAGAAGTACATAGGATTTTTTCGATATCTCAATAATAAAAAAAGTTATAGCCTATTTTCGACGAGAAATTTTGCTCGAAAATCGTCCTTTAATTTCAAAAGCGTGCCTATTTTTTAAAAATCAATATTTTTTCATATCCCTATGTACTTCTCTTCAAAATATCATATTATTAACGAAAACGCTCGGTATTTTTTTCCAGATCGACTTTGAAAAGAGTTCTGCTACATGCCGCGAACCACTGCAGAGGCAACAGTAGCTGACGCGGGAGCTTCCCCAGCGTCACCATGGGCGTGAAAAATTTGAAATTTTTTTTTTATGTTACTTCAATAAGCAACGAGCAAAACAAACAAAAAAATTTCGAATACCTCTTTTTTTCCGACAAAAAAAAATTCTTGAAAAATGGCAAAGAAACAGGGTGTCACAGTGGTGTTGTCCGTTAAACAATACATTTGGCATTTTTTGACGTCTTATACAGGGTGTCCCTCTTATCTTTTTTTATTGCTGCAGGCGCTGACGCACAGTGACGGTCACCTCCATTTTTGAAAATGAAATGGTACATATTTTCAACCATCTTGTGGAGCCTCTCAAACTGCACAAAAAACATTAGGGTTCAAAGTCGTTCAAGGTCATTCAAGGTTAGTATCGATGAAAATCGGATTGATACCAGAAATATTTTCAAATTTATATTTTAGTTCAATAGATGTTCAGAATGACCTCCACCATCCTCCAAACATTTTTGCAGACGGACACCTCCATGGAAATTTATGTATGTAAAATATATGCAGAAAATATATGCTACACACACACACACACACTCACACACATACACACACACACACACATATATATATGTATATATATATATGTGTATGTATATCGGTCGGATATATAGTGACGAAAAATCGAATAATACGTATATATTCAGTATATATGGGTCATTCCATGTCAAATCGACAAATTTTTTACCTGACCCCCTTTGATTTCGCTGAAAATTTTCTATCTTTTTCTACCCCCCGAAAGTTATTTTTCAGAATTTTTTCAAATTTTTTTCCCGACTCAAAAAAAGTTATGAATTTTTGAAAAAAACCGCTCTTTTATTTTTAAATTGCCAGAACTTTTTCAAAAATTGACCGTTTGGGAACTTTTTTTTTTTCAAAATTTTTGTTTTTAAATGTAGTTTTCGAAAAAAAATATGAAAAAATTTTCAGAATCCCAGATATATGAAATATTTTAGTTTTTTTGAAAAAACCGTAATTTTCTCAAAGTCCGACCGTTTTTTTTTTTTTTTTTTGCTCTAAAAATACTTCAGGTAATTCTCCAATGATCCCCGTTAATCAAAAGATGTGACGACAATCGCTTCTAATTTTTTTTCTTGATTATAAAAAAAATTTTGTTGAATTTTTGCTGATTTTATATAACTTTGTTATGAAATTTTTTTTATTTCCTCGTTAAACCTCAAAAGTTGAAAAATAAAATTTTATTGGAGAATTTCAAGTGATTATCGTCCAAGAAATTGTTATTTAAAAAAAAAAAATAATTTTTTTCTCTCATTGACGTTATTTTTTTACTCTTATGGACGTTTTTTTTTTGGTACTGAAATATGACAACTTCAAAAATACAATGGGTTTAAAAGTTACCTCCAGTTGATACAATGTGATAATTTAAGAGCTATCGATTGTCGGTAAGAAAGATATCTACATTTCATTCAAATAATATGGAGGTTATGTTTTCAGAATAATTACATTGTCGTTGTGTTCATCGTGTCACGTAGACTTACTATTGCTAAATAAAGTACCTATTATTTATCATAAAGTGCTGTTAATTTATATTTTGTTAACGAGTGATTACAATGCCGAAGTTTTTTGATCGATGTTGCAATCCATTTAATTAAGAAAAATTAGAAGATCGGTTCACAAATGCAAAAACAATACCAGCGACACAAAAAATCCATAAAATTTCACCATTGGAAGATTGTATGGTACAAGTTAAGATGTTTTCTTCTTCAGAAAAATATTTAAATCACAGTACGATGAAGAAAAGAAGGGAATCATCCAGTAAAAAGAGATAATAAAAATAGGTGTAATGTTGAATTTTAGAATCAAGTATTATGTTAAATAAAAGATAATATAATTTGAACACATACAAAAAAATGTTTTTAATTTATTTAAAGATGTTAAGAGACGGTGAATTTATTTAAGAGTTTATTTTGAAATTTAAAATAATTTATTTTGAAAAGTCCTTTTTTTTACTTTTTTGAAAAAAATAACAATTTCTTTGACGATAATCACTTGAAATTCTCCAATAAAATTTTATTTTTCAACTTTTGAGGTTTCACGAGGAAATAAAAAAAATTTCATAACAAAGTTATATAAAATCAGCAAAAATTCAACAAAAATTTTTTTATAATCAAGAAAAAAAATTAGAAACGATTGTCGTCACATCTTTTGATTAACGGGGATCATTGCAGAATTAGTTGAAGTATTTTTAGAGCAAAAAAAAAAAAAAACGGTCGGACTTTGAGAAAATTACGGTTTTTTCAAAAAAACTAAAATATTTCATATATCTGGGATTCTGAAAATTTTTTCATATTTTTTTTCGAAAACTACATTTAAAAACAAAAATTTTGAAAAAAAAAAGTTCCCAAACGGTCAATTTTTGAAAAAGTTCTGGCAATTTAAAAATAAAAGAGCGGTTTTTTTCAAAAATTCATAACTTTTTTTGGGTCGGGAAAAAAAATTTGAAAAAATTCTGAAAAATAACTTTCGGGGGGTAGAAAAAGATAGAACATTTTCAGCGAAATCAAAGGGGGTCAGGTAAAAAATTTGTCGATTTGACATGGAATGACCCATATGCACCAAATATATGGGGCATATATGACCTATATATTTTCGACATATTTTTCTGACCAAAAAAATATACGCTACGTATAAACACTATATATGATGCATATATGAGGCATATACGACGCGTATATTTTCGATATATTTTCAATATATCGTATTTTTTATCAGAAAAATATATCAAAAATATATGCGTCATATATGACTCATATATGTGTCATTTATGCGTCATATATGACGCATACATTTTTTATACACATTCCTGACAAGAAATATATGCTGTGTATAAAGACTGTATATGTTACCGATAAATCCCATATTTATTTCTAATATGTATTATGTAAGATTGAATATATTAATTGTCTGAAATAAAAATACATTTTTCTTGCATATGGTTTAGACACAAATTACATTTTATACATTTTTTATTTATATTTAATAATACATAGAAATTTATAAATATATAATTTTTTAAATTTTATTAATTATTTTATTTAATATTAATTAATTTAATTAATTTAAATTTATATTTAATAATACATAGAAAATATATGCTAAATATATGCTGCACATATATAACATACATACTGCATACATGCTACATGTATGCCACATAATTTTTACATATATCCAATGTATACGCTGCATATACGCTATATATGGTATGCATGTAGCGTATATGCAGTACATATGCTACGCATACCTGTATATATGTGGCATATATGTACCATTTATGCAGTATATATGTGGTATGTATGCAGTGTGTATGCAACATATATGCTAAATATATGTGGTATATATGCAGGGCAAATGCTACATATATCATTGATATATGATACATTGATATACAGTAATACCACGTATATACATCTCATATATAAAAACGTTACGAAAATTAGAATTTGGCACATATATCCAACATATATTTTCAATATATGGCATACATTTCACATACATTACAATTATTAATAAAATGAATTTGCAGTATATTTTTGCGTATATAAATTTCCCGGGGGCAGTCAGACATTGTTTCGATCGTAGAATGCTTTCCGGAGTGATGCTGTTACACGCATTGATGATGCATTCTCGCATGTTCTCCGGTGTTGTAGGCATATCTTGATAAACTCTATCCTTAAACATCCCCCATAAAAAAAATCGAGTGGAGAAAGTCCGGTGAGTGAGCAGGCCAGCGTGTTCGTGATCCTCGGCTAATTTGCTTATTACCAAATTTTCGGTTGACAACATCGAGAGCTATGCATGCAAAGTGAGCTGGACAACCATCATGTCGATACCAAAGTTTTTGCCGCTCCCAGAAGGTAAGATCTTCTAGCAGCACAGGTAATATTTCTTCCAGAAAATCAGCGTACTTAACGTACGTACAGCGTACTTAACGAAAATCAGCGTACGTCTGATTACCATCAATGAACTGTGGACCAATAATTCTATTTTTCCATATGCCGCACCACACATAACACTCCACGGTCGTTGATGGACAAGTTGTCGTAGCCATCTGGGATTTTCCTCCGCCCAAGTAGTGCACATTGTGCGTGTTCGCTTGTTCATGGTTTGTGAGCGTTGACTCGTCAGTAAATAATACATCATTAAAGAATTGTTCTCCCATCCGCAATTGCCATCCGCTATGCCCACTGACAGAAGTTGATGCGATTTTGAAAATCATGCGCGTCGAGAGCCTGATGCAGCAACATTCGGTATGGATGGAAACGATGACGATTGAGGATTCTCCACACACTTAATTTCGAAATCGGATATTGTTTTGATAGAGTCCTACAACTAACTTGAGGGTTTACTGCAACGGTACCCAAGATATCAGTTTCTGCATCTTCTGTGGTTCCCGTTTTAGTACGGTTTTTCTCAGCAGGATTAACACTCCTCGTCGCGCGAAATGACGTGACTACCGCGTCAAACGTTCGCCGGCGTGGACACTGTCGATCTGGAAATTGCTCAGCATACAACAAACGCGCTCTTGTGGAATTTTTTTTTGCTTTACCGTAACACAGTATCATGTTCACTTTTTCGAAATGCCGGTACATTTTCAAATTATGAGTAGCTCTTATCCAAATTCGAAATCAAACTGAACGACAACCTCGATTGAGCTATCTATGATACCGATTAACGCGGCCGGGTAAATCAACAGAAGGTATTCGAAGTGTTGTCCATGACTATATGCGATCTCCGATATCTCTGATTTCAAGCTAATTTCGAACACCTATTAAAATGAAATAGAGAATTAAATATCTCGGATCACTGCCAAATATTTGGTAGTAATCCGAGATATTAAGAATTGTATCATCGATACTGACCTTGGATGACCTTGAACGACTTTGACCCCTGAATGTTTTTTATGCAGCTTGAGGCGCACCACAAGATGGTTGAAAAAAATGTACGATTCCACTTAAAAAGGCGGAGGTTACCTTCAATGTGCATGAGCGCCTCCAGCGAAATAAAATAAAATAGTCGCTTTTGATGGCGTCCTTCACACCGTACAACTTTGGTCTGAAGCATTTTATGTGACGTCGATAAATACAGAGTTATTTCGCGTGGCAGAGATAAAAGGGACATCCTATATGCGTAAAATGTACCATTTAATTAAAGTAGAATGTATATACATTATACAAATATTAGCCAGGCATTTAGCTCTTCAATATACTTACTAAATACATCTTGTAGACGTCCATTTTTGCAAGTGTGGTGCGGAGCCGATCCCGCCGCTGTTCCGCCACTAGAGGGCGCAGTGTATTCCGTTTTTTCGTTTAATGAGAATGGGTCTATAATATACAAGTCTATAGTATATATATGTACAGGGTGGGCCATTCAACGTGACCACCCTAAATATCTCCGTTGCCTTTAGAGTGACAAAAAAAAATGTCAGGAGGTAATTTAATTTATTTCGAAGGGTGCAAACAGCAGTAAAAATTCATTTTTGTCAAGGTCATAGTTTTTGCATTCTCATAGTCGTCAATGATTTTCGAAATCGGAACACGTTTTTTTGTTAAGGCGTTGTCATTGATATCCAAACGAATCTACTGACATAATATCATGACCTTGAAATTATTTTTTCGCCACAATACACGTGTAAAAACGGGAAATTGTGGTGGTATTGGCTATAAAAATATCCGAATAATGTAATTGAATTTTTTGTATAGAAAATTTATTGTAACAAATGTTCGATGTGATGGCCATTAACCTCGACACATTTTTGAAAACATCGGATGAATGATTCTCTTGACCTTCGAATAGTTTCTGGTGTGATAGCGGCATAGGCTCTTGTAATTCGTTCTCGCATGATCGCCGGCGTCGTCGGAACATCGTGGTAAACACGATCCTTTATAGGTCCCCATAGGGAGAAATCACATAGCGTTAAATCTGGCGAATGAGCAGGCCAAGGGATTACTGCACCTCTCCCAATCCAGCGTCCGGGGAATTTTCGGTTTAACACTTCGCGAGCTATAACTGCCCAATGAGCTGGACACCCATCATGTTAATACCACATTCGGCATCGCTGTGCTAACGAGACATCTTGTAGCAATTCCCCCCAAGTGTTGTTAAAAAAATCGACGTATTTCGGTCCATTCAAATTGCCGTCTATGAAAAATGGTCCAATAATCCGGTCTTTAATTATGCCACATCACACATCAACACTCCAAGGACGCTGGTGCACATCTTGTCGGAGCCACTTCGGGTTTTCGATTGACCAATATAGTCCAGTCATTACGTACATTCAAAAAAGAAAATGAATTTGCGCTTCTAATTTTTTAATATGTTGTAGGGGATACCTAGAAAAGCTTAACTTGAGATTGTCGACCAAGCTTTCCTAGGAGCTTTCGCCGCCATGTTGAAAAAAGGGGTAAAATTTGTTTCTCGGCAATAACTCGGCTATCCGATGAGATTTCGAAAATTTTTGTAGGACACTTTTTGTAGCTTTCTTTGTGCTCTACAATAACGCCTGAATCATTTTTAGCGTTTCATGCATCGTTATCGAGATATCGATCGATAAAGTCAAAAATTTAGGACATAATTTTTGTTTTTTGCTTTTTTTTTCTTTGGGTCTTAATAAATATGAAAAATTGTGGAATTCAAACTTGTAGAGCATATTCAGACCTACAATTTCCTTCTTGGATTTTTTTATGTTGGACAAAAATTACGATCTCCAGCGCGCCGCAAAGTCGGTGAATCCACACTCAGCGTCGAGCGAGCTGCTCGCTCGGTTGTGTCTGGATGTCGAATCGAATGGGAAATTGTTCAGGAAATTGATGGGATAAAAAATAAGTACATAGAGCAACAAATTAAGGATCACACAATAGTAATTTATTAAACAAATAATTTGTTTGTGCAGTAAAAAATATTATTTTTTTACAATACAAAATAAACAAAACAAAATAAACGGAAAGAAAAATATTTTTTTCTGCACTCGAGACACGAACGATGGACTTTTTTCATGTCTTTTTTCGCTTGGATGGTCCAGGCTGAAGATCTTCGTCCTCCGTAAACTCTTCGAGTTGTTGTGTCTGTTGAAACGTTGGAAATGATGCTGATTCGATGAGAGCATCGTCATCATCATCGTTACAGACATCGTCGTCGTCGTCGTCAAGCAAAATGTCGACTCTGGCGACGTTACTGCATGTTTGCCCACTGCAGTGCATGCAAATAACGGAGCAACTGATTCCCGCTTTTCTGCACCCACAGGCGGCCTCACAATTTCCTTTACACTTACAGGAAATGAGCTTTAATAGTTCAGGCGGAGCGGGTTCGGCGGTGCTGGTGATTGGTTCGAGCCCTCGATTGGTCTCCGTTATAACGAGTTTACAGCCAACTAGATATCGAAATTTTTGCCCAGAATATCGGAACCCTCGATTTACACTACGCACAGCAAAAACTCAACACGATACGATATACTAACTTGAGCGCGCTCGACGCTGAGCGTGGATTCACCGACTTTGCGGCGCGCTGGAGATCGTAATTTTTGTCCAACATAAAAAAATCCAAGAAGGAAATTGTAGGTCTGAATATGCTCTACAAGTTTGAATTCCACAATTTTTCATATTTATTAAGACCCAAAGAAAAAAAAAGGAAAAAACAAAAATTGTGTCCTAAATTTTTGACTTTATCGATCGATATCTCGATAACGATGCATGATACGCTAAAAATGATTCAGGCGTTATTGTAGAGCACAAAGAAAGCTACAAAAAGTGTCTTACAAAAATTTTCGAATCTCATCGGATAGCCGAGTTATTGCCGAAAAACAAATTTTAAGCGTTTTCCAAGATGGCGGCGAAAGCTCCTAGGAAAGCTTGGTCGACAATCTCAAGTTAAGCTTTTCTAGGTATCCCCTACAACATATTAAAAAATTAGAAGCGCAAATTCATTTTCTTTTATTTGCCTTTTTTTCGGACGAAATGACTGGACTAATAGTGTATGTTATGCGTATTCAACTGTCCATAGTTAGTAAAAGTTCATTCGTTAGTAAACAAAACGTCGTCGAAAAAATTCGGTTTCACATGTGACTGGCGCAGAGCCCATTCATAGAACTAAACCCTATTTCCAAAATCGGCACCATGAAGTTTCTGATGCAAGAAAATATGGTACGGATGAAATTCATTACATCTTAATATTCTTTAATTACTCGCCTTGGAAATTCTGGAATAGTGCTTAAATTGCCGACTACTTAATAGCAGATCATGAACTACGGTAGCCAAAACGGCAACCTCTGCTTCTTTGTTTGTTTTAGTATTGCGATGTTTCCTTTTGAGTAGATTGACACTGCCCGTATCACGGAATAAATAAATAATTCGATCGAAACATCGACGGGAAGGATGATTTCTGTCAGGATAACATTGTGCATAAAGTTCCTGCGCTTGCACAGAGTTTGTACCGGTCTCGCCATAAATCAGAATCATTTCCACTTTCTCTGCTTGACTGTACAATACCATTTGTGATACGGCTATTACATGTTACTTCGGATGGATACACTTGTCTACTGATTCTAATATTGGTAGATGGTAAACATCCTTCACTCTAAGTTTTACTACGTTACAATGCCAGTATTTACAAACATCAAAAACATCTGCGACTTCTGCGACTGTCGACATTATTGTATGCGTTGTATAACCTGCGCCGCTGTCACACCAGAAACTATTTGCAGGTCAAAAGAATTATTCATCCGATGTCTTAAAAAATGTGTCGACGTTAATGGCCATCAGTTCGAACATTTGTTGCAATAAATTTTCTGCACAAAAGAGTCAATTACATTATTTGGATATTCTCATTGTCAATACCATCACGATTTGCCGTTTATACACGTGTATTTTGTCGAAAAATCATTTCAAGGTCATGATGTCATAGGTCGTTAGAGTCGTCTGAATATTAGCTACGACGTCTTATTAAAAGAAAAAAAACATGTTCCCATTTGAAAAACCATTGATGATCTTGAGAACGCAAAAAGTATGACCTTGACAAAAATGAATTTTTCACCACTGTATCAGCTCTTCAAAATCAATCAAATTACCTATTGACATTTTTTGTCACTCTAAAGACAACGGACATATTTGGAGTGGTCTCATTAAATAGTCCACCCTGAATGTATGTATATGAGGCATTCCACATAAATCCGGTGGACTTTTTCCCTGACATGGCCAATTCAATAAATTTTTTTTCATCTTATTCCATTGACTCTAAAAGACACCCTGAATTTTTTTCATTCTCCGAAACAACCCTTAGTAAAAAAAAATTGTTTTTTCCGAAAAAAACGCCCCGATTTGAAAATCTGAAAAGATTCCCAAAAATGCGTGATTATATGTAAAAATTTTCAAGCCATCACCCGCAGTGGAAGTATGATTTTTTCGTTAGCAGTCAAAGAGTTCTGGTATTAATTTCAATTGAAGTCGTCTTCAGCACAGAAAAAATCATACTTCCACTGCGGGTGATGGCTCGAAATTTTTTGCATATAATCACACATTTTTGGGAATTCTTTCAGATTTTTAAGTCGGGGCGTATTTTTTCGGAAAAAAAATTTTTTTGAGTAAGGGTTGATTCGCAAAATGTGAAAAAATTCAGGGTGTCTTTTAGAATCAATGGAAACAGATTTTAAAAAATTAATCGAATTAGCGGGAGTCAGGGAAAAAGTCCACCAGATTCACGTGGAATACCTCATATATATATATATATATATATATATATACAGGGTGAGGCACTAACTGTTGCCACCTTGAATATCTCTGTAATTATCGACGTCACAAAAAAATGTTTGAAACAAAAGTTGTACCGTACGAAAGGCGTCATCAAATGCGGCCATTTTTTAAATCTCAGTGGAGGCGCTGTCGCACAGTAAAGGTCACCTCCACTTTTTTAAATGGGACGGTACATTTTTTTTCATCAATCTTGTAGAGCATCGAAAACTGCATTAGAAACATTTAGGGGTCAAAGTCGTCCAAGGTAATTTAAGATCAAAAAGTGAAAAGTGAAAAGATAAAAAATTATTGGGGATAGAATCATAGGCCCTTATTTCATCGAAGGGAATCTTAATGGTAGGAAGTACACCACATTCCTTCAAGAAACATTAGGTCCGTTATTCGAAGAAATACCTTTAGAAACAAGAAACAGAATGTGGTATCAAAACGATGGGTGCCCGGCACATTTTTCGCTGATAGCTAGAAATGAATAGCAAAAGAGATTTCCAAAGCGTTGGATAGGACGCGGAGGAGCTGTATCGTGGCCGGCTCGCTCGCCAGACTTGGCGCCTCTGGACTTTTTCTTGTGGGGATACTTGAAAGATCTCGTTTATAAAGAAGGTCCAACTACGCCGGATGATATGCGTGAGAGAATTCTTCAAGCTTGTGATTCGATACGGGCCGAAGTGATAAGAAATTCGACATAATCCGTGATGAGGAGATTGCAATACTGCATTGATTCCAATGGCAATCACTTTCAACATCTAGTGTGATAATAAAGGTAATTTCACATAAAAATAAAGTTCATGTCACTTTTTGATCTTAAATGACCTTGGACGACTTTGACCCCTAAATGTTTTTTATGCAGTTTTCGATGCTCTACAAGATAGTTGAAAAAAATATACCGTCCCATTTAAAAAAGTGGAGATGACCTTTACTGTGCGACAGCACTTCGACGGAGATAAAAAAAAATGGTCGCATTTGATGACCCCTTTCGTACGGTACAACTTTTGTTTCAAATATTTTTTTGTGACGTCGATAATTACAGAGATATTCAAGGTGGCAACAGTTAGTGCCTCACCCTCTGTATATATATATATATACATTTATATACACTGACACAAAAAATTAAAGGAGCAAGAAAAGTTGACCATTTTTTCGTGTTTTTCAAAAGGGTGTAACTTCGTCAAAAATGGTCGTACAAAAAAAATGGTTTTTGAAGCTTGAAGTTTCTAGTTTTCAGTTCTGACAATAATTTTTTTTTTTAGAATTACTGATTGCGCGTTGGGGAAAATATCACCACAAAAAAATTCTATTTTTTACGTTTTTCAAAGTTTTGCACGGGTTTTGGAGTTTTTTTCGGAATTAACCAATATCAAGCTCATTGAGCCCATTCAATTCACTTCAATTTGCTTTTTTTTATTTCCGTACGACCATTTTTCGCTGAGATATCGGCCTTTGAATGAAAAAACGTCCATTTGTCTTCAGTCATCGATATCTCGGGAACTAATGGTCGTACGGGAATTCGACCCGCAGTTTTGGAATTGTGAATACATTCTCTACAAGGTCTGATTAATATTGTAGTGAAAAAAAAATCTTTTTGCCATCAGGTTTAAAAAAGTACAAAAAAACTATGGTTTCTTGGTTTTTATAAACTCCACCGCTACTTTGCAAATATTGCGATAAACACTAATGTTTATGGACGGTCATTCAGCTCAATATGTCCCCAAGAGCCATGCAAAATTCCAAATTGATCCGTTCATCGGTCTGTCTTGCACGATAGACCAAAATTTGAAAAAAAAATTGAACGTGCAAGTTTCCTCCGTCTCAGACATCATTTCATGATTATTAAGAGGAAAAAAAACTTTTTATTACTTTTCGTACAATTGGGTATTGAGTACGCATTAAATGTTGGAAAAAAACCCTGAAAATCATATTGGCTAAACATTTTCGAAAAAAAAATTTTCTAAAAAAAATGTTGAACATTTTTTTTTGATAAAAAAATCAATTTCGATTTTTTTTTTATAAAAAAATTAATTTCGATTTTTTTAAAATATTGACATTTTTTTCAAATCAACATTGTACCGCCAGCATTAGAATTACCCAAAGCGTACGTAGAATGACCCAAAGCGTACCTCCACGTGGTACGCTTTACGTAATTCTAATGCTGGTGGTACAATATGTTGATTTGAAAAAAATGGGAACATTTAAAATGAAAATAAAATGTTGAAAATGTTTTTTTTCATAAAAAAAATCAATTTTGATTTTTTTTTATATTTACATTTTTCTTTCAAATCAACATTGTACTACCAGCATTAGAATTACCCAAAGCGTACCACGTAGAGGTTCGCTTTGGGTAATTCTGCGTACGGTTTACGTAATTCTAATGCTGGCGGTACAATATTGATTTGAAAAAAATGTCAACATTAAAAAAAAAATGCCAAATTGATCTTTTTATTTAAAAAAAAAATTTTCGACATTTTTTTTTATTAAAAAAAATGTTTTTCGAAAATTTTTAGTCAATATGATTTTCAGGCTTTTTTTCTTAATGCGTACTCAATACCCAATTGTACGAAAGTAATGAAAAGTTTTTTTTCCTCTTAAGGATGTTGAGTCTCTATGAAATTTGTTAATGTTAATTGATCAATAAATAGCTTCTTAATCGTCATGAAATTTTTACACGACCTCCTGAATACTTCATGTAAAAACATACAAAAATGTCAGAATTCTATCATCATTACTTGAACCTCCTTAAGGGTTGAAATAAAAAATGATAAGAAAATTCTGAAAATTTAGTATGTTTCTGTATGAAGTATTTAAGAGGTCGTGTTAAAATTTCACGACGATTAGGAAGCTCGTTATTAAAAAATTAACATTTTGTTAAGAACAATTTTTAAAAGAAATAAAAAAAAATTTATCAATAAACTTCGTTTTGTTTCCGTTGCTTTCAGTATATTGTAGATATTACAAAATTGAGAGGTCAAAAAAAAACTTATTGCAAAGTTACATCAGTTTCCATAAGACAGCATTTAATTTGTGAATGTTAATTGTTCAATAACGAGGTTCCTAATTGTCGTGAAATTTTTACACGAGCTCTGAAATACTTCATACAAAAACATACCAAATGTTCAGAATCATTTGCGATTTGGGACTCAACATCCTTAATAATCATGAAATGATGTCTGAGAAAGAGGAAACTTGCTCCTTTAGTTTTTTTTCAAATTTTGGTCGGGCAAGAAAGACCGATGAACGGATTAATTTGGAATTTGCATGGCTCTTGGGGACATATTGAGCTGAATGACTGTCAATGAACATTAGTGTTTATCGCAATATTTGCAAAGTAGCGGTGGATTTTATAAAAACCAAGAAAACATCGTTTTTTTGTACTTTTTTTAAACTGATGGCAAAATATATTTTTTCACTACAATAATAACCAGAGCTTGTAGAGTATGTATTCACGTTTCCAAAACTGCCGGTCGAATTCTCGTACGACCATTAGTTCCTCAGATATCGATGACTGAAGACTAAAGGACGTTTTTTCATTCAAAGGCCGATATCTCAGCAAAAAATGGTCGTACGGAGATAAAAAAAAAAGCAAATTGAAGTGAATTGAATGGACTCAAAGACCTTCATATTGGTTATGTCCGGGAAAAATCTCCGAAACCCGTGCAGGACTTTGAAAAACGTAAAAATTTTCAAAATTTTTTTGTCGTGATATTTCTTCCGACTGCGCAATCAGTGATTCTCAATAAAAAAAAACATTATCACAACTGAAAACTAGAAACTTCACGCTTCTAAATCCTTTTTTTTGTACGACCATTTTTGAGGAAGTTACAGCCTTTCAAAAAACACGAAAAAAATGGTTAACTTTTCTTACTCCTTTAATTTTTTGTGTCAGTGTATATATATATATACTAGAATATACTGAGTTTTTACGAATTTGTTGACATTTTTCACCACCGAACACCAGAGATAATAAATAGTTCAATGTATGTAAATAGGTATCATTGTAAATGACTCAAAGTTTCATTCTGCGCTGTTCATATAAATCATTTGCTGACGCCGTTCTTTCATAATAGTAATCGATAATGTTATACTTTTTCAAGTTGGTAGTATCACAAAAGATTTTCTTATTTACGTAATAAAAATATAAAAATGCATGATTTGACTCTTTTATTACATATTTTATGTGAAATATTAGCATCTACAGAAGAAATCTATACCTCGTACGTATTTTTTTGAGGTTCATTGACGAAAAACATCCATACGTCGTCGTTTGACTCAATCGCTCCAACCGCCTCAACATTAGAAGGAACAAAAATCGACACAATGTAGAACTTTACTTCGGAAGATACCTTTGCATTTTTCGTCGGTTTCATCGCAAATTCATTTGGTGGTAAATCGAAAGTGAACGAATTATCAGACTCCTATCGACGTGTTAAAACTCAGGCGGTCCATTGCATATTTAAACATTACGATTCCTGCACTCACGGTATTTCATTTTCAATTTTCAATTCTTGTCGCACATTATTTTTCATCGAGATTTGTGAGAACTGATGTAACAAAATAATGCGTATGGTCTATACAGAGGACTAATTTTATCATGTAATCCTACCGGTACTGCGTTCGCGGAAGATAAGCATGGAATGCATATACCTATTGAGTATACGCAGCACAGATGATTGCTGATTTATTCGTAAGATGCGCCTCGCTCTTTATCGTTGTCAGCGATTCGTTGAAGCATGCAGCGGAAAAGATAGGCTTCCGCGAGATCGTGGCGGAACTTTTCGCGCCAAGAGTTTTGTCCCGGCTATATACATATATATATATTCACAGGTATATCCTTCGGGTAAGAGAAAGAAGACGCAGCGTAGTTTCTAACGGGGCGATTCAGAACGGTGCGCCGTTCTCTTTTCCTCAATTCATATGTACAGTAGAATCCAGATTATCTTACCTCGCTTCATATTCGCGAGCCGTTGCATTTGTTCGGGTTCACTGCCGAAAAAATCGACATGGAAGTTTGCATCGTTGGAACGCTATAAAATGTATATACACACTTTTAAAACTATTCACCTTTTTCCCCGAATCGTGAGAGAGGGAGATACCTTTAGGCGAGAAAAAAATGGTCTGATTTTCGTAATTTCTTTTTTAAAGCAAAAATGTCTCCACCATTTTCGAGACCTAGGGTATGTTTTATTACTACTTTTGGATGTTACATGGTATTTTTCTTTATAAATCTTTAAAACGGCGGAGGTATGACACGGTCTTCTAAACTGCATTTTCAAAATTGGCGTGACTCATAGCTAAAAAAATTAATCGACCGATTCTGATGAAATATGGTATAAATCTTTCTAGCCTCATTGTCTAAAACATGACCCTAAATGTTTTTGAAAATAAATAAAAGTGTTTAATCACAAAATGTAGCGATTTTTTTCGGAAAATTTTATTTTCTTGTTTCAAAGCGTACTATTTCATCGACTTTCAACAGTTCTCACTTTTTCTTCATTCATATTCAAAGTATAAGTGTTGATGAAATAAAATTCTTTGTTGGTTTTTTTTAGGTTAATCCCGCCGACGCTATGTGGCACGTCGTCCAATAACATCTGCCGCAACCCGTTCAATAGACCGTACCATATCTCCGCCATTTTCAAATATTAACAATAAAAATACCATGTAACAGCTAAAAATAGTAATGAAACATACCCTAACAAGGAACATCACTTATGTGTCCGCCTTCGATTTTGTTTAAACTCTCATATATGATAAAGCATTGAAAACTATTAGACACGTATTTTTTTAATCTGCGAAAAAACGTTTTAACGGGGGAATCGACCCTTCAAGAAAAGGCTTGTCACCCGTAAATTTTTTTACAAATCTCTAGTGAATTTTTCATGTCTTCACATTAGAAGAATTTTGGTTTTGGTTTCATTCACATCGGATGACTGCTTGTGGGTGAAACTGCAAAAGCACACCTCGACAAGTCTTTCTTTGAGGGGTAGTTAGCCCCCTGGAAACCGTTTTTCCTATGCTTTATATTCGAGTTTCCACAAAATCGATGGCGGGCGCTTAGGTGATGTTCCTTGTAAATCTCAAAAAAATGCGAAGAAATCTTTTATTTCGCCGGCACCGATGGTCGCCATTAACTGTTGAAGGAAAAAGAGTTTTTTTACACCGTGGTGACCGCAAGAATCGACTGTACAACTTGTTTTCAGTGGATCCGCGATACACTTGGAAGCCAATTGGCTGACAAAAGGGACTTAAAATGGTTTGTTAAGAATTTTAATGAAAATCGTAAATAAAATAATAAGGGAAAATAAAAAATGTTAAACGTGTAATTTTTGCAGCTTAACTATATAAAATCTCCTCATGCAATTGTTTCTTTCCTCTAAGTGGACAAAAAAAAAGAAAGACTGCACTGTAAAAAATTTCTGTATAAAAATTAATACACAAGTGTAGGAAGTTTTTATGCGGATACCGCTTATGAAATTTCAGATACGATTTTGAAAATCCAAGACAGGTTATTTGAAAAATGAAAGTGTAGCTCCGTAATATTAATATACTTGTGCGTTTGAAAAATAATGCACGTGTAAAGAAATAATCACATCCAAGTATATTGAAATCAAGAACCATTTGCTGATATCACTATACGAGTGTTGTTTATTATATTAAATTCATTATATTAAATTGTATATTAAATTCAAGAACCATTTGCTAATATCAATATACGGGTGTGTATTAAAATTACTGATCCTTAGTATTAAGTTTATTTCAGAAATTGATAATTAAGCCCACTGGAAATGTGACTCGTATTTATCCTCCTCGACAGGAGCTAGAGGTAAAAATAGGTGGTTTTTGTGAGATTTCTTCCTTCAACACCGGGCGGCATAAAAAGGGAAAAATAATTTCCTTCCGGATAGGCGAGTTCAAGGACTGCGACTCTGGCGTGTATATGGAGAGGTCACGGATTTGCGACACACTCCGACGCGAGCACGAGTTGCAAGCGCGTCTGTTTTCTCCAGGACTCAGGGTTATATGCCCGACCGCAGCTGCGAGTGGCTATGGGAAAGTGCGGAACAAGGCGCCGTCCCTCGGGTGCTACGCGAACTACGCGCGACCATTGGTCGTCGCGAGCGGCCGAGGTGGGTTGAGCGCGTTTTGTATTTTCAATACTCTGTTTTTTATATTGAAATTAATATACAACTGTTGTAATCTTTAATTTAAGGCACGGGTTGATGCAATACATTTTCCATAAATTTGCAAACTTTTCTTGGAAATTCCATGTTGCATCTATTAGATTCTATATCCACGTTAGAATTTCATGTTCCTGTTTTAAATTTATGGTACAAGTGTCTTAAATTCAATTTCATTTGCTGATTTCGTAAAATTCAATTCTTTTGTCCCTTAAATGTAGTGTAAATTTAATATAATTTTCACGTTGTTGCATGTGATTTTCATCAGCGTTTATGAATTCTTTTTTCAATTCCAGTTTCGCACTTTTAAATAAATCTGTTGTGATCATGCATTGTACGTATCGTAAAATTCAGTTTCACATATATTATATTTTTCAGGCAGCTGTAAATAAATTTCAAACTTGTTTTGTATTTTCAATGCTCTGTTTTTTATAGTTGATTTATCATACATCTGTGGTAATTTTCAATTGAAGACACGGGTTAATGCAATACATTTTCCACAAATTTACAAACTTGTCTTCGAAATTCCATGTTCCATCTATTATATTCTATATCCACGTTAGAATTGTATGTTTCTGTTTTAAATTTACGATACAAGTGTTTCAAATTTAATTTCATCTACTGAGTTCGTAAAGTTCAATTCCTTTGTATCTTAAATGTATTGTAAATTTCATATCTTTTTTTACGATGTGGGTACTTCTCGATCCCGGAAGTACTTCGAAGTATCGTCATTATTTTGTCCGACTAAAGCCATGCGGAATATTACTATAGAAACCTTCCCAAAAATTTACGGAAAAATTATTTTTCTACGTCATGTGCATTTCAATACACAGCAAAGTATCAAACTTCGATTTGCATACACGGTAATTCACGTCCTTTCACTAATTATCAAGGGCATAAACATAACCTCATACATTTTCGAACAGAGTTTTGTCATAAAGGTTAGTCAGGGAAAACAATGAGCATCAGGCTCTGTACACTGAGAAAACAATATATTTCTATGTACCAGGATTTGTTAACTATTAACAAATGGTAAAGTTGGATATGGCGAAATAAATACCTTCTTACAGTTAATGAATTATTCATTTGAGCCTCTGAATTGTCACAAATAACGATTTGGTAATAGTTAAGAAATGGGTACTTTATTGGAACATACCCGTTCTTAACAGCCAATTGATATACAGTCGGTCTAACCCAATGCTTCGTATTAACATACTACACGGAGAAAAATACGGCCTCAAATGCTAACACTCATTGCCAGAATTCTAGTATTCAGTGCTAAAAAATATAGCAGTTTACTGCCAATTCGGAAATTCTAAGACTTGTTGTTATAGAAGTGTAAAAATGATTCTCACACCATATAGTAAAAATGATGCGTGCATATTACATTTGAAAGTATTCTCGCATAGGCGCGTGTCCTATACGCTGTATAGTAAAAATAATGCGTGCTTTGTAAAATACCAACCTTTATTACACGCTATATTTTCATATGGATTTTACTATACGTATAGCATGAATCTTCGTGTATGTATAGATTTCACTATATGCATCGCATTAATCTTCGGCGTATAGCGACAAATATTACGGTGTTGATTAGCAAAATGTGACTCTTTATACCGTAGTTTTTGTAGAATACTGGAAACTAATTGTTCCAATCACGTAGGCAAAATATTTTTTTTGAATACTACGAAAAATCACTATATGCCGAATATTACTTTCCCGGCTGGAAATTTGTTCAGGCTAGCCAGATTTATGATCAGGCCGTGATGAGGGAGTTATGTGGCTATCCGTATTACGGGAATTTTGATTCGTCCGTGAGCCTGCCGTGAACAGGCAGCCACAGATCAGGCAAACTTATGGCAAACGTGAAAATGGCCATAATGTGGTTTGCCTTATCAGTGCCCTAACATGGCTCTATTAGGAGGCCCATGCATGGCAGTGCTCAGGCTAGCGCTAAAGTGGTGGCGCTAGTGTTTCTTTTAAAAGCTATATGCTTGCACGTGTGTCATTGTATACATCGTGTTTGGATTAAAACTTGGAAGTTTTCACGATATATAAAAAGCAGCACATAAAGTGAAAACGTCATGAATCGCAAAGAGCAGAAGCGGTATTTGACATGGCTGCGTGTTAGGAGATGTCGTTTGGAGAAAACAGTTGACAAGTCCCGATCATCGGTACACGTACCAGGTATGTATAACCTTACTTTTTTCGACTTTTACAAACTTTATGAATTTTTATACACTTGGGTATAAAATGATATCAATATAAAATATAATTTGAAAAATATAAAAATCAAATATAAAATATAAAAAATATTTTTTTAAAATTAAAAGATCGAATAATATCAATATAAAATATAATTTAAAAAATGAGAATGATATACGTTGTTTTGTTTACGAAAAACTTGAATATTTACAGAAAGAGGCCCGAACGATAAAATTCAAGATCAGGATAATCTTGATAAAGCTACCAGCAAACAAAATCCGAATGTCAGCAGAGAGGATTCAAACACCAGCGAAGATCTCCATGCTAGCGGAGAGGGTTTTAATGGCAGCGAGGAGAATCTAATCCCCAGCGAAGAAGATCTCTATGTCAGCGGAGAGGGTTCTAATGGCAGCGAAGAAGATCCACATGTCAGCGGAGAGAATCTCAACCCCAGCGTAGAAGATCTCCATGTCAGCGGAGAGGGTTCTAATGGCAGCAAAGAAGATCCCCATGTCAGCGGAGAGAATCTCAACCCCAGCGAAGAAGATCTCCATGTCAGCGGAGTGGAGACCAAACCAGTTTTCGACAGAACAGTTTTTTCCATATGGTTGCAAGGTTATTTAGTATTTATAATAGTAGTATATATTGCACTATTTACATAATATGTCTCTTGCAACATGTATAATATGGATTTCAAATGTTTGCATATCTCAGGCATCATACTGTCAAAATCCAACAACGAAGGAAGTGCGCGACACTCAAACAAATCCAGCAAGCTGTCGGCAAGGTGCTGAACGACGCGAAGGACTGGGACGGGCACCACTCAGAACGACAAAAAAAGAGATAAAATAGAGAGAGAAATAAATATATAAACAAAAAAATATATATAATAAATATGAAAATAATAAATATAAAAATAATAAATATAGAAATAATAAATATATAGAAATAATAAATATAAGAATAATAACAATTAATAAAAATAAGATTAAAGAAACAAACAACCAACGACACTGTCAATAAGTTCAGAAATATATGTTTTGTTGTCAAACTGTTCAGATGTAACTTGGTGTTAAATATTCAATAAACAAAAAAAGTGGTGTTATTCGTTCTGTATATTTTCTATAATACATCCGATCAGGCAGCCATATACACGCCATCGTAAGGCGCCAAGATGGTGGCCTAATCAGGCTGCCAGATTCGGACGTAATCAGGCTGCCAGATCCCGCCGTTATCAGGAACAGCGTTACATTTTTGTTCACGCCGTGATCAGGTTGCCATACTAGCGCCATATAACCGCAGTCAGGCAACCTCATCCGAGCGTGATTAGCGCCATAACTGAATTTCCAGCCGGGTTATTACATTTACATTTACATTTACATTTACATTACATTACATATTACATTATTACTATACCATAATTACAATTTTTATCTCCCATTCAATACTTTTTGATATTTAATGATATTTTTTTTTAGAAGCATAGTATTAGTTCTAAACTTCGAGGCCCCTGTTTTCTCCGTGTATAAGTACTGGTTTCCTATAATTGAGACGTTCATTCAATGAGAACAGTGGTAAAGTTGTCCCAGGTGTAAAGGATAGTTGAGTTAATGATATTTTATATTCGCACAGAACAGAATTCGAGTATAGTTACCAAATGAATAGTTGGACAAAGTCATTCACTGATTGTCGGCAGATGAATGTGCAGTTGAATCAATGTAGCACTATAGTGCTAGTGGGCACTACAAGGAACAACTCTCATGGAAAATGAGAGTTGTTCCTTGCTACTTATAGAAGACAGATTGTTGTCAAACGATTTGTCCTCTACAAGTAGGAAGTCCGTTAATCGGAGGACAACGAAGATGGCAGCATCAAAACGTCGTAGAGCAAGGAATGATTCTCATAGAAAATAGGCGATCGACCGGGCCCACGGTTGACGTCTTGGTCACCCTTGCTCTGATGCATAGTTTGATATTCTATATATATATATATATATATATATATATATATATATATATATATATATATATATATATATATATATACTTTAGAAAGTTTTCTAAAGGTTTAGCGGGTCCCACAAAAAAAGCAAATCATTAATTGATGCATCGGCGCAGAGATTAAATTCGCGTTTTCACGGTCACAAACCGATATCCTCTAAGTAAGTGGACATGCGGTCACACAGTCTCCACTGTACCTCAGTCATATCTACGTCGCGGCCGCGCACGAAAGAGCTTGTGCGACAAAGGGCGTTGGTAGTGTAAAAAGTAAATGGTCTTGCCAAATGTACGATATCTATGTCAAGTACAGATTTGTTAACTATTAACAAATCATTATTTGAGACGAGTCGTCGACTTTTTAACAGTTATTTGCTAAGTATTAACAGGGCTATATTTCATTTAACTGAAGATTTTTAAATTATTACAAAATATTCATTTTGTAATAAGTGTACGACTGTTATCTCAAAGAACTACTGGGCCAACATCGTAAATACAGATTCATTAATAGTTGATAAATCCTTATTTGTGTTAAATAGAGAAGTTGTCGCCTCAACTGTGTGACTCCTGACTCAAATGCGGCCGAAATAGTCGTTTTGAATGAAGATCAGTTAATTGTTGTGACATGTTCATTTACATTGAATCCAGGATAGTCGCGACAACCATACGTTAACGGCCCCAAATCCAAATATATTCATTGTGAACAAATCTCGACTCTTTTGAGCTGTATTATCATATCAGAATTTCAACTCGTTATTCGATTACCATAAACATCTACCGAGTTGAAAGGAATAAAAGTGATGAAACCAATCATTCGTTTCAAAGAAATACTATGGCTGTAAAATTTTGTCATGAGAACACGAATGCTTGTTAACGACTAACAAATTTTGTAACAGTTAATGAATTTTTGAATTACAGTGCCAACTAAATGTATCTCTTTACTATAAATAAAGTGTTTTCTCAGTGTAGAATTCACGGTCGCAGGGCGTGTGGATTTTCTTTTGCTCGGAATATTATCCATCTCTGAGAAATCTCTGTGCAAAAATGTTCAGCTATCTCTCTCGCATTCGTATGCGTGGGGGGAAAAGTATACTTTCAACCCGTTATATCTATGCAACGTTGGCTATCGGTACACCTGCCTTTTCCGAGGAAAGTCCGCAAAATATTCGTTCTCGAATGGTTGAATTTGGTAATAGTATGGTCCCCGACATGATCATCATATAAATATGCTTACTTTTCTCTAAAAATGAGTTTAAAGACATTGGGTTTCATGTAATGTTGCGTGCGGGGATGACAGACTATGAGGATGGTCCTCAAAATCGAATGTCTTAACAATTCAATATATATTTACGAGGCATTCCACGCTTTCGTTAAAAAATATGAAGAAATTATCAATTATCAATGTCAACTTTTTTCTGCTTCCAAAATGGAAACTATCTTTTTAAAAATGATTGCCTTATTTCACTTTCTTCAAAAAATTCTCTAAAATCTAGTGACCCATTCTATGAATGCACAAGTAATATAGTATATGTATTTCCAGTTGTATACCTATACTTTCGGGCTTTTACGTTCTCCGCTTCGCCCCCCACCCCCTAGCTTCGTTTACACTATTCTTAAACGTACATTTAGAATGACAGGTAAATAACAATTACTTTTACAATACATTAAGTTAAAATTACATTTTTTCTTCCAACTCGGTGCGTCGGTCTAGTTATAGCGTGCTGGCCAGCGGATCGGGAGGTCGCGGGTTCGAGTCCCAGTCGCGTTTTTTTCGCCGTGAAATGTTTTTTTTCGACATTTCCTTGACAAAAGACGACTAGATCTGTGACTGCGACGCTAACTTGGAACCGACTGTATCGGCATAGGTTTTCCGCAGTTTCCCTATGCCCATGGCAGATATGTTATTTTAACGAAATTTTTATTTTATTAAAAATCATTTGTTTTTGTTAAATTTAGCACAAATTGAAAATGACCCGCTTCAGCCCTGTCGAAGCCGAATTGGAAATCACGAAATCATCAATAGCATTATTGGTGATTAAAATGATAAAAATCTTCTTAAAAAAATATGATTAATTCGAAAAAAATACAAGGAAAAATGGGCTCACGACGGGACTAGTCTGAAAAATCAAAGAGTGGGGCACTCTCTTGTGGAGAATTTTTTGAAAAAAAAGCAATTATCTTTTATAAAAATAGTTTTCACTTCAGAAGAAGAAAAACGTTGATATTGATAATTCATCATTTTCTTATATTTTTAACGAAAGGATGAAGAGTTATAAGCGTCTAAACGTTTCCTAAACTTTCGAAAACGATATTTGTTGGAACTTTATAACCCCTAAAAGAAAAGAGATAATAATCTAATAATTGTTGTGGATATTCCTTTCATGGGGTACAATTTAAAAAAAAATAAGCAAGAAAATAAAAAATGGTCGGGGTCACGGGCTCGAGGAAATGGCATGGAATGCCCCTCACACACACACACACGCACGCACACACACACACACGCACGCACGCACACAACGCACGCACGCACGCACACACACATATTCTAGCGATGGAAAGATCATTGCATTTCGCTCAGCGAACCCGCGAGAGTTAGATATAAATAGTCTCGCGACAAGCACAACACAGAGGGCAAAGAACCACGCCTTGCAACACACTTGCACATTTGCGCACGAGCGAGTGATCGGGCACATACGCATACACAATCAAGCGTTGAATTCGAGAGACAAGTTAAAGCCGCAATATTTCCCGTCTCGTGCCGCTCTTCCCTCCTCGCGCGGATGCACCGCATATTTCAGGAATGAAAAATCAACATTCGTTCTCACGAATTACGCTTTGGATGCGTATTATTGATTTTCGTGGAAATTACTTTATACGAAAACAAGCCCGACTTATTCGTATTTGGTGTAATTATTGAATTTGGCATGAGGCATCTTTGGGTATATTTAAACAGCGGAAAAACTATTGCGTTCCTGCAAGTTTGTAGGCTTTGAAAGTGTATAGAGAGCGGACGACGAGTTTTTATTCGTCGTCTGTTCTGAAGGTGAGCGATTTGAACAAAATTAGCTCGCTTTCCGGTGCTCCAGTCTCGCGTAGGGTAGCGACTTGCCCAAATCGTACCGCTTATACTTTTGTTGGTATTTGCAACACTTTTAACGGGTCTGCATAAGTATGGCACCAAAAAAACCGGCTGCTTTCCAATATTTCTTTCTGATGAAAGTAGGGGCGATCTCGGGGCAAGATGAGAACGCTAAGGTCATGTTGAAATAAACCAATACATATGAATCAGTCAACGTTAATTACTCGTTTATAACATTTGTCGATCTTCCAACTTTGAAAACTACAAATCAGTCTTCCTGATTGTTGTCATATAATATATATTTTTAAGTCAACCTTTATTTTTCGCATAAAGGGCCCATTACCCATAACTTTCGCCATAAACCGCAACAAAATTTTTAAAAAGCGCTGGGAGTATGGTGTAACACGAATTATCGGTATTTTTCGCATATAAAAATGGTTTAAGGTAGGACAAGCGCGCTCTTGATTTCCATAGATTTTGTTCAAATTTCAACCAGACATTGTTCATATTATTATGAGTGTTCGACTGAAACTCCAGAACAGTCGACTATTTTAATTGGGAGAAAATGAGTTTTAAAATTGTAACTTTTAACACTGCGGGATCTGTATTGATTGAAAGTCAAATTACATAATTCGTCGTACCATTCTACTATTGAGTTTGTAAATTTAAAAAAAAATTATGCCTCGATAGAAAACTAGTTAGGGAAATAGTGAAAAAAGTTTGGATTGCCTTCACTATTAAATTTTGCTAAAAACGTTCAGCAAAGACAGAATAATTCTCCGTAAAAAATATTTGTCCCCTATAATGAGAAGATACATGGCAACACCACAAAAAAGTATGATTCAATATTTCAAGAAAAAAAAATTATCGCATTCGTGAAATTAAAAACTATTATCATAAAAAAATGATTTGTATTACAAATACTAATATTTTATATTGTTTGTGTTATCTTCATTAACAAATAAAAGTGTTAGTTAATTCATAACTAATTAAGAACGTTATTCGATTAAACATTACTTCCAAATAAAAATGTGTGTTCCTGGATTACTTTAAATATGCCGCGCAAACTTACTTCATTGGATACATAGAACGATGCGGTGTTCCCATATGTCTTCTTATTACGAGGGCAAATATTATTTACGGAAAACTATTCCGTTTAAATTTCAATGCAGACCTGCCGTGTTAAAAGTTGCAATTTTTAAACCCATTATCTCCCAATCGGAATAGTCGACTGTTCTGAAATTTCACTGAAACATGCATAATGATATGACCAATGTCTGGTTAAATTTCAACAAAATCTATAGAAATAAAGAGCGCGCGCTCGTTCTACCTTAAGTCGCAATACCAGCAATTTGATGAGCCAATCGTCTAAGTTCTGTAGTATTTAGTCCGGATAATCCTTCCACATATTTTAAATCATTTGTTAGTTCTTCTCCTTCCTCTGATAGGAACACCCTTTGAGGAGAAACCAAAGGCCCTACTAGTTTCACTTTACCCTTTCTAACCTAGATAGCGATCCGTACGTTATGAAATATTGCGGCTTTGCAATAGCTTGTATTCATCTGGCCCCATTAGATGGTTATCAAATCAACAAAAAATCACGTAATAACCTTGAACATTCCTAACAAACCGTTCCTATTATATTAATAATTAGTGCTTCCATTGTGTTGACTTACCTGTCTCTAATCAATATCAGCAACTCAAATCAACTGAATCGATGGCAAACTTTTCCAAAAATAAGATCGTTTTGTCAGAAAATCGATACTGTTTTCTCATCCGCGGCGCATGCTTCCGCCACAGTTGATACTTTCACACTCATCCACTGCCCCGGCACCCCTTCAAACTCCAACGGGAGCACTATACGCGCACACACTGTCTAGTAGCTATACTAGACCTATGATTCAGTTTACCGCGCGCCTTAGTCTTGCTCCAAGATCCTCTATTAGGATGCCGAGTTCGAGATTTTACACGCAATTAACCTTTCCTTGACAAACTTATATTTGGCCACGACTTTGGCACCCTGGGTCTATTTGAGGCGGATAGTACTTAATCCACCTGCTCTTAACGACCCTTCGGTCGGTTTTTATTGGAAAAATTCGAGGTACACTTTAAACATTTCTCAATACGTCTGCATAATTAAAGTTCGGAAAGTATAAAATTGGATTGTTGTAAACAATTATTGAAAACTTCCAATTTTGGGAATGTGACCATTTTATTTCACATTCGTCGGTTTCATTATGATCCAGTGTGTCAAGGAAGGGTTAAAACATAGTCTTGGCAAATTTGAGTTTCATTTTCAATAAACAATATTGATAAAGGCCGACATCCCCTCGCGCTCCTCAGAAAAAAATGCTGGCAACTAGGGTGATTTACAATGAAAAATGATAAAATGTTCTTTTAGTATAATTATAAAACTTTTGTATAAGCGGCTTTTTTTCATTTTTGGAATTACGAAAACAGCAGACCGTCGAAAAAAAAGTTCGATTTTTGTACAAAAAAGACGACTGGAAGCATTTGGCTTTTAAAAAAAAATCAAATTTTACAGTAGTAAACAGAGTTACAGAGTAGTTCATAATATATAAAAAATGTTATGAACTACTCAAACGGGACTACTTTGACATTCAGAGTAACTTTGACAGATTCAAGGGGTACTTTGACAGAGCGCCAAAATACGGTTCAAATGTGTGCGCGCAGCGAGCCCGCGTGACCTTCTGTAGTACACAGCGGGTGCTGTGAATAAACTTGAACAACATTTTGTTGTTCAAGTAGATTATAATGTTGTTAAAGTTGATTGTAATGTTGCTTAAGTTGGTTTTGATCTCAATGATAATTATAAGACTGATTAAGTGCCTCCAATAGTACACTAGGCACTCCATATTTTGATGTAAAATGTTTCCTTAAGGGAGGACCACGTTCGACCATTTTCGTTGGATTTTTTAACAGACAGGAACAAAATACATGGTCAGAAGAACTCTTAGGTTTTATATATTGAAGTATGAAAAAAATGTATTTGTTAAAAGAATACAAAATGGCGGCAAACGATTCGCTATAGCACTACTGGTTTTTAGCTGACCCTCTCCGCGGCACGCAGTAGAACTGCCGTAAATTAAGTTCTGAAACTAAGAGTGGAATATTTTCGTTACTGATATTAGTTTTAGCAGTCAAGTATGGGCGGAAATTGAAAAATATTTTTTTTAAATATAGATACGCGTTCGAAAAAAGTCAGTTTTTTCGACCATCATTTTTACATCAAAGGAGATATATTCTTTACAATTTTCAATCGATTGAAAAACACGCTCGCACGCGACTGTTAAACCAATCTAAGAAGCTACAGTTAAAATTTTAAAGCGCTTGGACGAAAATTGTTCGTGTTTTGCTGCGTGCCGATATAAAAAACATGATTCTGAGAAAACCATTTTTTATTTTCGTTTGAATTTTAGACAATAAAAATGTATACGAAATAAGTTAAATGTTTGCTTTATGACATACCTTTTATCCAAATCCCAAATAAATAATCCAGCAGACAAAAAAAAACGATAAAAACTACCTTTTTTCGGCCTGTCACAGTGGTGTCCTCCCGTAATAAAGATGACAATTTGATTGTAAAAAATCGTTGTTTTTCATTTGAGTCTATGTACAGTGCATAAAATATTACATTTTTTATCAAAATGATGTCAGAGTAACCGTTAATCTTTGACATAAGTTGCATTTCACTGCCCTGTCAAAAAAGCCCCGATCTCGGTGACTTTGACCCTTTTAAAAATATGCATATAACATTGTCGGCAGGTGTTGGGGTTTGACTTTCTTAAACATTTGATAGCCAAAAGACACACTGTTCTATTGGAGCAAAAAAGTTGGAGTTTAGGATGAAAAAAAAAGTTACCTACAAAAAACTTCCAAAACCAGTTCAAAGTAGCCCCGTTTTACGGTATCTCGTCCGAATTTGAAGTGAATCGGAGAAACATATTTTGAGATACGTTCTATTCACAGACTACTCGGGTGTCACCGAAATTTGAACAACAAATTATTAAATATTTATTTTTTGCATATTTTACGAAGCAGCGGCAGCAAATTTTTGTAATTCTCGCTACCCACCTATGAGTTGCCTATAGTAGTTTCATTTACATCCATCACTGGTCCTGTGTGATACGTGATTTCCCAAATGCGATTGTGGTACCCCAGGCAAAATACGGCGGGAATACAAAGGGGTGCATCTTACGTCCGTCTTCTTAGAAAAATCGGGAAACATTATCAAAAGTGTACAGGTATATAGAGGCGTCAGTACCACTAAAACGTTTTACCGATACGAATATAATTGAGTCGAGGCGATATACAAACCCAAAGGGTCCCTGTTTCTTCACGAATCCACGAGCGATCGGTCACTGTACGCGAGCATCGTAAAAAAATATAACGATAATAATGATAATAATAATGATAAAATCGCAAAAAAAATTCGGAACGAATAGTACGCGGGAGAACGGTCCGAGAAGCATCCTCGCACTCGCACTCGCTCTCTCTCTCTCTCTCTCTCTCTCTCTCTCTCTCTCTCTCTCTCTCTCTCTCTCTCTCTCTCTCTCTCTCTCTCTCTCTACGTTGCGTGAGATAGAGGATATGCGAGAGGAGATTGAAAAACGAGGGAGACGGGCCAGCATCGGCAAAGAGAAAGAAAGAGACAGAGCGAGAGAGAGAGAGAGAGAGAGAGAGAGGGAGCGAGATAGAGGGAGAGTGAGAGAGAGAAAGAGAGAGAGAGAGAGACAGACAGAGAGAGAGCGAGAACTAGAGAGCAAAACCGGACGCGGAGCGCGGGAAGTGGGCACCGACGGAGCCGACCAGACCAGACTCTAGCCTGTCTCTCTCCATCTCTCTTTCCATTTCCCTCTCGCTTGGTTTTTCTCTCTGGGATACCCGGGCGTGTACCCACCCGGACCACCGGATAACGTGCACCAGGAAGAGCGACGAGGAGGATGGGGCAGCTAGAACCGTGAGGCGTTGGGTCGGTCGAGCGGGGGGGGGCGGTGATTCGAGAACCGGGCGCTTGGATCCTCGAGAGAGGGCTGGCGGGAGGGAAGGTGGAAAATTCTCCGATGGCAGAGTAGTAGCCGGCTAGAATAGCGCGGTGGAAAGAGGAACCAAGTATAAGAGAGGAGGACGAGGGCGCAAAAAACGACAGAGGGGGCTCGGTGGTGGACTAGCAGAGCCCTGCGGCGTAGGGAGGCAGAAGGGTTTCCAATGAGCGACCATTTATCTCCCGGGGCATCCGCCGACGTTTTTCTTCGCCAGTGTATCGATTTTAGGTTTAGGCCATTACACCCGCCGCTGCCGTTACTAGCTACTATATATATGTACGTATATGTGGGTGTATCGATATATATGTGTATGCGTGTAATAGATATGGATGTGAGAGTGTAATGGTATACATCCATCTGTGTGTGGGGCCACGAGAGAGTGTATTCATAATATATATATATATATATATATATATATATATATATATAATGTATATACGTTTATACATACATACATAATATCGCTCTATCTCCCTCACTTGCTCGTCGGGGGTGCACCAGGTCTAGGTATGCCCACCCTTTATTCCTCACCCTCCGCGCAAGCACGTCAGTCCAACTTCCCCAGTAGAAGCTACATAACGTGTACTATATATATGGGTGTGTGTGCGCGCGCGCACATGTGCGGGTGTGTGTGTGTGTGTGTGTGTGTGTGTGTGTGTGTGTGTGTGTGTGTGTGTGTGTGTGTGTGTGTGTGTGTGTGTGTGTGTGTGTGTGTGTGTGTGTGTGTGTGTGTGTGTGTGTGTGTGTGTGTGTGTGTGTGTGTGTGTGTGTGTGTGTGTGTGTGTGTGTGTGTGTGTGTGTGTGTGTGTGTGTGTGTGTGTGTGTGTGTGTGTGTGTGTGTGTGTGTGTTTACATGGATGTGGGTGTGTATGTGTACACACCGACACACCCACCTGCGATGGCTGCATCTGCGCTCTGAAAAAAACTCCAAACCTTTTCTCCGCACTACGCTGTCTTTCTCTATACATACACTAATGTATGCATAGATATATATATATATATCTATGCATACACCTACGTGACGTTGCGCTGGCGGAGAGGTGAGACATGGAGAGAGCGAGAGGGGCGATGAGGGTGGGGGGGTCATTCCCTCATCACCCATGCTGATATCCGCTGCCCGGGGCGTCAAAGTATTTTTTTTCTTCAACCTTCTCGTCTGTTTTTTCCATAAATTCCATCGAAGCTCCTTGCTCTTATATTTCTTAGTAAATTATTCGATGATGTAGTTGGTAGGACAGGTCAGGATCGTGTTCCCGAAAATTCGCTACTCACGAAAACGCGATGATGAAGCTCGTATTTTATTTTTCTCGAATGAGAAAAATCCGTAGAAAGAAAATGTGCCCTGAAGCAGGTTTTGCAGAATGCTTGAGCGTTTGCAAAAGAGCTTTTCACGTGATACTCCAACTTGTTAAGATGTAGAAATGAACTGACTTGGAAGACAAGATGGAGTTTTATCGGATTGCAGCTTATTTGAATTGGGCGAAGAACAATCACGAGATGCACAAAAATCCAACGAAAAACGGATGAACCGAAAAAACTCGAAACTCAATATCAATTTAGGTGGAGAATACATTTCCCTTAGGGATGTTGAGTCCCAAATCGTAAATGATGATAAAATTCTGAAAATTTGGTATGTTTTTGTATGAAGTATTTCAGAGGTCGCGTAAAACTTTCACGACAATTAGGAAGCTCGTTATTGAACAATTAACATTCACAAATTAAATGTTGTTTTATGGAAACTGATGTAACTTTGCAATAAGGTTTTTTTTTACCTCTCAATTTTATAATATCTACAATATACTGAAAGCAACGGAAACAAAACGAAGTTAAGTGATAAATTTTTTTTTATTTCTTTTAAAATTTTTTCTTAACAAAATGTTCATTTTTTAATAACGAGCTTCCTAATCGCCGTGAAATTTTAACACGACCTCTTAAATACTTCATACAAAAACGTACCAAATTTTCAGAATTTTCTTATCATTTTTTATTTCAACCCTTAAGGAGGTTGAAGTAATGATGATAGAATTTTGAAAATTTGGTATGTTTTTACATGAAGTATTTAGGAGGTCGTGTAAAAATTTCATGACGATTAAGAAGCTATGTATTGAACAATTAACATTAACATGTTTCATAGGGACTCAACATCCTTAAATTTGGAAATATGAAATTGCGTCCGAAAAACCATATTACGCGATAAAATTACCCTGAAATATTTACTATGGTTATGAGTGAGATGGAGAATATTTTTATTTAGCACTGGCCGAAATTGGGTAAACGGATCAGTGAATGGACGAATAATGACACTGCAGGATTCAAATGAACTGTAAAATGAAATGAATATGAAAACTCACTTTTTAATTGCTACAGTTAACAAAAAACCTCATGGTAGAAAAATATATTCAAAGTAATTGCAACTAATAATATAGAAAGAATTGATAAATAAATAGCGAAATGACATAATCTTCAGGGAATGCACGAAATTACTAGTAAAGGGACCCTCGACCGCCAGTAAATAAACTTGTGGTGTAGATGAACGCGGTAAAGGATAACGATTTATGATTCATTTCGATTGAATGCTAGATCTGGAGATCACTCTGTTACACAAAAATTACAATATTCTTATACATGTGAGTATAATATTTGTTATTACGACTTCGTAGAAAGCACACAAAGGGTCTTGTCACTTTAACGTGGCGTTATCGAAAAACGACCAGTTTGATTTGACAGAGAAAAGAAAAATTGAAATTTTGTCAAGATTTAAACAACGAATAAAATAATTTTATGACCACATTCAATGAAAATTACATTGTCATATCTTAACAGTAATTAATTTTTCTATTTTGCTCCATTTTGTACTCTGCTTTGAGAATTATCGGAACAGAGACCATATGTCCATTCACCGGGAGAAGGTTAGAATACAGCACCAGTAAATAAACACTTCCAATTATGATCTATACCCGTGCAGAAATGTGACCAGGCACTCCCTAGTTTGCGTCGGGCTCTGACTAAACTTGTCTTGTCTGATTTACCTGACCGGGCCCTCCTATGGAACAAACCAGGAAGATCGCTAAATCGTTTTTATGGCTTACCCTCTATGTTTGAAAACTAAATCTTCTGGCCGAGATACATTGCGAGCAAGTACATCTTGACGAAATGTCTACCCGGCCAGAATATTGACATGTCCTGAAAAGTGGAGCTTGTCCCTAAGAATTGTGTTTGCTTTTTACTTTGCTACTTTACTTTTACTTTACTTTGCCCTACTTTGCTTTTTATCTCATCAAAGATATTGATAATTGATTAGGATAAAACTAACAGATGCGTTGTAATTCACCATTACAAGCATTCATTTCATTAATGATCATCGACGAGGAGATTTGTGGTTTCTTAACGCCTTGCCGCCATGTTGGGAAATATCAATGTTCTGGGTGGGCAGACATTACCTGAATGTATTTCCCCAACAATCCGCCAGGTGTCTACAAGCCAAGCGCTTCGCATAAGCGAGGTACCATTGTATGAGGATACAAGTTCGTCCTGTGCGTTGCACCACGCACAGAAGTGCGCTGCTCACAGTGTGCACTTACACCTACGATTTTGCGATATGGGGGCGTACGCAAATTACGTAACGTAATTTGGGGTGGGGGGAGAAGTGAAAAAATTTCTGCGTGTTCAAGTTTTGAATTTAAAACTCGCTTGCAATTTGACCGAGGAAAGTTGACAGCTTTCCATACGAAATTTTAGCTAAGGGGGGAAGTGGCTGTGCAAGAATTTGCACAGTAGCTTTCCCACTTTCCCCAAGCAAAATTTGAAAGAATTTTTTTCTTTAAGGCAGAACACCACTGTCACCCCCTGTTTTTTTGCCATTTTTCAAGAATTTTTTTTTGTGGAAAAAAAAGAGATATTCAAAAATTTTTTTTTATTTTGTTCGTTGTTTATTGAAGATGAATAAAATAAATTTTTCAAATTTTTTACGCCCCATGGTGACGCTGGGGAAGCTCCCGCGTCAGGTACTGTTGCCGCTGCAGTGGTTCGCGGCACGCAGCAGAACTCTCTTCATAGGACAATCTGAAAAAAAATACCGAGTGTTTTCATTAATAATATGATATTTTGAAGAGAAGTACACAGGGATTTGAAAAAATATTGATTTTCAAAAAATAGGCACGCTTTTGAAATTAAAGGGCGATTTTCGAGCAAAATTTCTCGTCGAAAATAGGTTCTAACTTTTTTTATTATTGAGATATCGAAAAAATCCTATGTACTTCTTTAGATAATCTAGTTTTATTGATGCAGTCCAAATTTGAAGTCGATCGGATAAAAATTTCTCGAGTTCTGCTGCGTGCCGCACTCAAAAAAGTGGTTTTGAGAAAAAGGCGTTCAAAGTTTTAGGTTTGTTAATTTATGCGATAAATTGGAAAAAAAAACGTTTAACTTTAATCAGCGATGCCGGCACCATATAGCTGGCCTTCAAGAAGCAAATCATTGTCCCTAGCATCTTTTCTCGAACTTGTAGAGGCTCTTCTTGCCTCTTTTGCAGCGTCTGTGAGCGAGCGCTCCGCCAGCTCGATCCGCGCTGCGTCGATTTCAACGCAAAAATTGAAACAATTTGGGCCGATAGTTATCCCCAACGTCTCCAAAACTTTCATGAGGCTTCTCAGGCCATCATTGAATAAGAATACGGCGATATCAGCTGCAATATCGACGATTTTTTTGCTCCCAGACTGACACTTGGGGGCTATTGCCCAAACTGATTTGTTGTAGCTTTCGTTGTTGTTTTGCGTGAAGCCGCCCAAACAACGCTGCAGCAAATCGTCTCTGCTCAAATTTTCGAAGACTGGTGTAATTGCCTCCAATACTTTCTCAGGAAGAGGCGGCTTATGGCGATATTCAGAATTATTACCGCTTGCGACCGCTCGCTGCCACGAACACCACGACTCGGCTCCCTCTGGGCAATCGTCATGTTGTGGCTCACTATCTGTGGATATTTTATGTTTGATAGTTGCCCAAATTGCCTTCCTCATTTTTTCGACATCATCGCTGTTCCTCCGAATAGCCAAGCCGTAATATGTGCTCAACTCATCAATCAATTTTCCGGTGAGCTTTCCTCTGCCAGACAATCCTTTTTGTTTTTTCACGATTTCGCGAAGGTGCGTTCCCATACGTTTTTGGACATGATCGATGCACTGTTTTTTTTTATCTCGAAACCGTCGTATGGATCGCTATTCGATATGCCCAGAAACGTTTTATAATCGCCGTCACCAATATAACGGGACCCCGAGCGTCACGGAGCGCTGCAGCGCTCCACAAAATATTCAATATCTCCGAAAATAATTATTTTTTCGACCTGGGTCCAACGGCATCTTAATCTTAAATGTATTTTAGATTTTTCTAGATGGTTTTCAAAAAATCGATTTTTTGAAGCCGTCACAGTGGTGTTGTCCCTTAATAATTCTTGAAAGTACATATATTCAAAAAAAAGTTGGCAACATTTTTATTTACAAGTCCAAAAATTAGCGGAGTTACAGGAACTTTAATGAGAACAGGTAGCGCAACCGGTTAAGGCCCTCAGGCCCTACAGGTGTAGCATCGTTCACAATAGATGACGTGCAGGCTCTTATTATTTTGTGCACTATAATGAAAATGAGGAACCGTCATTTCGCCCGGGACTAGATAGTTTAATTCAAGTATCAATATTCTAGAAAAAAAACATAATTTTATATCACCAAAAACGGAACGAAAACTTTTAACGCGTTTTGCTTGGAACTACTTTTTTCACTATGTATATAGTGAATATTATATGACAATTCATATTCTTTGCGTACGTCGAACATAAATCAGCGTTTGTCCATTCACTGGCCCCGTCCATTTACTGATCCAGCTTACCCTATGCATACATTTATTTCGGCGAAATAAAAGAAATTTCGTACTGATCTCGTTATTATTGCGCCAATTTCGATTTGATTGAATTTGGGGAAATCTTGAAGAAGAGGTGGGCAACTTCAAAGTTTCACGGACGTTTATATGGAGGGGTATAGGCGCTCATGAATTTAGGGCAGTGCGGTTGCTCTTGGGGGTCACCGCCTCGTACCTAGATACTAGCTACCGATTTGCGAGAGAGAGAGAGAGAGAGAGAGAGAGAGAGAGAGAGAGAGAGAGAGAGAGAGAGAGAGAGAGAGAGAGAGACAGAGAGAGAGAGAGAGAGAGAGAGAGAGAGAGAGAGAGAGAGAGAGAGAGAGAGAGAGAGAAAGAGGGAGAGAGAGATCCTTTCCCGTAGTGATGTCCGGCCTCCAAGACTTAGCCGCCATTCCGTTCGCTCGTCATATCACTTCCCTCTCCCTCTCTCTCCCTCTCTCTCTCTCTCTCTCCCTCTCTCTCTACCACTCCCTCTCTCAAGAACTAGACAACGTGAGGTTGTATGCCTCTACTGAATTTCTTCTCCACCTAAGATTCTCAGGCGACTCCCGCTCGCACCTCCCTGGCAAAAGTACGCGGCGGCCAACGTTCTCTGGTAAATCCTCAAGAACGTAATTACCCGAGTCACTCGAATTATTCTCTTCGTTACCGTTACTAGTCCTATCGTTTAATTTTGCCCCTTTTTACATTAATTTATTCGGATTGGATCGGCTGACGGTGTTATTAGCGATCTCCTGAAGAAGAAAAGAGAAACAAACGAAATTTAATTGTATGGTACCTGTACGAATAAATCTCGCCGCGATAAATGGATGAATGGAAAATTCACTTAAGTGGTATTCCATAGTTAGGAATCTCCATAGAAGTGATAACATGTTTAACAAAACTATTTTTTTATGAAGAAAGAGTAGAAACAAATGACCTTAATTACATAGGTTCTGAGGCCTCTGTCGACAGAATGTATTGAAATGTATGGTGGGTGAAAATAACTGCAACGCGGGAGGTAAGGAGGTTTGGGACAATTCACAATGTATTACCATTTGATTTACATGTATACAGTAAATTCCTTGCCACATACTGAATGCACCCTATACACTTTTAATGGATCGTCCACACCGTGTCTTTAAAATTAACAACTGTATAAACACTTTTTAACATAGGGAGATGCCTAATTGTCATAATAAAGGTATAAAGGGAGACGAAATTATCATGATGTACTGAGTGACTTTACACTATTTTGTGCGTAAAACTGCTATTCAGCGCTGGGCGTGAGCATTTCCCTATGTTAAAAAGCGTTTCTTGAATAATGCATTTTCTAGAAACCGTGTAGGCAATCGATTTAGAATTGGAAGTGTGCATTCTGAATATGACAAAAACTTTACTGTATAAATTTGAATCAAAAGCTAACATATCGTCAATTATCCCAAAACTCCTTACATGATTGAAAAATTGTAAGGAGCACAACCGTTTCTATTTGAATGGTTACAAAGTGTGTCAAGAACGTTATTTGGGAAGACGTTCCGGTGGTTATTAGGCGCTATATATTATAGACGATTACAGTTCGTTGAAAATTGTCCGTCCCTCCCGCCCTCCCGCCCGCCCTTCTTCGCCCCCCCCCCCACCCCCCGCCCCGGTCTCTGTCGCGCGTTCCTCTTTCTTGTTTTCATCTCTGTTCTTTTTTTCCTACCGTACTCTGAGGCGAACAAGATGCAAGCTACGCGTGGATATGCGGATACAATGTGGAGCCCGCTACAGTGCATAATTTTGTACTCTTTGCCCGGCTTACTATGGGAGCTAAAATTAGGCATCATTTTTCTGGCAAAGTTAACGGCGCCCGTAGGTACCGGATTGAAATAATTCGATACAGTTTTCACGAAAAGTTTTAATAGGAAATTTACTATTTCCCGTTGCAAAAGAGGCATTGGCGTAGCCAAGAGAGCTAGGGACCCCCCCCCCCCCCTTCCAAATTTACAATTGAAGAAACACTTTTTAATGAAGGGACATGCCGCATTGCCATTATATTGAAGTTTGCATCATTGGAATGCAACGATATTTTTTATTTTTTCATTTTTATCATTATCCGAAGGCTTTTTTGCAAATTGAAGTCGTCAATTTCTCATACAAATGCGTAGAAACGTTTCAGGGATTTACGAAAGCCCAAATCGGCCTTAAACTGCAATTTTATGTAATTTAAAGAAATGAGTTTTCATTATATTCCAACAATGCAAACACAATTTTGTCATCAGTGTCATACTGTAGTGACAATGCGTGATTTGACAGTTTATCATAACCTTCTAAACATTTCTTCACACTATTTCGTGCGTAAAACTGCCATTCCGCGATAAGCATATGCATCTCCCTATGTTTAAAAGTGTTTCTATAATTATAAATTTAATAGAAACGGTGTGGACGATCAATTGAAAATTTGGAGGGTGCAATTAGAAGATGACAAAGAATTTACTGTATCCAGGGTGTCCCAGGTCAACCGCCCGACCTCTGAGTTCTGAATAGATGCCATCATTCTGAACAGAAAAGTCCTCTACCATTTTGACGTCTGACGAACCGTTACCAAATTGCAGTGCAATCGTCCCGCACTGACAGCAAACCCGCTATAGCTATAGCGAAGCAACGGTTCGTTGGGTACCGAAATGTCTAAGGACTTTTTAATCCAGAATGACAAAATGAACACAGAGCAATATTATTTTTTTTTAATGTTGATACTGTAAGACATTTTGAAATTTAAAAATCCGATCCTCATGGTCTCAGCAATAGTTCGTCAGACGCCAAAATGGTAAAGGGTTTTTTTTTGTTCAGAATAATGGCATGTATTCAGAAATCAGAAATCGGGCAGTTGACGTCAGACACCCTGTATAATCGAATCAAATGATAACATATCGTCAATTGCCCCGAAACTCCTCAAGGTAGTGAGAGCGCGCGCTCTTGATTTCTATAGATTTTGTTCAAATTTTAACCAGATATTGTTCACATCATTACGCATGTCGAGTGAAATTTCAGAACAGTCGACTATTTAGATTGGGAGATAATCGGTTTTAAAATTGCAACTTTTAACACTGCAGGCTCTGCATTGAAATTTAGACGGAATAAACTTCCGTACAAAATATTTGTCCTCTATAATAAGAAGACATATGACAACACCGCATCGTTCCACGTGTCTATTGACGTGAGTTTGCGCGGCATATTTAAAATAATACGGCAACGCAAATTTTTATTCTGAACCAATTTTTAATCGAACAAAGTTTTGAACTAGTTATGAATGAACCAACACTTTTATTTGTTAATGAAGATAACATGAACAATATAAAATATTAATATTTATAATGCAAATATTTTTTTTATGATGAAAGTTTTTATCTTCAGTAACACGATAATTATTTTTTTCTTGAAATATTGAAGAATACTGTTCTGTGGTCTTGCCATATGCCTTCTTATGATAGGGGACATATATTTTTTATGAATAATTATTCTGTCTTTACTTAACGTTTTTAGCAAAACTTGGTAGTAAAGGCAATCTAAACTTTTTTCCTTTTTTCCCTAACTAGTTTGCTATCTATACACAATTTTTATTCAAAATCTATAAACACAATAGAATGGTTAGACGAACTATGCGACCTGACTTTCGATCGATGTAGTAGAGCCTGCAGTGTTAAAAGTTGGAATTTTAAAACCCATTATCTCCCAATCTAAATAGTCGACTATTCTGAAATTTCACTCAAACCTGCACAATGATATGAACAATGTCTGGCTAAATTTCGAAGTAAATCAATAGAAAATAAGAGCGTACGCTTGCTCTACCTTGAGGTGGTCATCCCACGTGACAGATCCGATAAATCGAAATTTTTCTTTTTGCACGAATTGCCAAAAATACGCGCGTAATATATGAACCCGGCATAGTAGACATTTTCTTTGTGTAAATCGTATTTGAACTGTTAAACGCGTTTTTCTTAAAACTGTATTTTTTAAATTGTCTTCCGTGATATCTCAAAAACTATTGAACGGATTTCCTTAAAATTTGTATGGTATACTCAGCACATCTATAGTTCTCACCGACCTAGAATATTTCTTATATCTGCCATAGTTTTTTAGGCGGAGAAAGTAAAGAAACAAAACTTGGGAGTTAATGTTTGAAGGCGTACAAAAAAATGTAATTTTCGATATTTTTACTTTACTCTAGTTCCGACGATAGCCTCAGGTCTACAAATTGAAATGCCGCTTAATTTTTTTATTTCAAGTGAGCAAAACCTCCAGAATCATGGCAGCCGTCAACCAACGTTTTTT